>OX453086.1:418416-891102 GCA_949699795.1 Spicauda simplicius | reverse complement strand
GGGCAGGGCAAACGCTAGTACATAATAAACAAAATAGAACATTCAATGTCTTACTATGAAAACACATAACGTCAAAAATATCAGATGTCTTTCTCAAATTGCTTTTGCATTTAAAAGCTTAGATACATAATGAAACCTCTTTTTATATTTAACGGGCGCGTTCAAAATTACTTGAAAATTATTACATCTTATTTGAATTACAGAAATATTGGTGCTACTTTGGACAATATGAAGTTTAGTGTTTTAATTTAAATTACGGTCGAATTTCGACCGATGTGACGGGTGGCTGGTATCAAGAATTATATCAAACTAGTTGACCCGGCGAACTTCTTCCCGTCTAAAAGTCAAAAATCTAAAATTATTAGTGTTTCTCCACTATATTACACATGTATTAAACATAAAAACGTTCCTCTTGAATCACTCTACTTATTTAAAAAAAAATGTGTGCGTGTACTAGCGTACACTCGTAAGAAGTGAAACTTCTTTATGGCGTTATTTTTCAAAAAATAATTTACTATATGCAACTTTACAGAAATTGGTTAAATAAAGTTAAATTAGATAAAGTTTAATAAAAGGCTTTCATTAAACTTTATCTAATAATCTAATCTATAATAATCTATCTAATATCACGCGTGGTAGGGATAAAAAAAGGTGGCGCGTAACAGAAAAAGATGGCGCGTAACGAAAAAAAGATGGCGCGTAACGAAAAAATGTTACACTAAGTTTCACTTCAAAAAAAAAGGGCGCCAAAAATTGAATATGCCGGTTAAGGCGTTCTAAATGTATGGCACTCATATACTCGTATTTATCATTAAAAGACTTACAATTAGATACTATATTACAATGCTGATAACTTTAGAAGATTAAATATTTTTTGTATTTTATATTTTTAAATCATCTTTTAAGAATTCGTCATACGTGTAATAGCATTTTTCTATTAATATATTTTTTAATATTCTGACACATATGTGGTCTTTCTTTATTTGTATTAATTGGTAAGGTAGTTTATTATATAACTTTATGGCCATACAGAGTGTGGCTTTTGTCACTACTGCTAGCTTTTTGTGTTGAGGGTATATAAATTTTTGTTGTATGGATAAGTAAATACTTACATCTAACAGAATAGAATTTTCCTTTAAACCCTTCGCGAGTGCCAAAGCACCCTTGCTCTTCAGCAAACAATCTCCGAAATTGATGGATTTTAAATTTTTCAATCTGAAACAACAGTGAAACTGATAATTACTAACATTGACGACCCGCGTGGCGCAGCGGTTACCCCGGGTCCCGGGTTCGACTCCCGGCCAGACAGGTATCTGAATGATGAGTTTAGATTCTTGTACGCTCCCTAAGAGATGAGCCCGTAAGGGGCGCAGTGCTAGGGGGCACCGGTGGTATTCGTTGGAGGTCCCGGGGTCCCCTGCAAGCGCAGAGGAAGGCCACCGAGGAGGTTATAGTGGGTTCGGGTTTAGTGGGTAAAAATCCCACATAACCCGGAGTCTCTCCCAAGGCTCCGGTGTACCTTTTGAAGGTTTCCTCCCCGTCAATAAAAAAAAAGGGTCTGGGTGTTTGTGTATTCGTCTTTGTGTGTCCATGGCACCCACGACACAGGAGAAAACCCCACTGTGGGGCTACGAGTGTAGAAAGCGTTTTAAGTTTTTTTAAAGTTTTAATTAATGTGTGTATGTTACACACATATAAAGAAAATAGGTTTTCTTTAATTATTTAGTTCTTTTTTTTAATTTGACATGTCTGTCTAATTTTAAAACTTTAGAATATATTTTGTGAAGAGAGATAGATTTGGTGGAATAATAAACTTGAAATGTCGTTTCTTATTTTCAAAAGCAACACATTTGTTTATTTTCCAAAACCCTAAGATATAATCTTATACACATATACATACACTCGTACAAACACATACATGCTCACACTCTCAGACATCATTATTTTATATAACGAAGTGAGTGTGACGTCAGGAAGGCCGGGAGTCTTCATTACTGTCCATTCTTGAAGATTTCAAGTAAAACACAGGAGTAAACTTCTTCGATTTATTCACACTTGAGGAGGTCCGATCGCTTCGACGGTTAAACAAGAATCTCTTTCTACCGGCGTTCGCTCGCCTTTTCATAACAATGTTTGGTGAGGTGACAATAACAAATTTATGGAGGGCAAACTAAATTACAATTCCAAAAATCACTAAATATTGCTAATTTAATAAACAAACCATTTTCGATCTTTAAACTAACTAAAATAATTATTATCGGCGACGTGTTTTTCATAAATACGCGGTGTCGCGCCGACATATACATAAACACACTATACATACTAAAATTAAAATTGTTTTTATTAGTTATTTTTTTTATTCTTTTATTTTGTTCCAATTATTATATTGTTATATAATATATTTAGTAATTTATATAATTCCTAGTACTCAGAAATTGTATAAAGGGAGTGCGGGAGCCCCAACTACAGATATAAATATACTTAAAAGGGGGTACCCAACAATATTGTAAAACTATGTACACTCACGAGCAATAAGATGTGACTACGAACAGATTAGCAAAAATATCTGACATTGAAAGGCAGCATAATGCAGTAGCGTCAAAATTGTGTAGATGAACGTCAAATCACATAATTTTGACGCTACTGCATTATGCTGACTATCAATGTCAGATATTTTTGCTGCGTTCGTGTAGTCAGATATTATTGAACTCCTTATTGGGTCAGATACTTTTGCCAATCTTTCATAGTCACATCTTATTGCTCGTGACTGTACTTCTTTTAAATGCAATAAATCAATTTTCATTTACATTTTTTTCAATTATTATGAACCAGTTGACCCGGCGAACTTTGTTCCGCTTAAAAGTCAAAAATCTAAAATTATCAGTGTTCCTCCACTATATTATGCATGTATTATACATAAAAACCTTCCTCTCGAATCACTCTATCTATTAAAAAACTGCATTAAAATCCGTATCGTAGTTTTAAAGATCTAAGCATACATACGGACACACAGTGCAAAGCGACTTTGTTTTATACTATGCAGTGAAACAAAATCCGACTGCTGGACTTTGCAGCAGTTCATTTGATACCCATATTGTTACGATAATTACAGAAAACATTTCCGCTTTCCTTACGTTATGTTTCAGGTCCCCCCCTCCCATTTCTCTAGTTAAGCTTAACGCGCCTAAAGCCCCAGCATGTAATCCTTGAGCCTCTCCCCCCATTTCCTTACCTAGGCATAGCCCCCAGCGTAGTCAGCAGCCTCTCAGACTTCCTGCGTGTTATGTTTCACCCCCCCCTCTAAGTTCAGGCTCCATCCTCACCTAGGCATTGCCTTAGCGACTGCAACCGTACCTATAGCAACAGCATGTAATCCTTGAGCCTCTCCCCCCATTTCCTTACCTAGGCATAGGCCCCACCGGGGTCTGCAGCCCTTCAGACTTCCAGCGTGTTATGTTCCTCCCTTCTCCTTAAAGTTCAGTTACGGGGAGAAAACCTTCAAAAGGTACACCAAAGTCTTGGGAGAAACTCCGGGTTATGTGGGATTTTTACCCACTAAAACCACCTCGGTGGCCTTCCTCGGCACATGTAGGGGACCTCGAGATCTCCAATAAAACGCGCCGGTGTCCCCAGCGCCGCACCCCTTATGGTCTCTTCTCTTGGGGGATATGTATCTGTCCTCCTGTACCTTCCGGTGTTGCTGGCTGGGCGGCTCGAGCTACCTCTCGAGCCCGCAACCCCAACCCCTTAATCCCTCTTACGACAGGCAGGGGATACCGTAGTCGTATTCCATTCCCCGACTACAGGGTATCCCCAATACTAAGCATAGCCCCAGCGAATGTCGCAGCCCCCCGGGCTCCCAGCTTATTTCGTTTCAGCCCCCCCCCCCCTTAACGTTCAGCTCCTACCCCCATTCTTACCTAGGCATATCCCCAGCGAGTGCTACCGTCCCTAGTGCCTCCAGCAAGTAATCCTTGAGCCTCCCCCCCTATTTCCTTACCTAGGCATAGGCCCAGCGAGTGCAACCATCCCTAGAGACCCCAAAATGTAATCCTTGAGCCCCCCCCCCCCATTTCCTTACCTAGGCATAGCCCATGCGAGTGCAACCGTCCCTAGTGCCTCCAGCAAGTAATCCTTGAACCTCCCCCCCTTTTCTTTACCTAGGCATAGCCCCAGCGAGTGCCACCGTCCCTAGAGACCCCAGCATGTAATCCTTGAGCCTCCCCCCCTCTCTATTTCCTTACCTAGGCGTAGCCTTAACGAGTGCTACCGTCCCTAGTGCCTCCAGCAAGTAATCCTTGAACCTCCCCCCTACTTCCTTACCTAGGCATAGCCCCAGCGAGTGCCACCGTCCCTATAGACCCCAGCATGTAATCCTTAACCTCCCCTCTATTTTCTTACCTAGGCATAGCCCCAGAGAGTGCCACCGTCCCTAGAGACCCCAGCATGTAATTTTGAGCTCCCCCCCCTCTTTATTTCCTTACCTAAGCATAGCCCCAGCGAGTGCTACATTCCCTTAGAGACCCCAGCATGTAATTTTGAGCTCCCCCCCCCCCCTCTTTATTTCCTTACCTAAGCATAGCCCCAGCAAGTGCCACCGTCCCTGATGCCTCCACCAAGTAATCCTTGAGCCTCCCCCCTACTTCCTTACCTAAGCATAGCCCCAGCGAGTGCTACCTTCCCTTAGAGACCCCAGCATGTAATTTTGAGCCCCCCCCCCCCTCTATTTTCTTACCTAGGCGTAGCCCCAGCGAGTGCCACCGTCCCTAGAGACCCCAGCATGTCATCCTTAACCCCCCCTCTATTTTCTTACCTAGGCATAGCCCCAGCGAGTGCCACCGTCCCTAGAGACCCCAGCATGTCATCCTTAACCCCCCCCCCCCTATTTTCTTACCTAGGCATAGCCCCAGCGAGTGCCACCGTCCCTGGTGCCTCCAGCATGTAATCCTTAACCTCCCCTCTATTTTCTTACCTAGGCATAGCCAAGCGAGTGCCGCAGCCCTCCCGGCTCCCAGCTTATTATGTTTCAGCCCCCCCCCCTTAACGTTCAGCTCCTACCCCCATTCTTACCTAGGCATAGCCCCAGCGAGTGCCACCGTCCCTGGTGCCTCCAGCAAGTAATCCTTGAGCCTCCCCCCTACTTCCTTACCTAAGCATAGCCCCAGCGAGTGCTACCTTCCCTTGAAGACCCCCGCATGTAATTTTGAGCCCCCCTCCCCCCCTATTTCCTTACCTAGGCATAGCCCCAGCGAGCGCCGCAGCCCCCCGCGCGCCCAGCGTGTTATCGTTCAGGTTGAGCTTCGCCAGCGCCGGGTTGGACTTGAAGGCCTCCGACAGCGCCGATATACCGACGTGGTATATACCGTTCTGGGGCATCGCTATCTCTTGCAGTGTGCCGATGTTCTGGAAAGGAACATTTTATTTTATTTTATTTTTATTTTATTTTATTTTATTTGGAAAATTTACAGCTAACTTATATTCTAATTAACTTATTAACAATATTGAGTGAAAGCCATTTACAAATTTTCACTTATAACATTATAAGGATAAAAAAAAAAGAAATTTATCGACACACATCTAAATTGACGATTTTGGAAAGATCATTCTAAATTCAAAAACTCCTTGGTAAGACGTTTCAGTTGAGCATCATTGGTGAAAAATAAATCTAAATTACGTGATGTTCTATTAAATAACTTACATGATCTTATTACAAATGAATTTCCTCTATATTTACTTTTAGCTGCGGGTACCGACAAAACACTAGGCTTGCGAATATTACGTGAATGCACTACAAGTTCCAGCTTGCTTAATAACTCAAGGCAGTCAATCATGTCTTTTGCTAGTTTAATCAAAAATGATAGGTTGGCTATATTTCTTCTCATGTATAAGGGAAGAATGTGAAAGTTTTTACAACGCAGGTTGTAATTACAATATACTTTTTTTGCTTTAAATTGGATGAAACGGAGAAAACGTTTTTGAATGCGCTCTATTCTGTCAATATAAATATTATATTGTGGATTCCAAATTTGTGAAGCATATTCCAAATGGCTATTCCAAATATATTCCAAGCATATTCCAAATAGCACATTTTATATAATAGCTCTTTCAGACCGCTTGTTGTTATCAACCCACTATTGTCCCACTTCTGGGTACACGTCGTCTCTCAAAATAAGAGATTGAGTTGGTAGAAGCAGTGTAGTTCGACCGGGGAGGTACCACCGCCACACCTGTTTCTAGCGTGAAGCATTTCTTACGCGAGATAGAAGGGCGTGGTTGCCGGAACACTTTCACATGAGACGACCATCATAGTTATCGGGAGTAGCAACGCATCTATAATTGACTTCAGATGGAACCCATGTTCGATATAAAGTTGATTAGAGATTTCTATATGGCAATGACCACTTTCCATCGGATACAAAAATAGGTGTGGCAGTTGTACTTTCCTGGTCAAAGCTGTTTCTACCTATGTAGTTTCTGGGTAGGTATTTTTGAATATAACCCCCCCCCCCCCCTCTTAAAATAGTCACGTGGCGTGCTTACGTTAAAGAAGGTATTTTACTACGAAATAGCTCCTTAGTACGTATTTTGAATATCCCTTCCCCTTGAAATGGTCATGTGATGTAAGCACATCATAATGGTCATCATAATTTTTTTAATGGATTATTATATTTTTTTAGCGGAACGTAAGCACGTTCCCCTAAAAAATTCACGTGCCCCAAATATTTCACTAAAAAAGGTATTTTGACTATAGTTTGATAAGGTCACGAGATTTACGTACGTTCCCTGGAACGTGGAACCTCAACTCACCTGGAATACCTTAGCCAAAGCTATAGCCCCATCGTTCTCCAGCCGGTTCCGTCCAGCGACGAACACCTTCAGCTTCCGGGCGTTAGTGGCCAACGCCTGGGCCAGAAGCCTGCCACCCGTGATGCCCAGACCGTTGTTGTTCAGCCGTAGCTCCTGGAAATGGAAGTAACAAGTCAAGTCAAGCACATGAAGTTCATTTTTCTGAACTTCATGTGCTTGAGTGTTACGACGTGGGGCTCTTCAAAGAAGCTTCAAAAAGGTGATGCATTGGTGCGATTTCTTTATTGACAATTGAAACTTCTCATGGTCACACATTCGAAAGGTACACGTGTACGCTCGCGCACATACACACACAAACAGACAACACAGACTGTAATGAAATGTCTTTATTTTTTTTTGCATAGGCCTTCGGGGGCGCTTACAAATTGTCAGTCACATTTATATATATTTTGAATATATATATATATATATTTTGAATATTTTGAATAAAAAAAAATATTTTTTTTTTTAAAAAAGCGTGGGGTGCATGGTGTCAATGGTTATTGATATTTTATTGACAGATATGAGTAGAGTGATTATCATTTCGATAATATCTTAAAAAGCATCCCACGCTTTTTTTTAAATAAAATATTTTTTTTTATTCACACTATTATTAATTTACTAGCTGTTGCCCGCGACTTCGTCCGCGTTTCCGTTGTTTTTCGTAAAAAAAAGTAGCCTATGTCCTTCCTCACTCCACTCTAGCCGCCCGCAACCCCGGAAGCCTCTTTTAGTCGCCTCTTACGACAGGCAGAGATACCGTAGCCCTATTCTGATCCTGCCGAAGGCTTAAGTACTTATATAACGAAAATACTTCAATGCAAAGCTTCCGGGTAAACTATGTTGAATGTTGATCCATCCGGCACGTGAACGTAAAGATTTTTGGAACTAATGACCCGGGAAAGAGCGACGTACAACTGACCATGCGAGAAACAACTGACACCGAGATCTACTCCAGCAACACGAAAAGTCTGCCCTTGAGCCTTATTAATTGTCATTGCATAACACACCGATACTGGGAATTGCGTTCTTTTAAATTGGAATGGAAAATTATTAGGTACTAAGGGAATTCTGGGAATAAAGACGGTTTCTCCTGCACCGCAACCTGTTAAAATTTGAGCCTCGATTATATTTTGTTGCAACCGGGTTACTTTTAGCCGAGTTCCATTGCAAAGTTGTGGTGGTCTTAAATTTCGGAGCAGAATAATCGGAATGCCAATTTTTAAACAAATTTCATGAGAAGGAAGTCCGGGCATATTTAAAGAATTTAAAAATTCTATCGGGTAGTTAGTGGCGTCTTGTTCATTTCATTTATAACTTTGGTGATTCTATACCGATTTCTATGATTATTTTACATGGAATATAAATAATGTTAACTTTTTTAATTAGGGATGGATGACTTGGAGTGTTATAAACGTAAGAGTATACAAATATATATTTAGAAAGCTTCGAACTGCTAAGCTAGCAGGAGTTACACGTGTTATTGTGAGTCAACCATAAACGATAGAAATATGGTGTCGTAAAATATATTTATATAATTTTAAGGAGAACATTTTCGTCATACATGATTTCTGTGTACCTTTACCCGTGCACTGCCTACTCGTTCTCAATTCCAGCTTTTAATGTCATTTTCATTTTCAATTTATCATTTTTCATTTTTCATTTTTCACTCTTCACTCTTCACTCTTCACTCTTCACTGTTCACTGTTCATTTTTCATTTTTCATTTTTCATTTTTCATTTTTCGTTTTTCATTTTTCATTTTTCATTTTTCATTTTCTTTTTCATTTTTCATTTTTCATTTTTCATTTTTCATTTTTCGTTTTTCATTTTTCATTTTTAAAAATTTCATTTTTCATTTTTCATTTTTCATTTTTCATTTTTCATTTTTCATTTTTCATTTTTCATTTTTCATTCTTCATTTTTCATTTATCTTTTTTCATTTTTCATTTTTCATTTTTCTTTTTTCATTTTTCATTTTCATGTTCATTTTCGTACAGATAGATGACTTAGTTAAAAACGTAAGAGTAGACAAATATAATCAGAAAGCTTTGAACTGCTAAGCTATCGGGAGTTACACGTGTTATTGTGAGTCAACCATAAAAGATAGACATATGCTGTTGTAGGATATTTTTTAGATAATTTTAAGGAAAATATTTCCCTCATACATGATTTCTGTGTAGCTTTAACCATTAAGGTTGCACACGCGACAGAAGCTTAAAAAAGTAACTTCTCCCGTTTTCCCAACATTTCCCTTTACTGCTCTGCTCCTATTGATTGTAGCGGGATGAAAAGTATACTATAACCAGCCCAGGAGTATAAAGAATAATCGTACCAAGTTTCGTTAAAATCCACTGAGTAGTTTTTGTTTCTATAACGGTTATACAGACAGACAGACAGACAGACAGACAGACAGACAAAAATTTTACTGATTGCATTTTTGGCATCAGTATCGATCCCTAATCACGCCCTGATAGTTATTTTGGAAAAATATTTCATGTACAGAATTGACCTCTCTACAACTTTATTATAAGTATAGATATTCATTGAAATTTTTAACACTATTTTCTTAATTTAAATTCATTTAAATTTATTTTCTATTTTTTAGTTCGGGTTTCTATAAAAAGCGTGGTTTTAGTTTTTTTTAACTATTATTTATTTTCTACTTTTTAGTCAAAATAAAAAATGGAATAATTTTATCAAATTAGTATATTGTCATCGGTCCTGAATAAATCTACAAAGTTTGAACAAAATCTGGCCGTTTAAAGTGGGTCAAAATCGCGCCCAAAGAAGTCGGTTACAAACAAACATACAGGTGAAGCTAATAAATAAAAGAATACCAATCCTACCTCCAACTGAGAGCAGACCTCACTCTGCAGCAGCTTGGCCAGACCCTCCACTCCGATGGGTCCCAGGGCGTTGTCGCTCACGTCCAGGTAAGATAGGCGGGCTCCGGCCGCTATCATGCCGTCTCCGAGGGCTTTCTGTAACAATTTAGTATGTTACACAAGTAGGGATTGCAACCCGGAAAAGCGGATCCGGTAATCCGGCGGATCCGGCACAAATTTACACAAACCGGATCCGGTACCAATTCACCACCGGATCCGGACCTCCACCGGATCCGGTGATTGTATATTTTGACAAAGATTTCACATTACAAAAATAATTACCGTTAGAAATCGATCCTGTTTTTTACACTGTTTTACCTGTTCTATTAATCCGGCCGGATCCGGCCAGATTGAGAAAGAAACGGACGGATCCGGCCGGATTGAAAATGAGGCCGGATTGCAATCCCTATACACAAGGTACTGGAGCCAGATTTTCTTGTCTACGAGCTGAATTACACATGCTATGAGACGTAAATGTCACAAAAATAGTTGCCATTATTAAATAGTGCAAAATATCGAAAAGTAGCCTATGATGAACCTTACCGTCTGATTGACCACAATAAATTTTGCTCAGATCCAGGTCTGTGGTTTCCTAAACTATTCTCGCGACAAGCTTTTATATGATTTAAGATGATATTTTTATATAATTTAACGATAAAACAAAATAATGGGTTTGACTACTGCAAAACTTATTTTTGAAGTGAAACTTCTTTAGGCGCATGAGGGTAAAATATTTTACAGATGAAACGTCACGCCGGTATGCAACGGAAGTGTCGGAAAAGAGAGAGAGAGAGTGATCGAGACCGATTGAGAGAGAGTAAGACAGGGCGAACGTAGCATGAGCAACTAGCCGTGGAGTGAGAGTAGGGAGCAAGCGAGTGAGAAAGATTGAGAAAAAAAGTGAGACAGAGCGAACGTCGTATCACGCCTTTTTCCCTTCCTCTTAATCTTGGAAATTTAAAGTTTTAGATTTGTATAAATATAAACAAGATTTATAAATTAGTCCGCCAAAGAAGTTTCACTTCTGACATGTGTACTTTGTACGCACGCATGTTTTATTTTTTCTTTTCATCGCACTGAAATAAAAGCTTGTTTTAAAAATATTCTCTATTTTATCTGACTAAAGTAGCAATCGAGCATGCAGTCCACCTGATAGTAAGTGGTCATTGCCATACGGACATCTGAAATCAATTTAAAAAATGCGCTCAGTTTCATAACTCAAAAAATGCCCCTCAAAAAATATAGTAATTTCCTCTTTCTTCTTTCTATTCTTATTTCTGTTTTCAGTTCAATAAAATCTTTATGTTTTAAAAATAAACCAAATCTTACCAAAGCCAGTGGCACTTCTGTCTTCATCCGTCCAGTGAACATGTCGGAGAAGCGAGCCACCTTCAGCTCGGGGTGGTGTTCCAGGGCCTTCGCGATGGCCCCCGCGGCTTCTACCCCCAGAGTGTTGCCCGTCAGCGTGAGGTAGTGGAGGTTCGGGCACGCGTTAATCGCGTCCACGATTGGCTGGGCTGTGAAAAAGATGTATTGATTCTAGTACATTTGTGAAAGATCTATGGGAGCATTCAAGTTTTTGTTTATCTGACTGAAGAAGCAAACGAGCAAGCAGTCTACCTGATAGTAACTGGTCTCTGCCGCCCTGCGACATCTGTAAGCAACTTCATACAGAACATGTGTTCCATCTGGAATCAATCCCAGATGCACTCCCGAAGACTATGGCGGTTGCCTCATGTGAAAGTGTGCCGGCAACCACACCCTTCTATCAATTTCTTCACACTAGAAATAGGTGTGGTGGTGGTACCTCCTCGGCCGAACTACACTGGTTCTACCACCTTGAATAGGTGTGGCGGTGGTACTTCAAAATGGTCATGAAACTGCAGTGGCAGGGACAAGTTTTTTGTCACGGGAACAATTTTTAACAAGTTTGGAACCCTCTCCTTCCCCTTGTTGACCCCGCTTGTATCTACATAGACCCCCCGTATCTCCCCTATACATGTAGTCCCCTACACATCAATCAATTGTGGTTATTTAGACTTTTAAGGAAGAATGAAAGACAGACGACACTATCTATATCATACTTCATACTTAAAATTATAAAGGCGAAAGTTTGTGAGTGTGTTTGTTACTTCTTCACATGTAAACGGCTGGAGCGATTTTCACAAAATTTGGTAGGGAGTTAGCTGACACTCTGGATTAACATGTAGGTTACTTTTTACCATGGAGAAACATCTTATTCCCACGGGATAATGGATACATTGATTTTTCTAACGTGAGCGAAGGTGTAGGGTTCAGCTAGTAATTCATAAATACCGTTTTCAAGTTGGAAGCCTGGCTACCCTGTTTTACCCATAATAGCTCTATGAATAGGATGGTCCCTCATTCATATTGACTAACAAGCACACCTATTCTCCGAAATAATAACTGTTACTGCATCCTGCATTCCTTCTCTATACAAACTATAACTGTGCGAGATATCATACTCCTCCATCTGTGTAATTTTCTTAAAAACGAATCCTAAGTCTTCATTAATTATATAGATATAAAGAAAATAAGTTTTCTTTAATAATTTAGTTCTTTTTTTAATTTGACATGTCTGTCTAATTTTAAAACTTCAGAATATATTTTGTGAAGAAAGATAGATTTGGTGGAATAATAAACTTGAAATGTCGTTTCTTATTTTCAAAAGCAACACATTTGTTTATTTTCCAAAACCCTAAGATATAATCTTATATAGATACTAGTATTGCCTATCAATTGATAGTCTACTGATAGTAATAGTAAAAACAAAAGTATTGATTGTACTATCGATATCCTGATTAGTTTTTGAGGTCAACTATTGATACTCAAAATATTGATGGTTCCGCAACACAGTGATGCCAACTTAGGGGTTTTTCCCCCAAATTTAGATTTTTTAGGGGTGTAAAATTTTTAGGGGTATTTTCAGGGGTTTTTATAACTTCAACATATAGGTGTTTTTGATGGGAAATCTCCCCGCCAGTCTATATAATCAATGCCTCACGACAAAGGAAGTGCCAGGAAGAATTCCAATCAATAATTCATTATGGGGGATTTTAGGGGTTTTTAATGAAGACTTTAGGGGACTACATTTTTGAGAGTTGGCAACACTGCCGCAACACTACTAGATATTGTTGTCTATTAGACATGAGTCGTCGACGTATTTTTCGTCAACGAAACTAGACCGTAGAATATCGTCCGTCGACTAGTCGATAAACTAGTTGAATTCAACTATAGTTGAATTCTTCGACTAGTTGACAGTTATTAACGTATATCTACTATGAACTACCATAGACTAATGTCGTTGTGGTATATACTGTTCTACTGTTCTACGGTTCTACTAAGTACAAAATCTTAAAAGTTTACTTTAATTTAAACGGTTCCCTTTGGAGTCTATCTCATGTTATCCTATATTATATGGTGACAAATTATAAATTTTTGATTATTACTCATGTACGATTAATTTTAAAAGAATCTCATTACAATTGTCAAAGTATAAGCAATAACTGTTATTGCTAAATATTCTAAATGAGGTGAAAAATAACAATTTCCTTACAAAACATATATAAAACAATTTTGTGTGTTGTCAAATATCAATGCTATGCATTTAGAGTTAAAGTTCGAAACATCTTAATTGCCAAGCAACTCTCAAGTTCTCTCAGTTAAAATAAAGTCGAAAGTTGCTTGAAGCAACCGTCCATGATTACGCGACTATGGTTGATGGTAATATCGTACGTTGAATTCAACGTGTGGACCGTGGAGTTTTCATTTAACCGTCTACGAAATCTACGTATTCTACTAGTCCGTCGAAAAACGGTAGACCGTCGAAACGTCGATTGTATATGAACGGTAGATTCAACTAGTCCGTTTATTCAACGCCCATAGCTATTGTCTATCATTCATTCTTTCGTAAAAGTCTAAATAACTACAATTAATTGATGGTGAAAAAAATGCATTATAGAAATCCTTTCTTAATTAAATTACAGAACATTGTACCTTCGGCAAGGTTTGACAAATACTATGGAGTAAGAATGGGGTGATATAGCGTATTTATTCAGTTAATTATGTTATCTTCTAAGTTACAATACCATAATAAGGAAAAACTAGAAAATGCCGCGTAAAAATAGGTTATATGAAACACCGCATAGAAATACTTAATAACTTATGATTATAAGCATGTTCGTTTAGTAAAAATACGCAATTTAGCTCCATAAAAACTACTACGCAGTTTAAAAAAGCGCATTATTGTAAACTTACCATCTTTTTCATTGTTTAACTTTAATGATTTTCCAGAAAAGTCCACGCCACTCAATACATCACTAGATTCAGTTAATGCTGAACTGATAGAGTTTAAATCTAACGAGGTCATTCTCTCACTTTTGATTTACGTTACAATAAATTAAATTAACAATACTTATATCAAAACAACGCATGTAATTTTACAAATCGACGGTTATTTTTTTGTTTTGTCAATTTGTCTCTGACAGTTGTCAATATTTAAATATATTGCGTTCGGAAATCATAGCAAGATTGCGTTCAGAAATATTAACGGAAATGTTATAAAATTATTTAACTAAACTCAGCCTGCTACTTTTTTTTACATAGATACAGTGAAATAGATTCATCATTAGCTTATCACTGTCATAAATACACGTAATCTAAAATAAAACAATGGCAAATAATTATAAACGTTTACTAAAGCCATTTAATAATTTAAGCCAGTTACTTTGATTCATTCCCAGCATGTAAAGTAATTATTGAGGAATCAATTATAGGACTCATTAGAATAGAATATTTTTAATTACTTCCCTGTTGTCGACTTGAAAGTCAACCCACAAAATCAGAACTTAAAAATATACCTATTAGTTCATATATTTTTACTTCTATTTGTTATGATACTTAGTGATTTAGTTTGTACGCCAAACTTAATTTTTTTGATAGTAGGTTAACCAATAACCCGTCCCTGTAGTTCCTGGATCTGAATAGGGCTACGATATCCCCTTCCTGGTGTAAGAGGCGACTAAAAGGGGGTTTCCGGGGTTGCGGGCGGCTAGAGTAGGAGTTCGAGTTCGTACTATCACAATATAAATATCATACAGTAGTCTAACTCCTTAGAAGCGCACGAAACGCAAGTTATACCTACGCGGCTCGATTTCGGTTTGCATTCGGTCTACAAACAGACCCGAATGTGCCGTAGAGACGAGCGGACTGTGTAACGGTTTTTTGAGCAGTGATTTTTTTATTTTACTAATAATATGGCGAAGAAGAATTGTAGACTATATTGTGCTGTTTTTGGTTGTTTGAATTCTACATTAACACATCCAAAGATAACATTTTTTAAATTACCTTGAAACTACGAAAGGTAAGACAATTATAATGTTTTTTAATATACTAGAACTACCTTCTTTCTTTGTTTCTTTTTTAATAAACTGGTTTTTAGCTTTTCTATCGAATGTAATACTTGGATCCATAAATAATTAAAGAATATTATGATAAAGGGAAGTGACATAGGTAAGTATGTGTGTCCTACATGCCATTGGCGAAGTGTATCTCTTTTCAATAAAGTACATAGTTATAGGTAAGTGATATTTTTGTAAAAAATAGAATATTGTTCGATAAATAAATAACTACATAAAATAAATAAATCATTTTAAATTTATAATTACATTTTTAAACCTTTTTTTTTATTGTCGAGGGGGAAACTTTCAAAAGGTACCCGACGTCGTGGGAGCGACGCAGGGTTATGTGTGATTTTTACCGGACTAAAACCCCCCCGGTGGCCGTTCTCGGCGCTAAAAAGGAGGACTCCGGGATCTCGAAACGACTTCAACCGGAATCCTCCGAGCGCGTTGCCTCATCGGGCTCCTCCCAGACGGGCGTTTGGGCCCACCACTTCGTCTAGTCTTTACGATGGTATGCGACCACACATACCACCGTCCTTCCCGGGATTGCCTGACCGAACGGTTCGAGCTCTCACTCTGCAAACACGGAAGCCCCTTTTAGTCGCCTTTTACGACAGGCAGGGGATGTCATAGTCCTATTCTGATCCCGGAGCTACAGGGATGACAGACTTGCCTGAAAAAAAAGCTCTTTTTTATATTTGTGGATATCTCCTAAAACGTTGTTTGGAGAAAGATGATTGTCAAGCCTTGAAGTCATATATAAAGCCCGATCAAAGAAGCCATAATTTCAACGAAGAGAGTCGGTATTTAAGCTACCGAGACTAGTGCAAAAATAATTTACAAAGTTTTTTATAATACCCAGGGATGATTTTGTGCAATATGTAGAAAAATTGGAGGAAATATTTCGAACTTCATTTAAAACAACACACATAAATTGTAAAGTAGCTGCAGGTATTTATAACCAAATGAAAGATATTCCTTTTTCTCCACCATGTCAATATTTCCCAAAATTATTTTTTATTATGCTTTTTATCCGAATGCGAATTTTTTCTACTATTAAATTTAATAATAAAGCTTTTCGTACGTCTCAGTCGAGGCGCAAATTTTTTTCAGTGTCAAATTTGTAATTATTATTAGTAAAATAATTATTTGTTATTAAAAGTCTCACATATTAAAAAAATAGTTTTTTTTATAAACTAAATCGACTAATTAAAAAACATTACATGTATTCAACACTTCCTATACAATTCACATGAATTATATTTGTTTAAAAAATAAATAATAGTTTAATAGTGTGAATAAAAAAAATATTTTAAAAAAAGCTATTATTAATTTATATTCATAAAAATTTTTAACACTATTCTCTTAATTTAAATTCATTTAAATTTATTTTCTATTTTTTAGTTCGGTTTTCTATAAAAAGCGTGTTTTTTTAGTTTTTTTTAACTATTATTTATTTTCTACTTTTTAGTCAAAATAAAACATGGAATAATTTTATTAAATTAGTGTATTGTCATCGGTCCTCAATAAATCTACAAAGTTTGAACGAAATCTGGCCGTTTAAAGTGGGTCAAAATCGCGCCCAAAGAAGTCGGTTACAAACAAACATACAGGTGAAGCTAATAAAAAGCTAATAAAAATATATAATAATTACTGTCAAACAACCAGAAAGAAAGTATTCATACTGGTTGATGTTATTAAAATACTATAGGCAGGCAGCCCTAACGCAATCTTTCGCCCAACGCCTCCGTAGGTATAAAATTCAAGGACACGGCAGAGTTAGAGTACTGTATGATATTTATATTGTGGTACTATTGAGGTAAAAATTCCATATAACCCTGCGTCGCTCCTACGGCGTCGGGTACCATTTGAAGATTAAACAGCGATCGGCTGTTGGTTGTTCTCGAGAACAACCAACAGCCGATAACTTTTTCTAGTTACCTACGATAATGAAGCGGTAAGGACCAGGCTCTAGGCCTTTAGTTCCCAAATTAGTTTTCAAATTGGTTTTCAATTTAGATTTTTATTTTTTTCCTTTCTTTGTTTTCGTTTTTCTGGAACTCAGCCGTATTACTTAAATTGTCTAATCTTCACGTTTTTGTCGTATTTTGGAAATAGTATAAACTATGGAAATAAGTATAGTAGTCATTCACGCTTATCAATGAGATTAAATAAATGAACTTGCCAATATACTAGGATATAAAAGAGGTTAGTACCGCCAAATAATACATGTTAGAAGTGTGCTAATTGTCAATTAAGTTTATTTCAATTACTTTTAAATACCTAAGCAATACAAGGTCATACACGAAAAACTACCTTTGACAGTATTTATTACAAACACTGTAATTGTTATTCTTATCTAATTGCATTATGTCTCAAGGCGTTTTTCATTGGCACTCTATAAAATTTCCTAATATCAATCTTGTATAATTCTATATAAAGTTGAATTTATAAAGTTATTGCTATCAGTAAGCACCAAAAATTGTAATGTCATCATATTTATTACGTACTATTACGTAGTTACACGTTTCTGAACGGTAAGAATTCAGTCAATCGGACAGTAAGTAGTGTGGAATGACAGTGATCGTTCGACTACTGTGCGGCGTGAAATTATGTTCTCGAGTTGAATATCGTTACTCTATACAAAATATTATCTCGAATTTATAGAATCTGTGCGTGTCTACGTGACTGGACCGGGAAACGCTATGGCGGGTGAGTATCATTTTCTAAATTCAAATTTGGAACTCGTACGACTTTAATCTTATAAGAACGAGAGGTATAGAATAAAAAGATCATGTTTTTAATTTAAGTACCGTTGTCGAAAGCGTAATTATTACTGACGACTTAATTACCATATTCGGCTTAAACGTATCATGTTTACCAAATTTCAACGAGTACAGTTAACCTTTGAACTAGTTAGAATTTTTTATTAAAATTTAAGTACGTCAAACTTACGAAAGTGTTCAAGGTCATCAAATTACAATTTACCTACGCATTTTGATTAGCAATTTTTTTACGTCCAATCATTCCGAACATTTCCTGCATGTTTGAAATGATTGATTTTTTTTTATTTATTGGCAGTTTATAGCAATTAATCTTTGTATCTCATGCATAAAATAAATTAGAACTATTAATTATAAAAAAAATAAATTGAATTGAAATTATTTTCTTACATATACCTACAAGAAGTTAGGAACCTATATACATAAATACACAATTTATATAATAAATTAATTGAATTAACATATCCCTGTTGTTTTCCTGTCACAAATTCCACGATTAACCCTAATTGGAATTTTCTCTGTATATTTTTATCTATTTAAAGGGCTATGAAGCCATTACATAAATTAAAAATAATATGTTTCACATAGATTTAGTATTCAATAAGTTTTAAATTATGAGTATGCAGTCCATCTGATTAGGAGCGTTACCATACTGGCCTGATACATAATGGGTCCCGGGTTCGATTCCCGGCTTGACAAGTATCTGAATGATGAGTTTAGATTCATTTTCTGGGTCTGGGTGTTTGTGGGTGGTATTCGTCTTGTGCGTGATGGACACGCACAGGAGAAAATCCTAGTGTGGGGCTATGAGTGTAGAAAGCGTGTTTTTAGAATTGACACCTCATTACCTAAATATATAGCGTAAATATAATAAATGTATAGGCATACAATCTCTTGTTTGGGCTTTTCATATCATGACATATCAGTTTGCACTCATAAAGATAATAAACCGCTTATTTTGTAAACATTAACATGTTACATCAGAATTCTACCAGATTCTGCATGCAAAACAAAGTAGATATTAGGCACTTATTAATATTGTCTTCAACCCATTATTGTCTCACTGCCGGACATGAGTCTTCTCTCAGAATGAGAGTTTTTGGCCATAGTCCACTACGCTGCCCAAGAGCGAATTGCTAGACTTAACACACCTCTGAGAACATTTTTTTTTAAAAACTCGGTGTGTAGGTTGCCTAACGACGTTTTATTATCACTAAAACCCCTCCCCGGTGGCTTCCTCGGCGCTACAAAGAGGTCTCCGGGATCTCCAACGGAACGCAACCGGAATCCTCAGCGCGCGTTGCCCCATCAGGCTCCTCTCAGATGAGCGGCCGGCCAATCGCTCCGTCTAGTCTTCACGACGGTATGCGTCCACACATACCGCCGTCCTACCAGGGATCGCTGTACTGAACGACTCAAACTACCACTCTAGCCGCCCGCAAACCTGGAAGCCCCCTTTTAGTCGTTTAGTCTTACGACAGGCAGAGGATATTATTTTTTTTTTTTATTATTATAGCTTTGATTTATCTACATAATTAATTTAAATATAACCGATTCAGTTTTCAGTTTGATTCTTTTTTACTGCTATGTAGTCCCTCTAGGGTAAAGCCTCCTCCATTTGAAACCATTGTTCACGGTTTTTTGCAGTATTTTCCCATTCTTCTCCTGCCACATTCCTGATATCATCCACCCATCTTTTCCTTTGGTGACCTACGCTCCGTTTGCCTGTTGGACCTTTCCATTTTGTTGCTTGCTGTGTCCATTTTTTGTCAGTGTATCTAGCTATGTGGCCTGCCCATTTCCATTTTTGTTTCATACTGTACTGGAGTGCATCAGTAATATTGGTTTTCCTCGGATGTCTCTATTTTTTGTTTTATGAATTCTCCTCAATTTTGAGATGCTTCTCTCCATGGCGTGCTGGCAGGATAAAATTTTGTTTTTTTATTTTTTCCGTGTGTGTCCATGTTTGACTTCCGTAGATCAAACTTGGGAGAATGCATAAATCCATTATGGTCTTTTTCATTTTTAAACTAAATTTTCCTTTAAGAATTTCTTTCTGAGCCCAAAATTTATGCCAAGATATGGTTATTCTTCTATCTACTTCTTCTTCATTACTATTTGTTTCAAAGGATATCAGTTTACCTAAATACACATACTCATTCACATATTCTATTGGTTGTGCTTTATCTGGATAGGTTTTCTAGTGCTGTTCGTCATAATTAATCAGGGAGTGATTAACTTAGGCTAATTAGGCTGCAGCCTAGGGCGCAAGGAACAAGGGGCGCGCTGATATCGTGTCTTTTTGGCATGCAGGTACGTCCACCTGATTTGTCCATAATTTTTTTTGGTCGACAAGCTGCTATTCGATTTAATGCACAATTCTTCCGAATGCGAATGTCTAAATACATGCGAATTTCATATAATAATTGGATATTCGTCACATTTCTAAGCGGTAGTGTGAACCATGTTAAGATTTCCAAAGTAGGACACAAAGTCACAACTATTAGACTACTTTTAGGCTGACCGACCTGGGATCGCCATTTATACCATGGTCGTCGTCAACCCATTATTGTCCCACTGCTGGGCACAGGTCTTCTCTCAGAATGAGAGATTTTAGGCCATAGTCCACCTCGCTGGCAAAGTGCGATTTGGTGATCTTCACACACCTACCAAAAATTTTTTTTTATGAACTCTCGGGTGTGTAGGTTTCCTCACGATGTTTTCCTTCGCCGAAAAGCAGTGATAAATAATGTATAATACGCACATAAATCAGTGGTGCGTGGGTTTGAACCTCGGACCTCCCGATTGAGAGGGCAAGTTTCAATAATTAGGCTATCACTGCTTTATACCATGGTAATTGATTAATTATCTCTAACTAATATATATTTATATATATTTTTAACCGACTTCCCAAAGGAAAGGGGTTATCTATTCGTCACGTATATTTTTTTTTTTTTTTTTTATGTATGTTCGGGCGAAATGGCTAGAAATCGTCGACCTACCGACACGATTCATACGACATTGTATGCGGCTAGTTTCACAGGCAGTCCCATATTTAAATTATTTTTTACTTTTATGTGGCATGGAAGTCGGTTGTATTTTTTTGTTTAAATTTTTTTTTTTATAATATATTTCTTTCTTTCCAGCCACCAACAACCCATACAGTAACCTGGTGAAGACCCTCACGGTGAACGGCAAGGCCTACAACTACTTCGATGTCAGTTCCCTGAGCCCTAAATATGGTAAGTCTACTTTGAGTATTCACCATTCGATATTTCACGCGACTTATGTGTTCAAGGTTCAACTATCAGTGTGCCAAAGATCCAAATACAATTAGGTAGCTATGACATGGGGCTCTTCAAGAAAGGTGCAAAAAGAGCTCTCCTTCAAGGCCGGCGATGCATTGGCGACTCCTCTGGTGTTGCAAATGTCCATAGGCGACGGTAACCACTTTCCATCAGGTGGCCCGTCTGCCTTATCGTTAGGTACAAATATAAAAAAAAAAAAATGTAGTATTTTTTTTATCTAAATGAAGTAGCAAACGAGCATGCAGTCCAGATGTGAGTGGTCACTGCCCTGCGACATCTGTAATCAACTTCATACAAAACCCGCGGTTCTATCTGACTGAAGTAGCAAACGAGCATGCATTCCAGTCAGTCATTGCCTTCCATGGACATCTGTAATCAACTTCATACAGAACTCGGGGTTCTAACTGAAGTCAATCACAGATGCGTCGCTACTCCCGAGGACTATGATGGTCGCCTCATGAAAGTGTGCCGGCAACCACACCCTTCCATGTCGCGCAAGAAATGCTTCACGCTAGAAATAGGTGTGGCGGTGGTACTTCCCCGGTCGAACTACACTGGTGCTACTATCTTTCAAAATTAGTATTTTTTTTTTGTTCTCGAGGGGGAAACCTTCAAAAGGTACCCGACGCCGTGGGAGCGACGCAGGGTTATGTGGAATTTTTACCGCACTAAAACCCCCTCGGTGGCCGTCCTCGGCGTTATAAAGAGGACTCCGGGAACTTGGAATGGCCGCAACCGACATCCTCTGAGCGCGTTGCCCCATCGGGCTCCTCCTAGATGGGCGGCTGGGCCCACCGCTCCATCTAGTCTTTACGACGGTATGCGGCATACCGCCGTCCATCCCGGGATCGCCTGACCGAATGGTTCGAGCTCGCACTCTAGCCGTCTGCAACCCCGGAAGCCCCTTTTAGTCGCCTCTTACGACAGGCAGGGGATAGCCCTATTCTGGTCCCGGAACTACAGGGACGTGGTTTATAGCCTAAAACTTCCGTCAATAAATAGCTTATCATTAAAAGATTTCTTCTAATCTGTATTATTTTATTTGGAGATTAGTCTTTGGATTTATAATATTTGTAAAAATACTTTTGATATAGATAAGGACGATGACTTAGTAGTTTTAAATTCGGTCTCCTAATCAATTCCTATTTCACATGAGGCGAGATCTTAGTACCAAAATAAATAAAACCCGACTTTAACAATGTTTACAATACTAGAAGTAGTCAAAGAGTATACAAATACTATGTACACGCTTTCTACACGCTTTCTACACTCATAGCCTCACAATAAGATTTTCTTCTGTATCGTGGGTACCATGGACATACACAAGACGAATACAAAAACACCCAGACCCAGAACATGAATCTAAACTCATCATTTGGATACCTGTCTGGCCGGGAATCGAACCCGGGACCCATTGCGCGTCAAACCGGTATGGTAACCGCTGCGCCACGCGGGTCGTCAAAATTCTATACTTATTTCCATACTAACTTTTTTTTCTTTTTTAGCACGTTCGTAGCACCAATATTTCTCTAATTTAATTAAATTGTAACAATTTTCAAGTTATTTTGAACACATCCGTTAAAGGTTAAAAGAGGTTTAGTTAACTAAGTTGCATTTAAAAGCATTAGCGGGCATTTTGACAAAGACATCTGACATTTTTGACCTTATGATTTTTCATAGTAAGACATTGAATGATCTATTTCGTTTATTATGTATGTGTTTGTGTCAAATGCAAGGTAGTGAGTGTAGTGTGTGTTTAGTTAATTTTGTGTATGTTTTATGCATTATTTGAAAAAAATATTAGCATTTGGTAATTCTTCTCTACATCAATTTCATTCTCCTCCGTCCGTGGCAAGTATCTTAAAAACGAATCACAAGTTCTAGCTACACGTATTGATATATATAGATGATATAATGACATAATGTTAACTGTAATTATGTTAATTTCATATCGCAAAAAAGTAAAATGTTAGTTCTTTTAAATATGACATAACATTGTGAAAGCAAACAATCACGTGAAACGTTTTTAAACGTTTTCATATCACTGAATCATATTTTGTGACATTTGTATGATAAGCTTGATTGCACACTTGCAAGCGTAATCATTACTTAACAAAATAAACGGAATAAGTGCGAGTATCTCGTCCAAAAAGGGTTCCGTATCATCTTTATATTAATACGTGAAGCAAAAACTTGTGATTCGTTTTTAACACACTTGCCACAGACGGAGGAGTGTGAAAATACGCACGGTTAAAGTTGATGTAGAGAAGGATTGCACAATGCTAATATTTTTTTCAAATAATGCTTAAAACATACATAAAATCAACTAAAACAACATTATAATGACTATGTGACATTTGACACAATATACATATACATATAATAAACGATATCAAACATTCAATGTCTTACTATGAAAACACATAACGTCAAAAATGTCAGATAATTATTTTTGTCAAAATACCCGCTATTGCTTTTAAATGCAGCTTAGCTAATTAAACCTCTTTTCACCATAATTATATCAAAATAACTTGAAAATGATTACAATTTATTTAAATTTGAGAAATATTCGTGCTACTTTGTACGAAGTTTAGTTTTTTAATTTAAATAACGGTCGAATTTCGACCGTTGCGATGTATGACTAGTTTCGTTTAATAAATTATGTGTTTGTGTCAAATGCAAGGTAGTGTGTGTAGTGTGTTTTTAGTTGATTTTGTGTATGTGTTATGCATTATCTGAAAGAAATATTAGCATTGCGTAATCCTTCTCTATATCAACTGTAACCCTGCGTAATTTCATACTCTTCCGTATGCGGCAAGTATCTTAAAAACAAATCACAAGTTTTTGCTTCGCGTATTAATATATAGAGATTTGAGAAATATTCGTAATACTTTGGTCAATATGAAGTTTAGTTTTTTAATTTAAATTACGGTCGAATTTCGACCGTTGCGACGGGTGTCTAGTATATATTACTATGCGTGACTTTTCCACAGATCGTCTGCCATACAGCATCAGGGTGCTCCTGGAGTCGTGTGTCCGCAACTGCGACAACTTCCAGGTCCTGGAGAAGGACGTCCAGAATGTGCTGGAGTGGGAGACCAACCAGGCGGTCGAGGGGGGAGTGGAGATTGCGTTCAAACCAGCTAGAGTGATCCTGCAGGTGAGTTTTCTTTATCTATACTAATTAGGGATTGCAATCCGGCCTCATTTTCAATCCGGCCGCATCCGGCCATTTTTTTCTCAATCCGGCCGGATCCGACCGGATTAATCGAACGGTTAAAACAGTGTAAAAAAAGGATCGATTTCTAACGGTAATTATTTTTGTAATGTGAAATCTTTGTCAAAATATACAATCAACGGATCCGGTGGAGGTCCGGATCCGGTGGTGAAGTGTGATCCGGGATGTGTAAATTTGTGCCGGATCCGCCGGATTACCGGATCCAGTTTTCCGGATTGCAGTCCCTAATACTAATATTATAAAAAGGAAAACTTTGTATTTTTGTAAGTTTGTCATGAATTAACTTAAAAACTACTGAACCGATTTAAAAAAATCTTTCACCATTTGAATGCTACATTATCCCTGAGCAACATAGGCTATTTTTATTACTAGAGTATATAAGGCGTCTTTGCTAACACTTGAGTAATGTGATTCAAAGTGTCAATTTTTTTTATTGCATATACTGCGATGTCTATTGATAATAGAACAAAAAATGTTCTACAATATAAGAGAACATATCAATCTTTGAAAGACTTGGACACCGCCCCGCACAATGATCAGTGTACCCTTACGCAAAGCAGTAGTCGCTAATTTTTTGGGACTACTATTGGAATAGCATCAATACCCTGCTGACTATGACTATTGACCAAATGCCCATTACGGATGGGGGGACATGTCCAGGAGTGGTGCTCAAATGT
Organism: Spicauda simplicius; assembly: GCA_949699795.1. Taxonomy (NCBI): domain Eukaryota; kingdom Metazoa; phylum Arthropoda; class Insecta; order Lepidoptera; family Hesperiidae; genus Spicauda; species Spicauda simplicius. The sequence continues at coordinate 865,940 of OX453086.1, read as the reverse complement.
ATAATGGTTGTATAGATTACATTATAGTCCGCGCGAACGAAGTCGCGTCGATTCTGCTAGTCGATTCTGTTAGTTAGGATATAAATTAATAGTAGCGTTGCGACTTCCCACAACTCATCAAGAGATGGCGCTGTGGGACCTGTGGACCTTTTGATTAAACATGAACTTTTTTTTGATTTGACATGGGGTTCTTCAAGAAAGATGCGAAAAAAGCTCTCCTACAAAGCGGGCGATGCATTGGCGACTCTGGTGTTGCGAATGTCCATAGGCGACGGTGACTACATTCCATCAGGTAGCCCGTCTGCCTTATCGTTAGGTTAAAGTATATAAAAATAAAAATATGTGCGTGTACTAGCGTACACTCGTAAGAAGTGAAACTTCTTTATGACGTTATTTTTCAAAAAATAATTTACTATAATTATGCAACTTTACAGAAATTGGTTAAATAAAGTTAAATTAGATAAATAATCTAATCTAATCTATAATAATCTATCTAATATCACGCGTGGTAGGGATAAGAAAAAGATGGCGCGTAACGGAAAAAAAAAGATGGCGCGTAACAGAAAAAGATGGCGCGTAACGAAGAAAAAAAGATGGCGCGTAACGAAAAAATGTTACACTAAATTTTTTTCCAACCTCGATAAAGAAGTTTCACTTCAACAATGAAGTAGCAAACGAGTATGCAGTCCATCTGATGGTAAGTTGCTACGCGGGTCGTCAAGTTACTCAAAAATGTATTTAGGAAGGTCCGCGGTCCGCAAAAACTGTCGAAGGTCGCATGTTACGGGTAAATAGATACAAAGTACATAATGACATCGCATAATTATCAGAGTTCAGAAGGTTACGTAAGCAATCATCCGATTAATTGTTGGAAGATTATCTTATTACTAACTGATGTCATTGATGTTACCTACACCTAGGATGTTCTAATTTAATCGATAAAGTAAATTAACACTAATATTGTTAGAAAATAAATTGTAACTTTTAGTAGAAACTAAAAAATAAGCGTGAAAAAAACCCATATTAATGCATTGTCATTAGTCCTTAATATGTGAGTAAAGTTTCAAATTAATCAGAATTCTGGAAACCGGTGAAAATTGAGTTCAAAGATTCCGTTATATATATATATATATATATATATATATATATATATATATATATATATATATATATATATATATATATATATATATTTGGCTGAAGTAGCAAACGAGGATGTAGTCCACCTGATGGTAAGTGGTCACTGCCGCCCATGGACATCTGTAATCAACTTCATACAGAACATGAGTTCCATCTGAAGTCAATCACAGATGCGTTGCTACTCCCGAGGACTATGATGGTCGCCTCATGTGAAAGTGTGCCGGCAACCACACCCTACTATCGAAACGCAAAAATGCTTCACGCTAGAAATAGGTGTGGTGGTGGTACTTCCCCGGTCGAACTACACTGGTTCTACCACCTTGAAATATATACATACAACACAAGCTAATATAATGTGTATAAAATACGGTTGGTGTATGGGAGCCCTCTTAAATACTTAGTACCTGGATGACCGAGAATTGCCCGGTGTTTTTGTTTACTACGAGTACATCATGTTTTTTTGGAATTATATTTTTTATAACTATGCAAATTTCTTACTGATGATATGAATAATATAGTTTGATCTTACCGACATAATAATAAAAATAAAACAAAAATACCAAAATGGGACTAAAAAGAAAAAAATGTAGAGCTAAAAAATCGAAAAAAGAATTGAAAAAAAAACTAACAAAATAGAACTCGAAAAACAGAGAGAAAAAAAAACAATCGGACCGAGATTTGAACCCCGACTTCCTGAGTTTTAAGGTGTCCAATTTCCCAACCGAGCTATTCTAACTTCGTAAATGGTGACGAAATTTCTCTTCGTATTCTAATAATTTTGTAGGAGATCTTTATGCAACGCATGAAACGACATTTTCTAATAAATATAAATGAATTTAAATTAAGAAAATAGTGTTAAAAATTTCAATGAATATAAATTAATAATAGTGTAATTAAAAAAAAAATATTTTATTTAAAAAAAGCGTGGCGTGCATGGTGTCAATGGTTATAGATATTTTATTGACAGATATGAGTAGAGTGATTATCATTTAGATAATATCTTAAAAAGCACCCCACGCTTTCTTTAAAATATTTTTATTATTTTTAATTTACACTATTATTAATTTATAATCATTGAAATTTTTAACACTATTTTCTTAATTTTAATACATTTCAATTTATTTTCTATTTTTTAGTTCGGTTTTTTTTAACTATTATTTATTTTCTACTTTTTAGTCAAATTAAAAAATGGAATAATTTTATCAAATTAGTGTATTGTCATCGGTCCTCAATAAATCTACAAAGTTTGAACGAAATCTGGCCGTTTATAGTGGGTCAAAATCGCGCCCAAAGAAGTCGGTTACAAACATACAAATAAACATACAGGTGAAGCTAATAAAAAGGTTTCACCTTGCTAGATCGATTTATCGCCCCCTAAGTACAAAATTTCAAGAAAATCGTTAGAGCCGTTTCCGAGATCGTTGATATATATTTAAATATATATACAAGAATTTCTCGTTTAAAGATATTAGATTTTATAAATTTTTTTAGTATGTATTGTTATAGCGGCAACAGAAATACATCATCTGTGGAAATTTCATCTGCCTACCTATCACGGTTACGAGATACAGCCTGGTGACAGACGGACGGACAGGAGTCTTAGCAATAGGGTTCTGTTTTCCCTTTAGGTACGGAACCACCAGAGCCACCACTATGTCACCAGGTGGTAGAACCAGTGTAGTTCCATCAGTGAGGCCAGACGTATTTCTAGCGTAAGATGGAAGGGTGTGGTTGCCGGCACACTTTTATATGAGGGGACCATCCTAGCGATGACGATCCGCGTGGCGGAGCGGTTACCATACCGGTCTGACGCGCAATGGGTCCCAGGTTCGATTCCCGGCTAGACAGGTATCTGAATGATGAGTTTAGATTCATGTTCTATGTCTAGGTGTTTGTTTGTTCTTCGTCGTGTGTGTGTCTATGGTACCCACGAGACAGGAGAAAATCCTAATGTGGGGCTATGAGTGTAGAAATCGTGTTTAATAAGATATTGCTTACAGATGTCCATACGACAGTGACCACTTACCATCAGGTGGACTACACTCGTTTGCTACTTCAATGTGACTAAAAACGGAACCCTAATAAATAGATGAAAGTTATTTTCTTGAAATATTGTAACTATTCATTCTCCCCGACCTCTCCTCAGGATTTGACTGGTGTACCCGCGGTGGTTGACTTCGCAGCGATGAGAGACGCGGTCAAGGACCTAGGAGGTGACCCGGATAAGATCAACCCCATCTGTCCCGCTGACCTGGTCATCGACCACTCGGTGCAAGTGGACTTCGCTAGGACGTGAGTATTTTGGATTTTGGGGTCCATCGCTGGACATAAGCCACCTCTTTTGGGTTTACTAACAATTCCCTTGGGGACAACCATTTATTACGTCAGATATTTTTAGGGGGGGGGATCATATCACATGTCTTAGGGGGGAGGGGGTTCCATTATAACATTGGCGACCCGCGTGGCGTAGCGGTTACCATACCGGTCTGACACGCAGTGGGTCCCGGGTCCGATTCCCGGCCGGACAAGTATCTGAATGATGAGTTTACATTCTGTTCTGGGTCTGGGTGTTTGTGTATTCGTCTTTGTGTGTGTCCATGGCACCCACGACACAGGAGAAATTACTGCTGTGGGACTATGAGTGTAGAAAGCGTTTTAAGTTTTAAGTTAAGTTTTTAAGTTTTATAACTAGTCACCCGTCGCAACGGTCGAAATTCGACCGTAATTTAAATTAACGAACGCACGAATATTTCTCAAATTCAAATAATTGTAATAATTTTCAAGTTATTTTAGAACACCACCAGTTAAAGTTGAAAATAGGTTTAATTAACTAAGCTGCATTTAAAAGCAATAGCGGGTATTTTGACAAAGACATCTGACATGGTGATGGCATTTATAAATATTGTAAGCAACTTCAAATAGAATATGGGTTCCATCTGAAGTCAATCACAGATGCGTTGCTACTCCCGAGGACTATGATGATCGCCTCATATAAAGTGTGCCGGCAACCACACCCTTCCATCGAAACGCAAGAAATGTTTCACGCTATAAATAGGTGTGTAGTTGTGAAAAAGGATATCAAAAAATATTTTTGAAGTGAAACTTAAGTGAAACTTCTTTATCGGGGTTGGAAAAAAATTTAGTGTAACATTTTTTCGTTACGCGCCATCTTTTTCTGTTACGCGCCATCTTTTTTTTCCGTTATGCACCATCTTTTTCTTATCCCTACCACGCGTGATATTAGATAGATTATTATAGATTAGATTATAAGATAAAGTCTAATAAAAGCCTTTTATTAAACTTTATCTAATTTAACTTTATTTAACCAATTTCTGTAAAGTTGCATATAGTAAATTATTTATTGAAAAATAACGTCATAAAGAAGTTTCACTTCTTACGAGTGTGCGCTAGTACACGCATACATTTTTTTTTATCTTCGTAAAGCTCGGATTTATAAATCCGGTAATTTTTAACGCTCACGTGCTAACCGCCAAAAGCCAAGTGAATGTTAAAGGGGAAAATTCAAATTGTAATATTAGTTACTATTTTCTATCTGCAAAAATTTTCTTACTATTCTACATTTATTTAAAATTATAGCTTTTTGTAGATTACTAATAATATGTACCGGTAAATTAAGTGTTTTGAGGGACAATTTTAAATTTGTAGGGACTATACCAGTTGTAGAGGTCACTATTTATTATTATTTTATTGTATAAAGTGATTTTTAAAATTGTCCACAGACCAGACGCGTTGACAAAGAACCAAGAATTGGAATTTGAGAGGAACAAAGAGAGATTTCAATTTCTCAAGGTAATAAATCATCATTAAAACATCAATTCATTGACTAACAACATCACAAATTCAAAAAGATTCAAGATAATTAAAATTCTAGTCTTGTTTCATCCAATGTTCAGTTTGCTAAATACAACTTCATAAAAATGTTATTTTCTGTACAAAAAAAATCAGTTAGATTTCAGTATATAGTATTTTTTATTTTATTTTTATTTATTGACACATCAACAGCATTACATACAAAACATTTACAAATTAACAATTAATATTAAATATAGACCCAGTATGCATGCCAATTTCTGGTGTGTACAACAGTTGCTAAAATTCGGAAAAGACGTGCTTGAGCTTAATTAATTAGGATTAACATACATAATTATATAGAGTTAGAAGTAGTGGAATATAAACAAAAAAAAAAAATATTAAGAAAAAATTAAGGTGACTTAGAAAGATATAAAACAAACTTCCTTTTGAGGGACGAAACAGAATCATTAAAAATATCTAAGTAATCGTTTGTTGCAGATAATCGGTTGTACTCGGCGCATATTCGTGTGATCGGTGAACATTTAAGGACATTAGTCCTACTCGTGGGAAAAATGTTCTTAATGCGATTTCGCGGATACCTATATGGGATGTTAAGGCTAATATAGCTCAGCAGATCGTTACATGCTATGTCTCCAAATAGGAGCTTTTTAAGGAAGGAAACGTCTAGTAATAAGCGGCGATTATAAAGAGACATCATTCCGAAGTGCTGTAGCCGTAGGTCATAAGTAGCCTTATGCGAAATTCCACTTGAGTGAAAGGCTAGATGTCTTGTGAACGATCGTTGTATCGTCTCGATTCGCTGTGAATGAGTTACGTATTGGGGATTCCAAATCACTGATGCATATTCAATTTTGCTTCTAAAATAGTTAGCTAGTATAAATAAATTGAAAATTAAAAAGGTTAATTTCTGTATAAATAATCAGATTACAGTATAAAATATCAAAATAAAGAAATGTCTTTTTATTTGCAGTGGGGTGCCCAAGCTTTTGACAACATGTTGATAGTCCCGCCAGGCTCCGGTATTGTTCATCAGGTAAGTCTTTACTAATGAAAAAGACTCAGTATTTTAAGTCCTATTACAAATACTAATAGTTTTTTCACCTTAAGGCAGGCTTAAAACACTTTTGATTGGACTAATTATATTTCTGATTCGATAAAAAATAATACATAGATTTACTAGCATAAATCACGGAGACATTTATACGGAGCGTTTAAATTTAGTCTTCAAGGCTTGCAAATCATCTGAGACTAACAATAGGTAAAATTCTGATTTTATTTGTGAGTTGTGAGAGATAAGTGGCCATTACTGACTGGATTCAACAACATTACTGACTGTATTCAACAACATTACTGACTGTATTCAACAACATTACTGACTGGATTCAACAGCATTACTGACTGTATTCAACAACATTACTGACTGTATTCAACAACATTACTGACTGTATTCAACAACATTACTGACTGGATTCAACAACATTACTGACTGTATTCAACAACATTACAGACTGTATTCAACAACATTACTGACTGTCTTCAACAGCATTACTGACTGTATTCAACAACATTACTGACTGTATTCAACAACATTACTGACTGTATTCAACAACATTACTGACTGTATTCAACAACATTACTGACTGTCTTCAACAGCATTACTGACTGTATTCAACAACATTACTGACTGGATTCAACAGCATTACTGACTGTATTCAACAACATTACTGACTGGATTCAACAACATTACTGACTGGATTCAATTATGCTACTGACTGTGTTCAACAGCAATACTGACTTTATTTAACAACATTACTGACTGGATTCAACAGCATTACTGACTGGATTCAACAACATTACTGACTGTATTCAACAACATTACTGACTGTATTTAACAACATTACTGACTGGATTCAACAACATTACTGACTGTATTCAACAACATTACTGACTGTATTTAACAACATTACTGACTGGATTCAACAACATTACTGACTGTATTCAACAACATTACTGACTGTATTTAACAACATTACAGACTGTATTCAACAACATTACCAACTGTATTCAACAACATTACTGACAGTATTCAACACCATTACTGACTGTATTCAACAACATTACTGACAGTATTCAACACCATTACTGACTGTATTCAACAACATTACTGACTGTATTCAACAACATTACTGACTGTATTCAACATCATTACCAACTGTATTCAACAACATTACTGACTGTATTCAACAACATTACAGACTGTATTCAACAACATTACTGATAGTATTCAACACTATTACTGACTGTATTCAACAACATGACTGACTATTCAACTACATTACTGACGTTAATCAGATAAAAAAAGAGTGTGTGTGTCAGCTCCGACGCACAACTGGAGTTTACTCGCATTTAAAATAGATGGTGCCATACTCCCACACTAAAGATATAAATAATACCAATATATGGTTCATTTTGATAAATTATATCTAACATATATATATACGTATTAAAATATTAATATTGTACGTATTTACAGAGTATTTAGGTTACTTATCTTAACGAGTTACTATTTTAAATACCATTGAGATTTCGGTAAAACGTTTGCATACCATCCACGCGTACAAAATAGTTCTAAAATGTTAACTAGATGGCGTTATACTCAATAAAAAACGTAACGAGGTCATGCATCAGTAGATTTTACTCCTCACATTTTTCTCATATCTTACATATGCAAATCTTTCTGACTGGATTCATTAATACTAATTTGATTCCACATTAATATTTCAGGTGAATCTAGAATATTTAGCTAGGGTGGTGTTCACCGGTGATCTGCTGCATCCAGACTCGGTGGTGGGGACCGACAGTCACACCACCATGATTAACGGCTTGGGGGTGGTTGGCTGGGGGGTTGGGGGTACGTATATCCAGAATAAAAAAAATAAATTCTTTACTTATTGTAAAATGATTTAGGGTGTGTTTCTGTTTCTGTAATGAACTCGTTCGATTCCGTTTTAAATTGTGTTTATAAAAAACTATTTCGTTTTAGGTGGTATAACCAGTGTAGTTCTACCGGAGAGGTACCACCGCCACACCTATTTTTAGCGTGAAGCAGTTCTTGCGCGAGATGGAAGGGTGTGATTGCCGGCACACTTTTATATGAGGCGACCATCATAGTCCTCGGGAGTAGCAACGCATCTGTGATTGACTTCAGATAGAACGCATGTTCTGTATGAAGTTGATTGCACATGTCGCAGGGTGGCAGTGACCACCTACCATCAGGTGGATTGCATCCTCGTTTGCTACTTCAGTCAGATATAAAAAATAAATATGGATTCCATGAATTTTGCCATCAACACCTAATTATATGGACGTAATTGGGGGGGGGGGGAAGGATGTGGGGCCAATTCCCTTCCAAGGGTATGAATGAACAATTCTTCTAACGGATTTAAAACGTTAAGAGAAAAAAAAACCATTCGCAACAACCATTTCTATTATTACAATTTTTAGAAAAAGTGTAGAAACCTGTGTGTTCCTATTCATGCTCAGGTATCGAAGCCGAGGCGGTGATGTTGGGGCAAGCCATCAGCATGCTGCTCCCCAAGGTGGTGGGCTACAAGCTGGTGGGGGAGCTTAACCCCCTGGCGACATCTACTGACCTTGTACTCACTATTACTAAGGTAAGTTTATATTAGGTAACGCCATTCAAAGTGTAGCGTATCTTGCCAAATAGGGTTCTCTTTTACTGAACTGTAAGGCAAGATGCTGGAGCTAACTTTCATTACCATGTAAAAAAACATGATTGTAATTTTATAAAAAAATGGATATAAATAAGAAAAAAGACAAACACGCTGAGTTTCTTGCCGGATCTTCTCAGTTGAGGTCGTATTCCGATCCGGTGGTAGTGTAAGAAAAAAAATGTAACTGACAATTTGTAAGTGCCCCGTTGGCATATACAAAATAAAGACATTTCATTTCATGATTCTATGACAACAGAACCAGAGTTAAGGGAGCATCAGTACTAAGGGAGCATCAAGTGTTACGTAACGCAATTGGAGGGGAGGGGGGTCTTGTCAAACGTTACGAAGCGATACAGGAGAGGAAGAATCGGGATTTGAACCACGTATTATGTAACGTGTTTGTTTTTATTTAAGTTTAAAACCTTATTTAAGTAAAATATTTGTTGTCAACCCATTATTGTCCCACTGCTGGGCACGGGTCTTCTCTCAGAATGAGAGAGTATTAGGCCGTAGTCCATCGCGCTGGCCAAGTGCGAATTGGTGGACTTCACACACCTCCGAGAACTTTTTTTTTTTTTTTTTAAAGAACTCTCGGGTGTGTAGGTTTCCTCACGATGTTTTCCTTCACCGAAAAGCAGTGATAATTAATTTCTAATACGCACATAATTTTAGAAAAATCAGTGGTGCGTGCCGGGGTTTGAACCTCGGACCTCCCGATCGAGAGGGCAAGTTTCAACCATTAGGCTATCACTGCTCTAAGTAAAATATTTATTTATTTATTTTCTTGGTAATCCAACAGCGTTACACATAATGATAAGAAGAATAGGATGCAATGTTTTGCATACAATATGGCCAAAAATGGATTACGCTAATAACAATTATAAGTTTAACTTAGACAAATCAAACTTAAACAAGTAGGTACAACAATCTTAATAATAACTAGTGTGTGTGTGTGTGTGTGTGTGTGTGTGTGTGTGTGTGTGTGTGTGTGTGTGTGTGTGTGTGTGTGTGTGTGTGAGAGTGTGTTTGTGAGTGAGTGTTGGTGTCTGTGTAAGCGTCTGAGTGGATATATGGCCATAAAGACTTGCTGCCGAAGTTAAAGGACGGAAAGAGGGATGCAACGTTAGCGTGCCTTACATGGGGGGGAGGGGGCCAACGAAGAAGGACGAAGACGACGACGAAGATTTATGTAGGCATTTTAATTTAGTAGCGGGGTCCAACTTAGTAGCAAATTATCTGTGAATTGTCTCAGATAAGACTTTATATTTGGATTTGAACACAGATGACCTTGGGGAAGTTCTAAAAAAGAAGAGGATATACTAGAAGACAACGAAGGTTTCTGTAAAAAAAGTTAAAAGAATTTCGCTTTTTTGTCTATGCTGAGAGAATGATGAGAGAATCTTGTTCTGGGTCTGGGTGTTTGTGCATCCGTATGTTTGTCAATGGCACCTACCACACAGAAAAAAATCCTACTGTGGGGAAAATCTCCAACCCCCATTTCCCCAATGTTAGTTTGCTACATTAGTTGTTGATCTTACTCCCCTCTTTCCCTCAGCACCTCCGCTCCCTGGGCGTGGTGGGCAAGTTCGTGGAGTTCTTCGGCCCCGGCGTCGCGGCGCTGAGCATCGCGGACCGCGCCACCGTCGCCAACATGTGCCCGGAGTTCGGCGCCACCGTCGCGCACTTCCCGTCGACGGCCGCTCGCTGGAGTACCTCGCGCAGACCAGTGGGTGGCCACCGCCGGGCTTGTACCTCACACGCACACGCACAGACACACACGCGTATAGACACACACGCGTACAGACACATCGCCAACATGTGCCCGGAGTTCGGCGCCACCGTCGCGCACTTCCCCGTCGACGGCCGCTCGCTGGAGTACCTCGCGCAGACCAGTGGGTGGCCACCGCCGGGCTTGTACCTCACACGCACACGCACAGACACACACGCGTATAGACACACACGCGTACAGACACATCGCCAACATGTGCCCGGAGTTCGGCGCCACCGTCGCGCACTTCCCCGTCGACGGCCGCTCGCTGGAGTACCTCGCGCAGACCAGTGGGTGGCCACCGCCGGGCTTGTACCTCACACGCACACGCACAGACACACACGCGTTATAGACACACACGCGTACAGACACATCGCCAACATGTGCCCGGAGTTCGGCGCCACCGTCGCGCACTTCCCGTCGACGGCCGCTCGCTGGAGTACCTCGCGCAGACCAGTGGGTGGCCACCGCCGGGCTTGTACCTCACACGCACACGCACAGACACACACGCGTATAGACACACACGCGTACAGACACATCGCCAACATGTGCCCGGAGTTCGGCGCCACCGTCGCGCACTTCCCCGTCGACGGCCGCTCGCTGGAGTACCTCGCGCAGACCAGTGGGTGGCCACCGCCGGGCTTGTACCTCACACGCACACGCACAGACACACACGCGTATAGACACACACGCGTACAGACACATCGCCAACATGTGCCCGGAGTTCGGCGCCACCGTCGCGCACTTCCCCGTCGACGGCCGCTCGCTGGAGTACCTCGCGCAGACCAGTGGGTGGCCACCGCCGGGCTTGTACCTCACACGCACACGCACAGACACACACGCGTATAGACACACACGCGTACAGACACATCGCCAACATGTGCCCGGAGTTCGGCGCCACCGTCGCGCACTTCCCCGTCGACGGCCGCTCGCTGGAGTACCTCGCGCAGACCAGTGGGTGGCCACCGCCGGGCTTGTACCTCACACGCACACGCACAGACACACACGCGTATAGACACACACGCGTACAGACACATCGCCAACATGTGCCCGGAGTTCGGCGCCACCGTCGCGCACTTCCCCGTCGACGGCCGCTCGCTGGAGTACCTCGCGCAGACCAGTGGGTGGCCACCGCCGGGCTTGTACCTCACACGCACACGCACAGACACACACGCGTATAGACACACACGCGTACAGACACATCGCCAACATGTGCCCGGAGTTCGGCGCCACCGTCGCGCACTTCCCCGTCGACGGCCGCTCGCTGGAGTACCTCGCGCAGACCAGTGGGTGGCCACCGCCGGCTTGTACCTCACACGCACACGCACAGACACACACGCGTATAGACACACACGCGTACAGACACATCGCCAACATGTGCCCGGAGTTCGGCGCCACCGTCGCGCACTTCCCCGTCGACGGCCGCTCGCTGGAGTACCTCGCGCAGACCAGTGGGTGGCCACCGCCGGGCTTGTACCTCACACGCACACGCACAGACACACACGCGTATAGACACACACGCGTACAGACACATCGCCAACATGTGCCCGGAGTTCGGCGCCACCGTCGCGCACTTCCCCGTCGACGGCCGCTCGCTGGAGTACCTCGCGCAGACCAGTGGGTGGCCACCGCCGGGCTTGTACCTCACACGCACACGCACAGACACACACGCGTATAGACACACACGCGTACAGACACATCGCCAACATGTGCCCGGAGTTCGGCGCCACCGTCGCGCACTTCCCCGTCGACGGCCGCTCGCTGGAGTACCTCGCGCAGACCAGTGGGTGGCCACCGCCGGGCTTGTACCTCACACGCACACGCACAGACACACACGCGTATAGACACACACGCGTACAGACACATCGCCAACATGTGCCCGGAGTTCGGCGCCACCGTCGCGCACTTCCCCGTCGACGGCCGCTCGCTGGAGTACCTCGCGCAGACCAGTGGGTGGCCACCGCCGGGCTTGTACCTCACACGCACACGCACAGACACACACGCGTATAGACACACACGCGTACAGACACATCGCCAACATGTGCCCGGAGTTCGGCGCCACCGTCGCGCACTTCCCCGTCGACGGCCGCTCGCTGGAGTACCTCGCGCAGACCAGTGGGTGGCCACCGCCGGGCTTGTACCTCACACGCACACGCACAGACACACACGCGTATAGACACACACGCGTACAGACACATCGCCAACATGTGCCCGGAGTTCGGCGCCACCGTCGCGCACTTCCCCGTCGACGGCCGCTCGCTGGAGTACCTCGCGCAGACCAGTGGGTGGCCACCGCCGGGCTTGTACCTCACACGCACACGCACAGACACACACGCGTATAGACACACACGCGTACAGACACATCGCCAACATGTGCCCGGAGTTCGGCGCCACCGTCGCGCACTTCCCCGTCGACGGCCGCTCGCTGGAGTACCTCGCGCAGACCAGTGGGTGGCCACCGCCGGGCTTGTACCTCACACGCACACGCACAGACACACACGCGTATAGACACACACGCGTACAGACACATCGCCAACATGTGCCCGGAGTTCGGCGCCACCGTCGCGCACTTCCCGTCGACGGCCGCTCGCTGGAGTACCTCGCGCAGACCAGTGGGTGGCCACCGCCGGGCTTGTACCTCACACGCACACGCACAGACACACACGCGTATAGACACACACGCGTACAGACACATCGCCAACATGTGCCCGGAGTTCGGCGCCACCGTCGCGCACTTCCCCGTCGACGGCCGCTCGCTGGAGTACCTCGCGCAGACCAGTGGGTGGCCACCGCCGGGCTTGTACCTCACACGCACACGCACAGACACACACGCGTATAGACACACACGCGTACAGACACATCGCCAACATGTGCCCGGAGTTCGGCGCCACCGTCGCGCACTTCCCCGTCGACGGCCGCTCGCTGGAGTACCTCGCGCAGACCAGTGGGTGGCCACCGCCGGGCTTGTACCTCACACGCACACGCACAGACACACACGCGTATAGACACACACGCGTACAGACACATCGCCAACATGTGCCCGGAGTTCGGCGCCACCGTCGCGCACTTCCCCGTCGACGGCCGCTCGCTGGAGTACCTCGCGCAGACCAGTGGGTGGCCACCGCCGGGCTTGTACCTCACACGCACACGCACAGACACACACGCGTATAGACACACACGCGTACAGACACATCGCCAACATGTGCCCGGAGTTCGGCGCCACCGTCGCGCACTTCCCCGTCGACGGCCGCTCGCTGGAGTACCTCGCGCAGACCAGTGGGTGGCCACCGCCGGGCTTGTACCTCACACGCACACGCACAGACACACACGCGTATAGACACACACGCGTACAGACACATCGCCAACATGTGCCCGGAGTTCGGCGCCACCGTCGCGCACTTCCCCGTCGACGGCCGCTCGCTGGAGTACCTCGCGCAGACCAGTGGGTGGCCACCGCCGGGCTTGTACCTCACACGCACACGCACAGACACACACGCGTATAGACACACACGCGTACAGACACATCGCCAACATGTGCCCGGAGTTCGGCGCCACCGTCGCGCACTTCCCCGTCGACGGCCGCTCGCTGGAGTACCTCGCGCAGACCAGTGGGTGGCCACCGCCGGGCTTGTACCTCACACGCACACGCACAGACACACACGCGTATAGACACACACGCGTACAGACACATCGCCAACATGTGCCCGGAGTTCGGCGCCACCGTCGCGCACTTCCCCGTCGACGGCCGCTCGCTGGAGTACCTCGCGCAGACCAGTGGGTGGCCACCGCCGGGCTTGTACCTCACACGCACACGCACAGACACACACGCGTATAGACACACACGCGTACAGACACATCGCCAACATGTGCCCGGAGTTCGGCGCCACCGTCGCGCACTTCCCCGTCGACGGCCGCTCGCTGGAGTACCTCGCGCAGACCAGTGGGTGGCCACCGCCGGGCTTGTACCTCACACGCACACGCACAGACACACACGCGTATAGACACACACGCGTACAGACACATCGCCAACATGTGCCCGGAGTTCGGCGCCACCGTCGCGCACTTCCCCGTCGACGGCCGCTCGCTGGAGTACCTCGCGCAGACCAGTGGGTGGCCACCGCCGGGCTTGTACCTCACACGCACACGCACAGACACACACGCGTATAGACACACACGCGTACAGACACATCGCCAACATGTGCCCGGAGTTCGGCGCCACCGTCGCGCACTTCCCCGTCGACGGCCGCTCGCTGGAGTACCTCGCGCAGACCAGTGGGTGGCCACCGCCGGGCTTGTACCTCACACGCACACGCACAGACACACACGCGTATAGACACACACGCGTACAGACACATCGCCAACATGTGCCCGGAGTTCGGCGCCACCGTCGCGCACTTCCCCGTCGACGGCCGCTCGCTGGAGTACCTCGCGCAGACCAGTGGGTGGCCACCGCCGGGCTTGTACCTCACACGCACACGCACAGACACACACGCGTATAGACACACACGCGTACAGACACATCGCCAACATGTGCCCGGAGTTCGGCGCCACCGTCGCGCACTTCCCCGTCGACGGCCGCTCGCTGGAGTACCTCGCGCAGACCAGTGGGTGGCCACCGCCGGGCTTGTACCTCACACGCACACGCACAGACACACACGCGTATAGACACACACGCGTACAGACACATCGCCAACATGTGCCCGGAGTTCGGCGCCACCGTCGCGCACTTCCCCGTCGACGGCCGCTCGCTGGAGTACCTCGCGCAGACCAGTGGGTGGCCACCGCCGGGCTTGTACCTCACACGCACACGCACAGACACACACGCGTATAGACACACACGCGTACAGACACATCGCCAACATGTGCCCGGAGTTCGGCGCCACCGTCGCGCACTTCCCCGTCGACGGCCGCTCGCTGGAGTACCTCGCGCAGACCAGTGGGTGGCCACCGCCGGGCTTGTACCTCACACGCACACGCACAGACACACACGCGTATAGACACACACGCGTACAGACACATCGCCAACATGTGCCCGGAGTTCGGCGCCACCGTCGCGCACTTCCCCGTCGACGGCCGCTCGCTGGAGTACCTCGCGCAGACCAGTGGGTGGCCACCGCCGGGCTTGTACCTCACACGCACACGCACAGACACACACGCGTATAGACACACACGCGTACAGACACATCGCCAACATGTGCCCGGAGTTCGGCGCCACCGTCGCGCACTTCCCCGTCGACGGCCGCTCGCTGGAGTACCTCGCGCAGACCAGTGGGTGGCCACCGCCGGGCTTGTACCTCACACGCACACGCACAGACACACACGCGTATAGACACACACGCGTACAGACACATCGCCAACATGTGCCCGGAGTTCGGCGCCACCGTCGCGCACTTCCCCGTCGACGGCCGCTCGCTGGAGTACCTCGCGCAGACCAGTGGGTGGCCACCGCCGGGCTTGTACCTCACACGCACACGCACAGACACACACGCGTACGTCCTCATGTACACGTGTGATCTTTCATTCACTCACACGTGCACGCATATGCACTACATACTTCTAGGGCGCGTTCCAGAAGACGCTCAAAAAGCCCTAAACGCCCCAAATGTCGATCCACAAGACGACCGCGGTGGTTGTGGTCGCGGCGAATACGTCACTCATGACGTCATGACTTACGCCCACTCGAAGCTCACGACGATCCATCTAGTAAGGTGGGTCGAAGTGATCGTTTCACTAGAGATTATGCCAGTAAAGCTCACAAGCTAGTGGAACGGGAAAAACTGCGGTCGTGGACGTGAACTTTGTGAACGTCTAAAGGAACGCACTCATAGTTATTTATACATACTCACACGCGTACAAACGCACATACGCTCTCACAGAGACTAATAAACTCACCTGCACGTATTGACACGTACAAAGTACGTACGTACACGTACCGGCACGCACACACTCGCATACTCACGTACTTACGTGCACTACTAACGCAATATATGATTTCAGATCGGTCAACGGAGAAGATAAAGATAATCGAGGAGTACATGCGCGCTACTAACCAGTTTAGAGACTACACTAATCCTGAACAGGACCCCATTTTCTCAGAGGTATGTAATTAATGCCGTGATAGGCTTTTTGAAGTGAAACTTCTTTAGGCGCATGAGGGTAAAATTTTTACAGATGAAACGTCACGCCGGTATGCAACGGAAGTGTCGGAAAAGAGAGAGAGAGTGATCGAGACCGATTGAGAGAGAGTAAGACAGGGCGAACGTAGCATGAGCAACTAGCCGTGGAGTGAGAGTAGGGAGCAAGCGAGTGAGAAAGATTGAGAGAAAAAGTGAGACAGAGCGAACGTCGTATCACGCCTTTTTCCCTTCCTCTTAATCTTGGAAATTTAAAGTTTTAGATTTGTATAAATATAAACAAGATTTATAAATTAGTTCGCCAAAGAAGTTTCACTTCTGACATGTGTACTTTGTACGCACGCATGTTTTTTTTGATATCGAGAGGGAAACCTTCGAAAGGTACCCGACGCCGTGGGTGCAACGCTGAGTTATGTGGGATTTTTACCTCACTAAAACTCCCTCGGTGGCCATCCACGGGGGAGTTTTAGTGAGGTAAAAATCCCGGTAAAGATCGCAGTGTCCTCCACACAGCGCCGAGGATGGCCTCGGTTCTGTGTGGAGGACACCGGGATCTCCAACGGACCGCCGCCGGAGTCCTCCGAGCGCGATGCCCTCTTCGGGCTCTTCCCAGTGAGCATTGTACTGAGTGCGCTTCCATGGTGCTTACGATAGCATGTGGCCACACATGCCGTCGTCCTACACGGGGTCGGTGACCGGACGGTTCGAGCTCCCACTCTAGCCGCCTGCAACCCCGGAAGCCCCTTTTACTCGCCTCTTACGACAGGCAGAGGGTACCGTATTTCTGGTCCCGGAACTACAGGGACAAGCCGTATAGCCTAATGTTTGAAACTAGCCCTCTCAATCGGGAGGTCCGAGGTTCAAACCTAGGCACGCACCACTGATTTTTCTAAATTTATGTGCGTATTAGAAATTAATTATCGCTGCTTTTCCGTGAAGGAAAACATCGAGGAAAACAAGAAATTTCACACCCGAGAGTGCTTTAAAAAAGACAGGCAGGGGATGCCGTAACCCTATTCTAATCCATCCCTGTAGGTCATGTCTAAAGTCTAATCAAAGTACCTTTTACCTTACAGGTGGTAGAGCTCGACCTAGCGACGGTGGTGACATCTGTGAGCGGGCCGAAGCGACCGCAGGACCGCGTTTCAGTGTCTGAGATGAAAAAGGACTTCGAAGAGTGCCTGGTTAATAAGGTAGGTGGCAAACCCGTATTAAAACATTATTTTAGTGAAACTTCTTTAGGCGCATGAGGGTAAAATTTTTACAGATGAAACATCACGCCGGTATGCAACGGAAGTGTCGGAAGAGAGAGAGAGAGAGTGATCGAGACCGATTGAGAGAGAGTAAGACAGGGCGAACGTAGCATGAGCAACTAGCCGTGGAGTGAGAGTAGGGAGCAAGCGAGTGAGAAAGATTGAGAGAAAAAGTGAGACAGAGCGAACGTCGTATCACGCCTTTTTCCCTTCCTCTTAATCTTGGAAATTTAAAGTTTTAGATTTGTATAAATATAAACAAGATTTATAAATTAGTTCGCCAAAGAAGTTTCACTTCTGACATGTGTACTTTGTACGCACGCATGTTTTTTTATTTGTGGCGCAGTGATAGCCTAATGGTTAAAACTTGCCCTCTCGATCGATCGGGAGGTTCCAACCCAGGCACGCACTACTGTTTTTTTTTAATTATGTGTGTGCGGGTTAGAAATTAATTATCACTGCTTTTCGGTGATGGAAAACATCGTGAGGACACCTACACACCCGAGAGTTCTTAAAAAAAATGTGTGCGTGTACTAGCGTACACTCGTAAAGTGAAACTTCTTTATGACGTTATTTTTCAAAAAATAATTTACTATATGCAACTTTACAGAAATTGGTTAAATAAAGTTAAATTAGATAAAGTTTAATAAAAGGCTTTTATTAAACTTTATCTAATAATCTAATCTATAATAATCTATCTAATATCACGCGTGGTAGGGATAAGAAAAAAATGGCGCAAACGGAAAAAAATAGATGGCGCGTAACAGAAAAAGATGGCGCGTAACGGAAAAATGTTACACTAAATTTTTTTCCAACTCCGATAAAGAAGTTTCACTTCAAAAGTTCTCGGAGGTGTGTGAAGTCCACCAACTCGCACTTGGCCAGCGCGGTGGACTATGGCCTAAACTCTCTCATTCTTTAAGGGTGGCAGTGGGACAATAATGTTGATGACAATTTGTGCCGACTTCCCGCAACTCAAGAGATGGCGCTACTAGTATTCTGAAACACGCTGTCGAAGTATTTTCAATCCCCCTCAAATATAAAATTCCGAATAAAAACCGTGATGGCCGCCTCATGTGAAAGTGTGCCGGCAATCTTATTAATATTGTGAGTTAGTCTGAATGTTTTAATGAATGTGTGTTACTCTTCCACATAAAAAAAAGGTGTGTGTGCGATTCACACACGATAGAAGTGAAACTTCAGTAAATCACACTGTTAAAGAATAACAAACCACGCTGACATCTTACTAAAAAGCTGTAATATACAGCCGCATACAGTGTAAAGTAGTATTAGCTCACGTACTTTTCACATATACTAACACACGTTAAATGCTCAAATACAAGCAAGTATTAAACAGTGTGCTCTCTCGCTTTGGCTCACTAATTACAGGCGACTATGCTTAGAAGACGGGAGTGGGGACGTGTGTATATTTCTGTCTCATTCTTTACCGGCTTCATTCTACACATTTTTGTATTTGTGACTCTTACCTGTCGTTTTTTCCGTTGCATCAGGTTTGAAATCACAACGATTTTAAAGAAGTTTCACTTCAATAACTATTTGAGTTGGATAAAATTCAGCGTACAGACGACTTGTAATCTGGGATAACACATAGGATCGTTGTAAAATATCCAAGCGTGCCTAGCCGTTGAAAAAACTGGTAATAAATAAGAATAGTCTTCCAGAAGTAGGATTGGATGGCCAAAGTAAACGACACATTATGTACAACACTGGTATATTTTCACAATTTCACAGATAAACAATTTCAAAATACATTCGGACAGAGTAACGTCTTACACTTGGAAATTCTTATAATAATCCACTTTATGATATACTCTCCTTTTTGACGACCCGCGTGACCGAGCGGTTACCGTACCGGGCTGACGTGCAGTGGGTCCCGGGTTCGATTCCCGGCCAGTCAGGTATCTGAATGATTAGTTTCGATTCTTGCTCTGGGTCTGGGTGTTTGTGTATTCGTCTTTGTGTGTCCATGGCACCGGAGAAAATCCTACTGTGGGGCTATGAATGTAGAAAGCTTTTTATACTAAACATGGCAGGCATTAAGGAAACCGTCACAGAGACAAAAACATTACTATTAATCTATTACATTACATAAAAATTAAACATATGCATTTATAATATTTATTTATATTATCATTTATATTTATTTATATTGTGACTTCTATTGATTTATGTTATTTATAATAACATGAAATTAGAAAATTAAAAAATATATTTATAGAAAAATGCTATTGCACGTATGACGAATTCTTAAACGATGATTTAAAAATATAAAAATACAAAAAATATTAATCTTCTAAAGTTATCAGCATTGTAATATAGTGTCTAATTGTAAGTCTTTTAATGATAAATACGAGTATGTGAGTGCCATACATTTAGAACGCTTTAACGGGCATATTAAATTTTTGGTGCCCTTTTTTTAAACATCTAATCAATATTATTGTAACCCAAAAATTGACTAAATAAAGATCTTTCTTTCTTTCATGACACGATCGATTTAAATGCAATTATTATGTAGATTCTTAAAGATGTTTATAAGAAGCTACTTGCTAGTTGGTAATAATACACACACAGGCAACGTAATTAGTGATTTATTTATTTTATTTATTTATTTATTGGAACGAAGTTCCTTATCGCGCGTTGTGAAAGGGGGCTAGACGGAAAAAATTCTTACGAAAAGTTGTCACGACACTTTTTGGTATAGTAAGCTACTGTAAGCTGTGCGGCCTGCGCATGTTTCTCTGTCTGTCTCTTTCTCTCTCTCTCTTATAGAAAGCAAGCCAGATATTTTCATTTCTATTTCGCATTGAACAGTGTGGTGTCGCAACGATTATTATAACTTCGTTCCATCCGGGTGTCCCTTGACACCTCTCAAGTTTTTTATTTATTTATTTATTGTTAATTATACCACTTATACTAATTAACACAATAATATGAAGTTACATTTTCTTTCTTTTTTTTTTATCAAATAGATTATAAGTAACATAAGTGATGTCATAATATTGTGCCGATAACAACAATCACAAACCCAGTGACAGAATTTAGTTAACATGTCACATGAGTGAGTGACTGCTGTCACTGGTACATATCATAGACGAGAGACTGTAATTTTTTAATATTATATTAGCATACATATCAAGTAGCATGGAGTCCGTCTGATGGTAAGTAGTCACTGCTGCAAACTTTTCTATTATAAACCTCAGATAGGTTCTTTTTTATCTAATAGAAGTAGCAAACGAGCATACAGTTCACCTGAGGGTAAGTGGTCACTGTCGCCCTGCGACATCTGTAAGCAACTTCATACAGAACATGGGTTCCATCTGAAGTCAATCTCAGATAAGTTGCTACTCCCGAGGACTATGATCGCCTCATGTGAAAGTGTGCCGGCAACCACACCCTTCCATCTCGCGCAAGAAATGCTTCACGCTAGAAATAGGTGTGGCGGTGGTACTTCCCCGGTCGAACATTGGTTCTACCACCTGTCAAGGTTCAGTCGTAAGGTTGCCCTTAAATGCGTTGATAATTCCGAGAACCAGGTCGTAATGTATGTTCTCACAGCATCCTTGCCACCGCTGTTATGAAGCATAAATGAGTAGGTAGAGTTCGACACACTTTCATATGAGGCGACCATCATAGTACTCAGGAGTAGCAACGCATATGTAATTGAATTCAGATGGAACCCATTCTGTATGAAGTTGATTACAGGTGTCCACACGGCAGTGGCCACTTACCATCAGGTGGCTCCATGTTCGTTTGCTACTTCAGTCAAATAAAAAAAACATGCGTGCGTACAAAGTACACATGTCAGAAGTGAAACTTCTTTGGCGAACTAATTTATTAATCTTGTTTATATTTATACAAATCTAAAACTTTAAATTTCCAAGATTAAGAGGAAGGGAAAAAGGCGTGATACGACGTTCGCTCTGTCTCACTTTTTCTCTCAATCTTTCTCACTCGCTTGCTCCCTACTCTCACTCCACGGCTAGTTGCTCATGCTACGTTCGCCCTGCCTTACTCTCTCTCAATCGGTGAAATGAAATGAAATGAAATGAAATGTCTTTATTTTGCATAGGCCTTCGGGGGCGCTTACAAATTGTCAGTTACATTTATATATATTTTTTTACACTACCACCGGATCGGAACACGACCTCAACTGAGAAGATCCGGCAAGAAACTCAGTGGGTTTGTCTTTTTTCTTTGTATATCTTTTTTTTTTATTTTTTTATTTTTTTTATTTGCCATCTTGTTTTTACATGGGTAACAATAGTTAGCTCCAGTATCCTGCCCTACATTTGGCCTAACAAGGAGCACGTTTGGCAGGATACGCTACACTTTGACACTTTATTAATTACGTATTGTTCAGTCCCAAGCTGTTTTATCATCTATATAATCAGAAATTTTGTAATATGCTTTACGACTAAGCTTGATCTTAATAAATGCTTTAAAGTTATTGATTGACAAATTTCTGACTTGAATTGGTAGTTTATTATAAAAGCGTATACATTGACCCATAAAAGAATTATTAATTTTGTGGAGACGAGTAACATGTGCGGAGAGATTGTGTTTGTTCCTTGTATTTATATCATGGTTGTCACAAAGTTTACTGAATTTATTAATATTTTTCTTAACATAAATCAAATTCTCATATATAAATTGGGATACAACAGTAAGAATATTTATTTCTTTGAATATTTCTCTAAGTGAAGATTTCGGACTTAGATTATAAATGGCTCGAACAGCCCTCTTCTGCAATACAAAGATAGAATTGAGGTCTGAAGAACAACCCCACAGCAGTATACCATAAGACATAATGCTGTGGAAATAACTAAAATAAACTATTCTAGCTGTTTCAACATCAGTTAAATGCCTAATTTTTTTCACAGCATATACCGCCGAACTGAGTCTACCCGACAATTTTTCAATGTGGGGACCCCATTGCAATCTGGCATCTAGAGTAACGCCTAAAAAGACAGATGAATCCACAAGATCCAAAACCGTTCCATTGAGTTGTACATTGGTTTCAACCTGCCGCACGTTGGGCAACGAGAACTTGATACATTTAGTTTTCTTCTCATTCAGAAGAAGGTTATTTATGTTGAACCAATGTACAACTTTCGAGAGAGCATTGTTTACCTCGTCAAAATTATCCAGTTGTCGTTTAATTTTAAATAATAATGAAGTATCATCAGCAAACAATACAATCTCGTGATTATCTCCTACATAATGAGGCAAGTCATTGATATAAATTAAAAACAAGAATGGACCGAGTATCGAACCCTGCGGAACGCCCATTGTAACACATGCGCCGGGCGATTTTGTACCATTTATTACAACCCTTTGAATTCTGTCATTCAAGTAAGAATTCAAAAGGCTAAGAGCCTTGTTCCTGATCCCATAATGGTGTAATTTCCTGACCAGTGTATCGTGGTGGACACAATCAAAAGCCTTGGATAAATCACAGAATACACCTAGGGCATCGCGTGATCCATCCCAGGCTTCGAATACATTTTTCAGTAGTTTAGTTCCTGCATCTATAGTAGAGCGGTTCTTTCTAAAGCCAAATTGGTTATCATGAAGTATTTGGTTTTTATTAAAATAATTCAACATATCATTTAGGATGATTTTTTCAAAAATTTTACTTAACGTTGGTAGTATAGAAATCGGTCGAAAATTTGTTGGATCTGAAGTACTACCTGATTTAAATATTGGAATAACTTTACTTTGTTTCATAAGGTCAGGAAATACACCGTAAGTAACACAGGCATTGAATACAGTAGCCAAGTGCGGTGCAATGAGATGAATAATCGAGGAAACAACCCTAACAGAAAGTCCCCATAAGTCTGCCGTTTTCTTACGGTCTAGGCTGTTAAAAGCAATAATGATATCTCCCGCATTAACCTTTGAAAATTCAAAACCTGTATTACATTCAGTTACATATTCTTTAAGTAAGGACTCGGCAGAAGTAGAGGACGACTTCAGAGTTTTTGTTGTTAATACGGGTATATTAGTGAAAAAGTTCTCAAACTCTGATGCCACCTCCAAATCTCCTTTTACATCTATATTATTAATTTTTAAATTAAAGTGTTGTTTATGTTTAGATAAGTTATTAGTTTCGTTGTTGATAATGTTCCACGTCGTTCTAATCTTATTAGTAGATTTGTTTATCTTATTTCTTAAATATAGGGATTTAGCACAGGAACAGGCCTGCTTAAAAATTTTAGAGTATTTTTTTACATATTCTTTAAATTTAACATCATGGTTATAAGATTTTTCATAATATAAGTCATACAATTTGCGTCTACTTATATAAATACCTCTCGTTGCCCATTCACTAAATTTCGTTCGTCCATCATTTATGGTTTTTGACTTAAAAACTTTTCCAAATTCAATACTGATTAAGTTAAATATCGAATTATATAAAATATCAGGGTCATTGTGTATAGGCAACAAAGGCAATTTTTGAGCCAAATTGCTTTTAAATAGTTCAAGGCGGTAACTATTTATAGGAACAAACTTAATCTCCCTTTTTTCAGTCTTATTGATTTTTACAGGGAATACTGCTAATTGCCCACAATGATCTGAGTCTAATTTGTTTATAATCGATGTATTTAATGGTTTTAAGTTTGTAAACATGTTATCTATACATGTTGAGCTAGTAGCAGTTATCCGAGTAGGTTCATAAAAACTGTTGTATAAATTATAGGATTTAAAGAGCAAAATAAGTTTTCTTGTTTGAGCTGTATTTTCTAGAATATTAATATTGAAGTCTCCACAGACAACAATTCCCTTATTAGAGCTGGTGGCTTTAAATAAAGCCTCTTCCATTAATTTTTCAAATTCCTCATAAGGTGCAATGGGGGGTCTATATACGCTAACAACCAGGAACTGCTCAAATTCTATACATGAAATTTCAATAACTCGCTCAACAGACAGGTTCACAATGTCTTTCCGTTCCTTAAATTTTATGTTGTTGTTTACAATTATAAGTGAACCACCGCGTATCATGTTTATTCTGCTGAACGTCTCGATCACTCTCTCTCTCTTTTCCGACACTTCCGTTGCATACCGGCGTGACGTTTCATCTGTAAAAATTTTACCCTCATGCGCCTAAAGAAGTTTCACTTCAAAAAGGTCTCCGGCGACAATCCATGTAGCTTTCTATCTTCCAGAACATTTGCGTTGTTGTAAGCGAATATATTGACACTTCGATGCATATTTGAAGTTTAGTCCTCCTACCAACAGCTTTCACACACCCAGTGACAGAATAAACACATGTCTACTGAGCGAATGACTGCTATATTATAGAAGGTTTTATGGACATTTTGATAAATATTCCATCTTCCTTATGACTGATATTGGAGAATTTCTTCGTTGTTAGTGTTTCAGACTAACAGCTATCACTCACCCAGTGACAGAGTTTAGGCACATGTCACTGAAGAGAATGCTGTCAATATGAAACCTATTTACATCTGAAAAACACGTAAAACAAATGTTTGCTTATTAAGCGTTATCTTTTAAAAATTATTGCATTATTGTATGTGAAGAATTGCAAGAAAAAAATATTTATATTATAAATACGAAAGGCTGTGTTCTCGTTAAAACTTTTTCTAATTTCACTGAAACTTGGCACACTAATACATTTAATAGGTGGTAGAAACAGTGTAGTTCGACCGGGTAAGGACCACCGCCACACCTATTTCTAGCGTGAAGCCGGAAGGGTGTGGTTGCCGGCACACTTTTATATGAGGCGAGCGTCGTAGTCCTCAATAGTAGCAACGCATCCGTGATTGACTTCAGATAGAACCTATGTTCACGTGTGGCAGTGACCACTTACCATCTGGTGGATTCCTTGCTCGTTTGCTACTTCAATCAGATAAACAAAATACTTATTTACCGATTTTGCCATATTTTTCACGGTGGCTCTTCATTCCTAACAATAGAGATATTGTTAATAAATGCACCAAGTAAAAAACATGATGGTTAAAAAAGAATACAAATAAACAAGACAAGTTGAGATCGGGTGTTCGTGTAAAAATTACTTACTAACAATTTGTAAGTGGGCACTTACAAATTGTAGGCCTATACAATGTATAACCTATACAACACATTTAATGATATGTCATAAATTTGGTTATCAATCAATAGCTATCACATACCCAGTGACAGATTTTAGTCCACATGTCTGCTCAGTGAGTGATCGCTACTATATAAGACCATTAATACTCATAGATGTTTATAAAATGGTGGAGACAATTGTTTGAATTAACTTGTTTGTAAAATTGTAGTCTTTACTATAGTTTTTCACACATCTGCTGATCAAGACTTCATTTTTTATACAAAAGTGACCTAAAAATGATACAATAATGAATCAGATAATCATTTTCTTAATATAATGATGATTGTGTTTTCAAACAAACAAAAAACTAAGGAAATTCTCTAGAACTCTACGTTCTGTTTAACTGTAAACCAGATATTCAACGATAGAAATATAGTTTTAATGGAATTTAGGGCAAAAATATTCTACGTAAAAATAAAAAATAAACTAAATTATATATAAAAATGAGCGATAAAAAGAAAAAAATGACGTCATGATGATTGTTTTTTAAAACAACAGCTATCACACACCCAGTGACAGAATTTAGTCACATGTCTACTGAGTGAGTGACTGCTGCCGTTAAAAAACTCTTAGTAACATAATTATTAAAGATAATATAAATCTTTAAAGTTCTGTAATTTCTAACCAAACCTTAGAACATAATGATAAATCTGTAATCGGCGTAAGATAAGATTTAATAGGCAAACAATGTTTTAAAGCGAGTTTAAAATAACACAAATAAAACAAAAAGTGACAATAATCCATACTAATATTATAAATGTGAAAGTGTGTTTGTTTGTTCCTCTTTCAAGTCGCCACATAGCTATTATATGATATGGTTTATATGGTTAATATATGGGAGATAGTTAGGAGGGCGGAGAGTGACGTAGCCTACTTTTTACCGTGCTCCCTCATTCCCATGAGAATACAGATGTTTTGATATTTGATACATATTTAGTAGTTCCAGTTAGTAAAATTCATTTGCCAGTTCTGATTCACGCTATTAAATGCTAATGTTAATTCTCTTCGACCGAGCGGGCGAAGCCACGGGTAAGAGCTAGTGTAAATATAAAATGACAATTATTAAAAACACAAAATTGGCGTCATAATTATGATGTCGCTTTTAAACAACAGCTATCACACACCCAGTGACAGAATTTAGTCACATGTCCCCTGAGTGAGTGACTGCTATCGAAAAAAAAATTTGAATTCACAGTTACCAAATATAACGTACCTTAATTTCAGCTATACTTGTCCCAATATTATAGTCGGAGATGCGCTATTTTGCAATTATCTTACTAGAGATATAAACACGCTTTCTACACTCATAGCCCCACATTAGAATTTTCTCTTGTGACGTGGGAGCCATGGACACACTAGACGAATACACAAACACCCAGTCCCAGAACATGAATCTAAACTCATCATTCAGACACCTGTCTGGCCAGGAATCGAACCCGGGACCCATTGCGCGTCAGACCGGTATGGTAACCGCTCCGCCACGCGGGTCGTCAAACTTAGCCTTTAAATATTAACTGTTATCGACATGACATGTCATAGACATGTTGAAGTTATAATGTTGATCGTGTTTTCGAACGATAGCTATCATACACCCAGTGACAGAATATAGTGACATGTCTACTGAGTGAGTGACTGCTATCGTTAAAAAACAAGTTTTCAAGTAGAACCAGTGTAGTTCGACCGGGGAAGTACCACCACCTCACCTATTTCTAGCGTAAAGTATTTCTTGCGTTTCGATAAAAGGGTGTGGTTGCCGGCACACTTTCACATGAGGCGACCATCTTAGTCCTCGGGAGTAGCAACGCATGTGTGATTGACGTCATATGGAACCCATGTTCTGCATATAGTGGTTACAGATGTCGCAGGGTGGCAGTAACCACTTACCATCAGGTGGACTGCATGCTCGTTTGCTACTTCAGTCAGATAAAAAAAAAACTATTTATCATATGAATAAGTGCTACTTTACTCCTAACTTAACATTAAACATAGAGATAGACTTCAGATAAGATTCTTAATTGGACAAAAATGTACTTACGCAGATTAAAAATAAAAAAAAAATTAATTTAAATAAAAAAAAATACGTAATAATGATAGTTGCATTTTAACAATAGCTATCACACACCCAGTGACAGATTTTAGTCACATGTCTACTAAGTGAGTGACTGCTATCGTTAAAAAACTAAAGATTTTAAGTTCTGTTTACCGCCAAACCAGCCATTCAACATACTTTTAATAGAAATCAGGACAATAATATTCTACGCAAAAAAAAATATGTCAAAATTATACATAAGATATGTACATATTAAATATCTCTATTCTTTGAGTTTAAAACACCTGCCGCAAATTTTCCAGCCACCCAGGGTTGACTGGCAGAGAATGCCATTAGGCATTTGCCCTATTGTAACTTTTATGATGGCGCAATAAAAATATAAAAAAAATGAACGATAAAATGAAATAAAAATGACGTTATATTGATGATTGTTGTTTATAACAATAGCTATCACACACCCAGTGACAGATTTTAGTCACATGTCTACTAAGTGAGTGACTGCTATCATTAAAAAACTAAACATCTCTAGGTTCCATTTTACTTCTAACTCAGCATTACGATAAAAAAATAGTAATAAATAGGACTCTTGTTAGAACAAACGTCTTACCTAATATTCAAAATAACAATAAAGTAAATATCAACCAGAACATAAATAATAAATGAGTGATAGAAATAAAAAAGACGTTACAATAATGATGTTTTACAACAACAGCTATCACACACCCAGTGACAGAATTTAGTCACATGTCTACTGAGTGAGTGACTGCTATCGTTAAAAAACTAAAGAACTTGCTTTATGTAAATCGCAAATAGTGCAAAGTGTGGTGCGTAAGGATACAGTCAGTGTTGTGTGTCGTGATATGGAACCTAAAAAAGAAAAACGAACTAGACGTAGGGTAGATAGGTTTATTAACCACTAGTGCTTGTCAACGGTTTCTCCCCGCTACCGCAGTTTGTCCGTGACCACGGTCCATACAACTGGGTCGAAATATCGGCAAAAATAATTCTATAAGAATTCATAAACCGCATATCGTGAGTACCCGTTAAGTATTATAACTTGCTTTAGCTCTACTTCTAATTTATCATTCTACAGTAAAAATAATAATTGACTTCGAGTAGGATTTCGGATAAAATTATTAATAAGTAAATAATCACAACAATATAAACAAAGATAAAGAAATAGAAAAAACTTTAGTTACATTATTAATCGTATTTTTAAACAACAGCTATCACACACCCAGTGACAGAATTTAGTCACATGTCTACTGAGTGAGTGATTGCTGCCGTTAAAAGACTATTTATGTAATAATGAATAAGTGCTGCTTTACTCCTAATTTAGCATGAAACATAAAATATACATGTAATAAACTTGTACTTACGCAGATTAAAAATTACAATGAAAGATAAACAATGACTGTAATATTAATAAATACATAATAATGATAGTTGCGTTTTAATAACAATAGCTATCACACACCCAGTGACAGATTTTAGTCACATGTCTACTGAGCGAGTGACTGCTGCCGTTAAAAAACTAAATTACTTGTTTCAGCTTTACTTCTAAATTAGCATTCTACAATAGAAATATTAGTTATTGACGACGAGTAGGATTTTGGATAAAATTCGTACCCGATTACAATTAAAAAAATATATTAAAAAATCACAAGAACATAAATAAAGATAAAAAAAAATACACCAGAAACCTTCGCGAGCTCGTGAATAACAATTTGCTAAAGATTATCATATGAATAGTTTACGATTCTATAGAGGAAAGAAAGAAAAAAAAATAGTTACATTATTAATCGTATTTTCAAACAACAGCTATCACACACCCAGTGACAGATTTTAGTCCACATGTCCGCTCAGTGAGTGATCGCTACAGCCATTAATACTCATAGATGTTTATAAAATGGTGGAGACAATTGTTTGACTTAACTTGTTTGTAAAATTATAGTCTTTACTATAGTTTTTCACACATATGCTGATCAAAACTTCGTTTTTTTTTTTTACAAAAGTGACCTAAAAATGATACAATAATGAATCAGATAATCATTTTCTTAGTATAACGATGATTGTGTTTTATAACAACAGCTATCACACACCCAGTGACAGAATTTAGTCACATGTCTGCTGAGTGAGTGACTGCTGCCGTTAAAAAACTAAGGAAATTCTCTAGAACTACGTTCTGTTTAACTGTAAACCAGATATTCAACGATAGAAATATAGTTTTAATGGAATTTAGGGCAAAAATATTCTACGCAAAAATAAAAAAATAAAAAACAAAATTATACATAAAAAATGAGCGATAATAAGAAAAAAATGATGTCATGATGATTGTTTTTTAAAACAACAGCTATCACACACCCAGTGACAGAATTTAGTCACATGTCTACTGAGTGAGTGACTGCTATCATTCAAAAACTAAAGAACCCTAATTTTGCTTTAATAGAAAGGCCATTTATTAGAACAAAAAAAATGCGCCCACACATTTAAAATAACTATGAAATAAATAAAAACCATAATATAAATAATAAATGAGTGGAAGAAATAAAATAGACGTTGCAATAATGATGTTTATAACAACAGCTATCACACACCCAGTGACAGAATTTAGTCACATGTCTACTGAGTGAGTGACTGCTATCGTTAAAAAATTAAGAACTTGCTTTAGCTCTACTTCTAATTTAGCATTCTACAATAAAAATAATAATTGACTTCGAGTAGGATTTCGGATAAAATTATTAATAAATAAATAATCACAACAATATAAACAAAGATAAAGAAAAAAACTTTAGTGACATTATTAATTGTATTTTTAAACAACAGCTATCACACACCCAGTGACAGAATTTAGTCACATGTCTACTGAGTGAGTGACTGCTGCCGTTAAAAGACTATTTATGTAATAATGAATAAGTGCTGCTTTACTCCTAATTTAGCATGAAACATAAAATATAAATGTAATAAACTTGTACTTACGCAGACTAAAAATTACAATGAAAGATAAACAATGACTGTAATATTAATAAATACATAATAATGATAGTTGCGTTTTAATAACAATAGCTATCACACACCCAGTGACAGATTTTAGTCACATGTCTACTAAGTGAGTGACTGCTGCCGTTAAAAAACTAAAGAACTTATTTCAGCTTTACTTATAATTTAGCATTCAACAATACAAATATTAGTAATCGAGTAGGATTTCGCCTAAAATTCGTACCAAAGCACAAAAAAATACAATATAAAAAAACTTTACTTACAGTATTTTTAAACACCCCAGTGACAGAATTATGTCATATGTCCTCTAAGCGAGTGACTGCTATCATTAAAAAACTATAGAACTTATTCCTGCCTTACTTCTTAGTATTCAACGATAGAAAAATAGTTATAGATATCACTCATGTTAGAATAGTAAATGTACCTACGCAAATTCAAAATACCAATGAAATTAATAAAAACCATACCACAAATAAAATGAGTGATAGAAATAAAAAAGACGTTACAATAATGATGTTTTATAACAACAGCTATCACACACCCAGTGACAGAATTTAGTCACATGTCTACTGAGTGAGTGACTGCTATCGTTAAAAAACTAAAGGAAGTCTGTAGAACTCTACGTTCTGTTTAACTTCAAACCAGATATAACGATAGAAATATAGTTTTAATTTGGGACACAAAATATTCTACGCAAAAAAAAAAAAAAATATACATAAAAATGAGCGATAAAAAGAAAAAAAAGGCGTCATGATGACTGTTTTTTAAAACAACAGCTATCACACACCCAGTGACAGAATTTAGTCACATGTCTACTGAGTCAGTGACTGCTATCATTCAAAAACTAAAGAACTCAAATTCCGCTTTAATTCTAAGTTAGTATTTAACGATAGAAAAATTGTAATAGATAGGCCTTTTGTTAGAATAAGAAATGCGCACGCACAATAAAAATAACAATGAAATAAATAAAAACCATAATATAAATAATAAATTAGTGATAGAAATAAAATATACGTTGCAATAATGATGTTTTATAACAACAGCTATCACACACCCAGTGACAGAATTTAGTCACATGTCAACTGAGTGAGTGACTGCTATCGTTAAAAAACTAAAAAAATAATTTTTGAGTCACTAGTAACCATGCATCATAGAATATGATAGAAAAATAATTATAATACACTTTAACTAGATTCTTAATAGGACAAAAAATGTACTTACGGCGGTTTAAAATAACAATTAAATGAGTAAACAACAATATGAATAAAAAATGGGCGAAACAATCAGAAACAAAGGTGAATTGATGATAATTTTTCGAACAATAGCTATCACACACCCAGTGACAGAATTTAGTCACATGTCTCCTAAGTGAGTGACTGCTATCATTCAAAAACTAAATAACTCAAATTCCGCTTTAATTCTAAGTTAGTATTCAACGATAGAAAAATTGTAATAGATAGGCCTTTTGTTAGAACAAGAAATGCGCACGTACATTTAAAAAAACAATGAAATAAATAAAAACCATAATATAAATAATAAATGAGTGATAGAAATAAAATAAACGTTACAATAATGATGTTTATAACAACAGCTATCACACACCCAGTGACAGAATTTAGTCACATGTCTACTGAGTGAGTGACTGCTATCATTCAAAAACGGAAGAACTTATTTCATTTTTATTTCTAATTTAGCATTCTACAATAAAAATACTAGTAATTTACTTCGAGTAGGATTTCGGATAAAATTATTAATAAATAAATAATCACAACAATATAAACAAAGATAAAGAAAAAAAACTTTAGTTACATTATTAATTGTATTTTTAAACAACAGCTATCACACACCCAGTGACAGAATTTAGTCACATGTCTATTGAGTGAGTGAGTGAGTGACTGCTGCCGTTAAAAGACTATTTATGTAATAACGAATAAGTGCTGCTTTACTCCTCATTTAGCATGAAACATAAAATATAAATGTAATAAACTTGTACTTACGCAGATTAAAAATTACAATGAAAGATAAACAATGACTGTAATATTAATAAGTACATAATAATGATAGTTGCGTTTTAATAACAATAGCTATCACACACCCAGTGACAGAATTGAATGACATGTCTCCTGAGTGAGTGAATGCTACCGTTAAAAAACTAAAGAACTTATTTTAGCATTCAACAATAGAAATATTAGAAATCGAGTAGGATTTCGCCTAAAATTCGTACCAAAGCACAAAAAAATACAATATAAATAAAGATAAAGAAAAAAACTTTACTTACAGTATTTTTAAACACCCCAGTGAAAGAATTATGTCATATGTCCTCTAAGCGAGTGACTGCTATCATTAAAAAACTATAGAACTTATTCCTGCCTTACTTCTAACTTAGTATTCAACGATAGAAAAATAGTAATGGATATTACTCATGTTAGAATAGTAAATGTACCTACGCAAATTCAATATACCAATGAAATTAATAAAAACCATACCACAAATAAAATGAGTGATAGAAATAAAAAAGACGTTACAATAATGATGTTTTATAACAACAGCTATCACACACCCAGTGACAGAATTTAGTCACATGTCTACTGAGTGAGTGACTGCTGCCGTTAAAAAACTAAGGGAATTCTCTAGAACTCTACGTTCTGTTTAACTGTAAACCAGATATTCAACGATAGAAATATAGTTTTAATGGAATTTAGGGCAAAAATATTCTACGCAAAAATAAAAAAAAACAAAATTATACATAAAAATGAGCGATAAAAAGAAAAAAAATGACGTCATGATGATTGTTTTTTAAAACAACAGCTATCACACACCCAGTGACAGAATTTAGTCACATGTCTACTGAGTGAGTGACTGCTATCATTCAAAAACTAAAGAACCCTAATTCTGCTTTAATAGATAGGCCTTTTATTAGAACAAAAAAGCGCACACACATTTAAAATAACAATGAAATAAAAACCATAATATAAATAATGAGTGATAGAAATACAATAGACGTTGCAATGATGTTTTATAACAACAGCTATCACACACCCAGTGACAGAATTTAGTCACATGTCAACTGAGTGAGTGACTGCTATCGTTAAAAAACTAAAAACAAGGGGATTCTTAATAGGACAAAAATGTACTTACGGTGGTTTAAAATAACAATTAAATGAGTAAAAAACACAATATGAATAAAAAATGGGCGAAACAATCAGAAACAAAGGTAAATTGATGATAATTTTTCGAACAATAGCTATCACACACCCTGTGACAGAATTTAGTCACATGTCTCCTAAGTGAGTGACTGCTATCATTCAAAAACTAAAGAACTCAAGTTCCGCTTTAATTCTAAGTTAGTATTCAACGACAGAAAAATTGTAATAGATAGGCCTTTTGTTAGGACAAGAAATGCGCCCGCACATTTAAAATAACAATGAAATAAATAAAAATCATAATATAAATAATAAATGAGTGATAGAGATTAAATAGACGTTGCAATAATGATGTTTTATAACAACAGCTATCACACACCCAGTGACAGAATTTAGTCACATGTCAACTAAGTGAGTGACTGCTATCGTTAAAAAACTAAAAAACTAAGTTCTGAGTCACTTCTAACTATGCGTTCAATGATAGACAAATAATTATAATATACTTAAAATAGATTCTTAATAGAAAAAAATGTACTTATGCAGATTTAAAATATCAATTAAATGAATAGAAAAACAATATGAATAAAAAATTAGCGAAACAATCAAAAATAGAAACAAAGGTAAATTGATGATAATTTTTTCGAAGAATAGCTATCACACACCCAGTGACAGAATTTAGTCACATGTCTACTGAGTGAGTGATTGCTATCATTGAAAAACGAAAGAACT
Organism: Spicauda simplicius; assembly: GCA_949699795.1. Taxonomy (NCBI): domain Eukaryota; kingdom Metazoa; phylum Arthropoda; class Insecta; order Lepidoptera; family Hesperiidae; genus Spicauda; species Spicauda simplicius. Next base: position 831,021 of record OX453086.1, on the reverse strand, counting down.
TACTTCATTTTTATTTCTAATTTTGCATTCTACAATAAAAATACTAGTAATTTACTTCGAGTAGGATTTCGGATAAAATCATTAATAAATAAAAAATCGCTACAATATAAACAAAGATAAAGGAAAAAGAACTATAGTTACATTATTAATCGTATTTTTAAACAACAGCTATCACACACCCAGTGACAGAATTTAGTCACATGTCCGCTGAATGAGTGACTGCTATCGTTAAAAAACTAAAAAACTAAGTTCTGCGTTCAATGTTAAAAATATAATTAGAAAAAATAGATTCTTAATATGACTTTAAATAGATTCTTAATAGGACATATGTACTTAAGCAGGTTAAAATAACAATTAAATAAATAAAAATAAAAAACAATATGAATAAAAAATGAGCGAAACAATAAAAACATTATGATCATTTTTTCGAACAATAGCTATCACACACCCAGTGACAGAATTTAGTCACGTGTCACCTAAGTAAGTGACAGCTATCGTTAAAAAACTATCATAACTAAACAATATCACTGGAAGAGTAAACATGTTATGAATCACAAAATAATGTATTTAAACATTTTACTGATGGACGAGTGATAGAATCACTCGCGTATCATGTTCCCAGTGATAGGATAGTTAACATATCATCTGAAAACATGATAGCGTTTGTCCTATCACTTTACACCACAGATTTTGTCTCTGTAAAAAATAAAAAATAAATACTCACTGAGCTCTTTCAGCGTTGTCACTTCTGAAAACATACATAAGACGTATACCACATACGACTTTTTTATATGACTGAAGTAGCAAACGAGCATGCAGTCCACCTGATGGTAAGTGGCCACTGCTCATGGACATCTGTAATCAACATACAGAACATGGGTTCCATCTGAAGTCAATCACAGATGCGTTGCTACTCCCGAGGACTATGGTCGCCTCATATAAAAGTGTGCTCAACCACACCCTTCTATCGAAACGCAAGAAATGCTTCACGCTAGAAATAGGTGCGGCGGTGGTACCTCCCCGATCGAACTACACTGGTTCTACCACCTTGAAGAACTTACGTGGAAAGTTTTCTTTACTCAGGTCACCTCTCGAAACTGTTTTATTTTTACTACCACTGTTTTATAACTCGGTTTTACTATAGCGTAATATATGGCGAATCTTCTTAACAACTGTATCGATTTTTTACACATTAACACTATACTCTTCAATTTTATTGTACAGCATTGCACACAAATATATCAAAACAAATATTATTTTTTTTTGCTACAAAAATCGTTAATAAAATTTATACTGATCTTTAAAAAAATAAATGATATTTCTATTTCCGATGTGTTTTTCTTTTGTTACGAAAATCGTTAATAAAATTCACACTGACTTTTTAAAATTTAAATGATATTTCTACTTCCGATGTGTACTATACGACTGATAAACTGCAACTAATATTATATTTGCAATGTTTAGGGTATTTATACTAACAGGAGTGGGGATAGTTATTAGTGAATAGTGATAATAATTAGTAAATTTAAATTCGCACAGTTCACTAATTGTATTGCAACCCTTAATTAGCGCATTAGTTAATACCACTAATTTGTTTAGTAGTTTTAATACGCAAGTATGTAATTAGATAATTATTCTATTTTTAAGTATAGTTGTGTTAAATGACAAATCTTTTTCTTGTCGAATTTTGATAATATTTACGAAGAATGTTATTTGTATTTTTTTTAGAATTACATTAATTGGTTGCATTTAACAAGTTTTATTAAAATATGGAAATGTTTTTTTAATTTAATTCTTAAATGTGTGTCTTAAACGTATCATTATTGTTAAAAAAATATTCATTGAAGATTAAACAATACATTACAACTAACTAACTCACACTAACATACATATACACACCCAAGTACATTCAATACATACATCCAACAAACAAATTAGCAAAAACTAGTTGAACCTCGTTCCACCAATAAGTCAAAAATCCACTCTACTATATTATGCATGTATTACACATAAAAACCTTCCTCTTTAATCACTCTATCTTTTTTTTTTTTATTTTTTATTTGACTGAAGTAGCAAACGAGCATGCAGTCCACCTGATGGTAAGTGGTCACTGCCGCCCATGGACATCTGTAATCAACTTCATACAGAACATGGGTTCACATCTGAAGTCAATCACAGATGCGTCGCTACTCCCGAGGACTATGATGGTCGCCTCATGTGAAAGTGTGCCGGCAACCACACGCTTCTATCGAAACGCAAGAACTGCTTCACGCTAGAAATAGGTGTGGCGGTGGCACTTCCCCGGTCGAACTACACTGGTTCTACCACCTTTAAATTAAAGAAAACTGCATTAAAATCCGTAGCGTAGTTTTAATCTAACCATACATAGGGACAGACAGCGGGAAGTGACTTCGTTTTATACTATGTAACAGGGATGTTGCAGATGCCTATTTTTTCATATCCGCGGATGTGAATGCGGATGCGGATTTTTGAGGGCTCATATCCGCGAATGCGGATGCGGATGCGAATATTCGCAACATCCCTGCTATGTAGTGATAATAATATATGTTAACGTATGGTTCCTACGTCTGTCTAGTACTGTCTAGTAATGTTTGTAACAAAATAAAACCGTTTTTTGGTATAGTGATAAAATATTGAGTTACATATTTACTAATAAAAAGCTGTGATTTATATTAAATAAAAAAATGAGTACTTACCAAAAATAGTAATTGCATTGTGAATCGACGAAACACGCAAAAACTAGACGAATGTTTGATGAAACTAATCCTTAGTCCAAATAATAAACATAAAAACTAGCAATCACTAAATTCATCAAATAAATTCATAAATTAACGAATTTCTCCACAACTTCAATATTCACACATTAACGACTTTCTCCATAGTTTCAATGTCAAATTAACGAGTTTCTCCAAAACTTCATATTGTCTTCTCCGGTTCTTCATATTGCCCGTCGCAGCACACAACAAGAAGATTTGGTGAAATAGCTTTATGATAGAATTAATCTCATAAGCTATGTCACCAAATACTCGTGCAGTGAAAGATTCTTCTTCAATCCCTTTTGAAACTTTCTTTATTGATATTATTATTTTTATTTAAAACTATTAGTTTGCATCGCGTTTCCATCATAAAAATACCGTTTTTATTAGCTTTTTATTAGCTTCACCTGTATGTTTGTTTGTAACCGACTTCTTTGGGCGCGATTTTGACCCACTTTAAACGGCCAGATTTCGTTCAAACTTTGTAGATTTATTGAGGACCGATGACAATACACTAATTTGATAAAATTATTCCATTTTTTAATTTGACTATAAAGTAGAAAATAAATAATAGTTTAAAAAATTACTAAAAATACGGGCTAAGCGTGAGTCGAGCTCCTTTAAGGGTTCCGTACCATTCATAAAATATGGGAAAAGTTGTTGTATGAGAAATCGTCCGTAAATCGACGGGTCCCTAGAACAAAATTGTATATGAAAAATTACTAATTTACAGTATGAAGCTTAGAAGTTATGTGGACATACAATTGATTACTTACGCCAAGAAAGACGATCTATGGACAATCATTGTAACAGCATTTTTTTTTATTTGACTAAAGTAGCAAACGAGCATGCAGTCTATCTGATGGTAAGTGATCACTGCCGCCCTGGACATCTGTAAGCAACTTCGTACAGAACATGGGTTCCATCTGAAGTCAATCACCGATGCGTTGCTACTCCCGAGGACTATGGTCGCCTCATGTGAAAGTGTGCCGGCAACCACACCCTTCCGTCTCGCCCAAGAACTGCTTCACGCTAGAAATAGGTGTGGCGGTGGTACTTCCCCTGTCGAACTACACTGGTTCTACCACCTTTAACTTAAGTAAGTTCCTAAATGTACTGTGATAGCCTACTGCTATAGTTAGACTTTAAATTTTTACAGATAATTCAGTTGCCGCTATAAAATCTACTAAAAAACAGAATAAAATAAAAAAGGGGGTTCTCCCATACGATAAACGTGATTTTTAACCGTTTTTATAGATAGTACGGAACACTTCCTGCACGCACCCGACTCGCACTTAGCTTATTGAAATTTATATTTGAATGTTAGCAAAACACTAATATACTGTGGTCCATTTTAAGTGTTGGCATTATATATATAGAAAAAAATATCATTATCTATGTATGTGGTCAAGTTAATTATTTTATGAATATATCAATTAGATAGCGGTTTCTTTATCATTTATGGTAAATTGTTTGTTTTAATAGTAGCATTACGTCGTTAGCTAGTCAAAGTTCGATTCCCGAGTAACATAATGGTATTTGATTCTATGTAAAAAATATATTAATACTAGCTGACCCGGCAAACGCTGTTTTACCATATAATTTTTTTTTTAAATGTTAAGGGTGGACAACCCTTATCACTAAGGGGTATGAAAAATAGATGTTGGCCGATTCTCAGACCTACTCAATATGCTCACAAAATTTCATGAGAATCGGTCAAGCCGTTTCGGAGGAGTACGGGAACGAACATTGTGACACGTCAATTTTATATATATAGATTATATGAGTATGTATATCTGTTTGGTAATACTAATTTGTAACGCAGCATATTAGTCAGGTGGTAGAACCAGTGACCGGGGAGGTCCCACCGCCACACCTATTTCTAGCGTGAAGCAGTTCTTGCGCGAGATGGAAGGGTGTGGTTGCCGGCACACTTTTATGAGGCGACCATCATAGTCCTCCGGAGTAGCAACGCGTCTGTGACTGACTCCAGATAAAACCCATGTTCTACATGAAGTTTATTACGGGTGTCCATGTATTACAGGTGCGGCAGTGGCCACTTACCATCAGGTTGCCAGATTTTATTTTATTAAGTCGGGATTTGGGACCTTTTTGGGTGAAAAAGCGGGACTTCATAATCAAAAGCAGGACAGTAGTACTCGCGGTACAAAGGGTCCTTTTTTTTTTTTTTTTCTTTACAACGGTATGCGACCACACATACCGCCGTCCTTCCCGGGATTGCCTGACCGAACGGTTCGAGCTCCCACTCTAGCCGCCTGCAACCCCGGAAGCCCCTTTTAGTCGCCTCTTACGACAGGCAGGGGATACCGTAGCCCTATTCTGACCCCGAGGCTACAGGGACGGGTACAAACGGTCCTTGGTGTAGGAGGGCCGGAGGTTTCGGCGACCTTTTCTTTTTTGGTTGACAAACTGCAGATCGACTTATAAAGGCTAGGCGACCTTTCTTTTTGCAAAAGTCCGGTCCTTTACGAAAAGCGGGGCCGAGGCTTTTCCGCGCGTGTCATCTAATTTAGATGAAATAAAAAATGTGTGCGTGTACTAGCGTACACTCGTAAGAAGTGAAACTTCTTTATGACGTTATTTTTCAAAAAATAATTTACTATATGCAACTTTACAGAAATTGGTTAAATAAAGTTAAATTAGATAAAGTTTAATAAAAGGCTTTTATTAAACTTTATCTAATAATCTAATCTATAATAATCTATCTAATATCACGCGTGGTAGGGATAAGAAAAAGATGACGCGTAACGGAAAAAAAAAGATGGCGCGTAACAGAAGAAGATGGCGCGTAACAGAAAAAGATGGCGCGTAACGGAAAAAAAGATGGCGCGTAACAGAAAAAGATGGCGCGTAACGAAAAAATGTTACACTAAATTTTTTTCCAACCCCGAAAATCGGGATGTCCCGCCAACATCGGGACGTCTGGCAACCCTGGGTGGGCTGCATGGTCGTTTGCTACTTCAATTAAGTAAAAAAAGTGGTTTATTTGCAAAATTTAACATTTTTTATACATCTGCGAAGAATTGCTTGTTAGAAATTAAGTAATATGTCAATTACAATTGTAGTATGTAAACACATACACATTCACATAAACACATACACACACTCTCACACTCACTCACACACACACACACAACACACGCACACACACACAGACACGTACGTAAATACTTTTCTTTTTTTTTTCTTAACATGTCTCTTAATGTAAGTAATATTGTACAAACGAAAATGGGGGAAGACGCTGGACTCTGAAACACAGTTTCGACTACCTTAATTTAATAATATTACTATTTAAAATTTGCTAAAATTGTATATTAATAAATTACGTAATTTGACATTGTAAATAATTTTAATACTGGAGAAGTTGCACGCCATGAAAGTATATGGCTAATTGTGGTAGAACTATATACCTGACCTGAGACCATGTTACACCACAATTATTGCAAATAAATATATTCTATTCTATTCTATTCTATTCTATTCAGGGACCAGAGGCTTCAAATGACTGAAATGTACTTACTTTTTTGTGTCAATAAAGTTATAAAGTTAAAGTTATAAAGAAATTAATATGGCGGTGGCATCAACCCGGTCGATATAGTACTTGTTCTACTAAAATAACAAACTATCACTACACAGTATAAAACAAAGTCGCTTCCCGCTGTCTGTATGTACGCTTACATCTTTAAAACTACGCTACCGATTTTAATGCAGTTTTTTTAATAGATAGAGTGATTCAAGAGGAAGGTTTTTATGTATAATACATGCATAATATAGTGAAGGAACACTGATAATTTTAGATTTTTGACTTTTAAGCGGAACGAATTTTGCTGGGTCAGCTAGTTTATTGCTTTCATTAAAACAATTTATTAATGACACGAATTAAGAGTATAATCATTAGTGTTAAGTAATGAATCTATCAGTCCGCATTCCTAAGCCGTTATTTAATGAGTTTCTATCATCATTATTTTAACAATGACATCATTAATCTATTATGTCATTAACTTTAAAAATATGCAGTTTGTGAAAACAAGATTATGTCAATTAAAAAATATTTATATTTATGTGATTTTGTTGTGTGGCAATCGAGAGGTCCGAGGTTCAAATCCAGGCACGCACAAATGATTTATGTGCATATTAAAAATTAATAATCACTGCTTTTCGGTGAAGGAAAACGTGAGAAAACCACTCCCGAGAGTTCTTTAAAAAAAAGTTCTTAGAGGTGTGTGAAGTCCACCAATCCGCACATGGCCAGCGCGGTGGACTATGGCCTAAAACTCTCTCATTCCGAGGGAAGACCCGTGCCCAGCAGTGGGACAATAATGTGTTGACGATAACGTGTGGCAGCCACCTCTTAAAAGTTTATTTTTAAAGTGTTTTTAAAAAAATATTTAAATAAATATTCTGTGAATATTTCAAGATATTAATATGTTGCTAAAAATCAGGTTTTTTATTTGGAAACTCCTTAAATGTTTATATCATTCTGTTATTAGTATTTATTGTTATAGCGGCAACAGAAATGCATCATCTGTGGACATTTCATCTGCCTACCTATCACGGTTCATGACATACAGCCTGGTGACAGACGGACAAACGAGTCTTAGTAGAAGGGATGCGTTGGGATTGCAATCCGGCCTCATTTTCAATCCGGCCGTTTTTTTCTCAATCCGGCCGGATCCGACCGGATCCGGCGGTATTAATCTAACGGTTAAAACAGTGTAAAAAAAGGATCGATTTCTAACGGTAATTATTTTTGTAATGTGAAATCTTTGTCAAAATATACAATCACCGCATCCGGTGGAGGTCCGGATCCGGTGGTGAATTGGTACCGTATCCGGTTTATGTAAACTTGTGCCGGATCCGCCGGATTACCGGATCCGGTTTTCCGGATTGCAATCCCTAGTTGGGACGTTAAAATACGTAATTTAAAAAAAAACACGCTTTCTACACTCATAGCCACACGTAGGATTCTCCTGTGTCGTGGGTGCCAAGGACACACACAAGACGAAGACACAAACACCCAGACCCAGAACAGGAATCTAAACTCATCATTCAGACCTGTCAGGCGGGAATCGAACCTGGGGTCCATTGCGCGTCAGACCGGTATGGTAACCGCTCCGCCACGCGGGTCGTCAAAAATATTTTTAAAGCCCCCAACCTGGCATGAAATTCGTCCAGACATCTCTAATCGTCCCCAAATCAGCACTTTTTTATAATATTGAACTAGCAAACGAGCATGCAGTCCACCTGATGATAAGTGGCCAATGCCGTATGGACCTCTGTAAGCAACTTTATACAGAACATGGGTTCTATCTGAAGTCTATCACAGATGCATTGCCAGTCCAGTTTTTGAAGGTGGTAGAACCAGTGTAGTTCGAACGGGGAAGTACCACCGCCACACCTATTTCTAGCGTGAAGCATTTCTTGCGTTTCGATAGAAGGGTGTGGTTGCCGGCACACTTTTACATGAGGCGACCATCATAGTCCTCGGGAGTAGCAACGCATCTGTGTTTGACTTCAGATAGAACCCATGTTCTGTATGAAGTTGATTACAGGTGTCCATGAGCGGCAGTGACCACTTACCATCAGGTGGACTGCATATGCTCGTTTGCTACTTCAGTCAAATAAAAAAAAAAAAAAACAAAAAAGTCCCGAGGACTATGATGGCCGCCTCATATAAAAATGTGCCGGCAACCACACCCTTACATCTCGCGCAAGAACTGCTTCACGCTAGAAATAGGCGTGGCGGTGGTACCGGTCGAACTACTGGTTCTACCACCTTCATAAAGAAATTTACCGTTAACTAATCTAAGATTAAATTAATCAAAAACTTACCGTCAATTCAGCGTTTAATATATCAAAAAACGTAAAATTAAATTCATCTTACTCTACATTATTTAAGACTTTCACTTATGTGTTTACAAATATTAACAAATAATAAAAGTGATTTCGACTATTGTCTTTATATAAATAAATTTTATGTACTATCAGCTATTTCTTTGCTTCCTTACTTGTTTATATATAAAATGTGTATAAAGCTGTTTGTTTAAAACAAAAAGACCGCACACACCTATTTCTAACGTGAAGCTCGTTTCGATGGAAGGGTGTGGTTGCCGGCACACTTTATGAGGCGGACCATCATAGTCCTCGGGAGTAGCGACGCATCTGTGATTGACTTCAGATGTAACCCATGTTCTGTATGTTGCTTACAGATGTCCTTACGGCAGTGACCACTTACCATCAGGTGGACTGCATGCTCGTTTGCTACTTCAATCTTATAGAAAAAAAAGTTGATTTGCGGACGATTAGAGACGTCTGGTCGAAGTTTACGCCAGGTTGGGGGAGCTTTTAATAAATTTTTGACGATCCGCGTGGCGGAGCGGTTACCATACGTATCAGACGAGCAATGGGCCCCAGGTTCGATTTCCGGCCAGACAGGTAACTGAATGATGAGTTTAGATTCATGTTCTGGGTCTGGGTGTTTGTGTCTTCGTCTTGTGTGTGTCCATGGTACCCACGACACAGGAGACTCCTACTGTGGGACTATGAGTGTAGAAAGCGTGTTTTTTTTTTAAATTACGTATTTTAACGTCCCAACTAGGGATTGCAATCCGGAAAACCGGATCCGGTAATCCGACGGATGAAGTTGATTACAGATATCCAGCGACAGTGACCAGCAGGTGGAGTGCATGCTCATTTGCTACTTCAGTCAGATAAAAAAATGTGTTGATTTGGGGATGATTAGAGGGGTGTGGTCGAATTTCATGCCAGGTTGGGGGAGCCTTTAGTAAATTTTTCATGACCTGTGTGGCGGAGCGGTTACCATACCGGTCTGACGCGCAATGGACCCCCGGTTCGATTCCCGCTTGACAGGTATCTGAATGATGAGTTTAGATTCCTATTCTGGGTCTGGGTGTTTGTTCTGTAGTTAATTACACATGTCTACGGCAGTGGCCACTAACCATCAGGTGGACTGCATGCTCGTTTGCTACTTCAATCTTGTAAAAAAAAAATGTGTGCGTGTACTAGCGTACACTCGTAAGAAGTGAAACTTCTTTATGACGTTATTTTTCAAAAAATAATTTACTATATGCAACTTTACAGAAATTGGTTAAATAAAGTTAAATTAGATAAAGTTTAATAAAAGGCTTTTATTAAACTTTATCTCATAATCTAATCTATAATAATCTATCTAATATCACGCGTGGTAGGGATAAGAAAAGATTGCGCGTAACAGAAAAAGATGGCGCGTAACAGAAAAAGATGGCGCGTAACGAAAAAATGTTACACTAAATTTTTTTCCAAACCCGATAAAGAAGTTTCACTTCAAAAGTGTAACTATTTGTAGATGCATTTTAGTAAACTTTTATACAAGACGTTTAAAGCAAGCAAAGTCATGGGGCAAGCGTAGTTATTGTTAATTATTTTGCTTAGTTGTTATGTTAGTCATACTACATATTGTTGGAGACCTTGCTGATTTTGCTAATTTTCTGAATCATTAAGTAAATAATGTTTTCTGGTTTCGTATATGACTGTTTTAAAAAGCGTCACTAAGAATTATATAATGAGATGAATTAATTTATTACGTTTAATTTCGTAACGGTCGAAATTCGACCGTAATTCTACTCAAAAACTAAACTTGATATTGTCTTAAGTATTTCCCAAATTCAATTCAATTTTATTAATTTTCAAGTTATCCTAATACACCCACATTTAATTCGCAAAGCTGCATTTAAAAGCAATGACGGGTATTTTGACAAAGACATCTGTCATTTTTGACGTTATGTGTTTTCATACTAAGAGAACATTGCGCAATCCTTCTCTACATCAACTATAACCGTGCGTAATTTCGTACTCCTCCGCCTGTGGCAAGTATCTTACAAAACGAATCACAAGTTTTTGCTTCACGTATTAATATATAGATTAATTACTTACGTTTAATTTCATAATAAGTTTTTGGTCTTTGTCTAATTTGTATAGCTTTGTATGTATGTGTGTCTGCGTATATAACACCAGAGCTACTTAACTTAAAATATTCTAATTGAATTTATTATATATACGTATGTATCTATTAGTGATGTTACTAATACTAGTCACCCGTCGCAACTGTCGAAATTCGATCGTAATTTAAATTTAAAAACTAAATTTCATATTGTCCAAAGTAGCACCAATATTTCTCTAATTTAAATAAATTGTGATAATATTAAAGTTATTTTGAACGCACCTGTTAAAGGTTAAAATAGGTTTTTTAACTAAACTGCATTTAAAAGCATTAGCGGGTATTTTGACAAAGACATCTGACATTTTTGACGTTACGTGTTTTCATAGTAACACATCGAATGTTCTATTTCGTTTATTATGTATGTGTTTGTGTCAAATGCAAGGTAGTGTGTGTAATGTGTTTTTAGTTGATTTTATGTATGTTTTATGCATTATTTTAAAAATATTAGCATTGCGCAATCCTTCTCTACATCAACTATAACCGTGCGTAATTCCATACTCCTCCGTCTGCGGCAAGTATCTTACAAAACGAATCACAAGTTTTTGCTTCACGTATTATTATATAGATTTTACTTGTCTATACGCGGATGAAACCGGATGACACAGCAAGGCAAGATACTGTAGCTAACTTTCATTATCAGGTAAAAAAACCTGATTGTAATTATATTTAAAAAAATGGTTTAAAAAAGAAAAAAGACAAACCCGCTGAGTTTCTTGGCGGATCTTCTCAGTTGAGGTCGTGCTCCGATCCGGTGGTAGTGTTAGAAAAAAATGTAACTGACAATTTGTAATTGCTCCCGTAGGCCTATACAAAATAAAGATATTTCATTTCATTTCACAGCTAGTCCAAAAAGTCTTATGTGCAATCTAATCCTTTATAGACAGACATACATAATTTATTTTTATATGTAGATAAACAAGTGACTTCCGTGATGATGCACCGAATCGTCGTAAGCGGGTCAAGAACGGTTTTAATGTAAACAATTATAGAATTTATTAAAAGTAGGTGATGCGTTTGAAATAATAACTTAGGCCTATATACAACGTCTCTGTAGTTCCGGGATTAGAATAAGGCTACAGTATCTCCTGCCTGTCGTAAGAGGCGACTAAAAGGGGTTTTTTTATCTGACTGAAGTAGCAAACGAGCATGCAGTCCACCTGATGGTAGGTGGTTACTGCCGCCCTGCGACATTTGTTATACACTTCATAAAGAACATGTGTTCCATCTGAAGTCAATTACAGATGCGTTGCTACTCCCGAGGACTATGATGGTCGCCTCATATAAAAGTGTGCCGGCAACCACACCCTTCCATCGAAACGCAAGAAATGCTTCACGCTAGAAATAGGTGTGGCGGTGGTACTCGAACCGGTCGAACTACACTGGTTCTACCACCTTGACCACCACGCTTCCGGGGTTGCTAGCGGCTAGCTCGAACCGTTCGGTCAGGCGACCCAGCGAAGGATGGCGGTATGTGTGGCCGCATACCGTCGTAAAGACCAGACGGAGTGGTGGGCCCAGCCATCTGGGAGGAGCCCGATGGGGCAACGCGCTCAGAGGACTCCGGCTGCGTTCCTTTGGAGATCCCGGAGTCCTCTGTAGCGCCGAGGACGGTCACTGGGGGGGTTTAGTGCGGTAAAAATCCGACACCCTGCGTGGCTCCCACGGCGTCGGGTACCTTTGAAGGTTTCCCTCTCGAGAAAAAAAATACATTTACCACCTTTGTTTAAATACTTCAGATAAAAAAATGTTTAGTGTTTGTTGTAATTATACACATATATATCTATAACAATAATTCGATAGTATTCGATAGTACTATATGCAGCCTCGCAAACTTATACCACTCTTAAAATAATATAATATATAATAGGTAATATTATTATTATTTATCTACTACTTAGGCATGAAAGGTTGTAAATGTTATTAAAATAGACCACGAGAACTGTTTATACTGCCGACAAACTGGCCAACAGTTTGGCAGAAGTTAATTAAGGAACTTTTGTAACTGTTTTTTATCAATAAATTTAAAAAATAAGGATAAAACCTGTTCTATATAATTGTACAAATGTCTATACGGCACACACCTTACTACCATGTGAACTGCATGTTCGTTTGCTACTTGAAGCAGAAAAAATGCATTATATCTACTATCGACTACAAAAAAGTCACCCGTTTGTTTTTATGAAGGTGGTAGAACCAGTGTAGTTCGACCGGGGAAGTAGAAACGAAGGGTGTGGTTGCCGGCACACTCACATGAGGCGACCATCATAGTCCTCGGGAGTAGCAACGCATCTGTGATTGACTTCAGATAGAACCCGTGTTATTACAGATGTCGCAGGGCGGCACTGGCCACTTACCATCAGGTGGACTGCATGCTCGTTTGCTACTTCAGTCAGATAAATAAAATCTTCTATCGAAATACTAAGGAATGATCCGAAGATTTTCTTTGCTCGTCTCTCCTCTGGTTGAGACCCTCTGAATCCCTCTTACACCCTTTTTTTTTGTTTTCAAGGGGAAAACCTTCAAAAGATACCCGACGCCGTGGGAGCGACGCAGGGTTATGTGGGATTTTTACCGCACTAAAACCACCCCGGTGGCCGTCCTCGGCGCTAAAAAGAGGACTCCGGGAACTCGGTCCGACCGCAACCGGAATCCTCTGAGCGCGTTGCCCCATCGGGCTCCTCCCAGATGGGCGGCTGGGCCCACCGCTCCGTGTCTTTACGACGGTATGCGACCACATATACCGCCGTCCTTCCCGGGATCGCCTGACCGGACGGTTCGAGCTCCCACTCTAGCCGCCTGCAACCCCGGAAGCCCCTTTTAGTCTCCTCTTACGAAAGGCAGGGGATGCCGTAGCCCTATTCTGATTCCGAAACTACAAGGACCCCTCTTATACCCAACCGTTTTAATGTCCCCTCACTTCCAGGTGGGCTTCAAAGGCTACGGTCTGTCAGCGGACCAACTGACCGCGTCCGGCTCGTTCACCTACAGCGACGGGATGGAGTACACCATCACACACGGATCCGTCATCATCGCTGCCATCACCTCGTGCACCAATACTTCGAATCCTAGCGTCATGCTCGGTGCCGGTGAGTAGCAAAGTCGCGTAATCGCATTTTAGTCGCAAAATCGCATTTCAGTCGCAAAATCGCAATGTCGTTTTTTTGTTGTAGGTTCACTTCCAATTTATATTACGTGATTAGTAAGTAGTAAGTACGTGACGTACGTAAAGTCACATATCAGTCGCAAAGTTGCAATTCACCGTTTTGATTGCAGACTCACTTAAAATGTGTGTTGTGTTAGCAAAAAATATTCAAACACAATGTCGCAATTCAGTCGTGAAGTCGCATATATTGTGTTAGTAAAGAAACAATTCCAATCGCATTTTCGTCGCAATGTCCTATTCATAAATAGCAAATAGCGATTAAAGCGTAAAATTATTTACTTCTTGCAATGACAAGATTTAATTACATTTTCTCACCAATTAACTGACCCGGCGAACGTCGTTCCGCCTAAAAGTCAAAAATTATCAATGTTCCTCCACTATATTATGCATGTATTATACATAAAAACCTTCCTCTTGAATCACTCTATCTATTAAAAAAACTGCATTAAAATCCGTGGCGTAGTTTTAAAGATCTAAGCATACATAGGGACAGACAGCGGGAAGCGACTTTGTTTTATACTATGTAGTGATCCTGCTTAAAAGCAACAAAAAGATTGAACTATGACGTCTAAAATGCGATATACGGCAGTGACCACTTACCACCTCTAATCAAAAGTGGTATGTCATTTGATTCAAGATGGTAGAACCAGTGTAGTGCGACCGGGGAAGTACCACCGCCACACCTATTTCTAGCGTGAAGCATTTCTTGTGTTGATGGAAGGGTGTGGTTGCCGGCACACTTTTATATGAAGTTGTTTACAGATTTCCAATATTGGTTTACCAATTCGCACTTGGCCAGCGCGGTGGACTATGGCCTAAAACTCTCTCATACTGAGAGAAGAAGTGCCCAGCAGTGGGACGATAATGGGTTGACGAGACAGATGTCCATGGGCGGCAATGACCACTTAACCTTTGTGAAAGACGCTTGTATCGCTTAGTAAATTGAGAGAAAGGAAATTTTGAAAATAGATTTTTGTAAGCTTTCGGCATAATTTCTATCTGAAGTCAAAAAAATAATAAAAAAGTATGTGTGTACTTATGTACACGTGAGAAGTTATACTTCTTTGGCGTAACAAGATAAAAATATTTAAAAATATATATCTGTCGCCTTATTCTATATTTGTACAAAAAGCGACACTAAAAACAGAAAAAACTAAAATGATGACTACATTTTAGCATCAGGGTGTGGGTTTTTCATGACGGTGTGCGCGCGCATCGTAAAAAAATACTCTCATTTTTCCCTAACGCGCTAAAGAAGTATAACTTCAAAAACGATTTTAGAGTTTACTCCTTATTAATAATAATAATAATAATAATAATCTTTATTTGCAAGAACACAGTAATTACATTGATATTATGTAAATTGTATAGCTCAGTGTGTCCTACCTATTGAAGGCATGCAAAATATAAAATTCGTTATTGACAATTTCTATTTTTAAATTTTTTCTATTAAATTTACAATCATGCATTTTAGTTATTATTACTGTCACATTTTCTTTCAATGTTACATTCGAATATTAATTAAGAATCGAGTAGCCCGGTATGAGAAAAATGTGAGGAGTAAAATCTACTGATGAATGACCTCGTTACGTATTTTATTGAGTATAACGCCATCTAGTTTAAACTTTAGAACTATTTTATCAGTACGCGTGGATGGTATGCATAGGTTTGGTGATTACTTTTTACCGAAATCTCAATGGTATTTAAAATAGTAAGTCGTAAAGTAATGTAAATACTCAGTAAATACGTACAATATTAATATTGTAATACGTACTTATATATTAGATAGAATTCAAAATGAACCATGTATTGGTATTATTTATATATCTTTAGTGTGGGAGTATGGCGCCATCTATTTTAAATGCGATTAAACTCTAATCGTACGTCGTAGCTGACACACGCACTCTTTTGAAGTGAAACTTCTTTATCGGGGTTGGAAAAAAATTTAGTGTAACATTTTTTTCGTTACGCGCCATCTTTTTCCGTTACGCGCCATCTTTTTTATTCCGTTACGCGCCATCTTTTTTATTCCGTTACGCGCCATCTTTTTCTTATCCCTACCACGCGTGATATTAGATAGATTATTATAAATTAGATTATTAGATAAAGTTTAATAAAAGCCTTTTATTAAACTTTATCTAATTTAACTTTATTTAACCAATTTCTGTAAAGTTGCATATAGTAAATTATTTTTAATACCGCTTTTGCGATCGTAATAAGAAAATGTCTGATTTTGTTCCTCTTTCCCAGGTCTTCTAGCGAAGAAGGCTGTGGAGAACGGTCTCTCAGTGCTGCCGTATATAAAGACATCGCTGTCTCCTGGATCCGGGGTTGTTACGTACTACTTAAGGGTGAGTTTACTACCACCAATCCTCGTGCTGGGCCTTCGGTCCCTATAGTTCCGGCATAGAATAGGGCTACGGCATCCCCTGCCTGTCGTAAGAGGCGACTGAAAGGGGCTTCCGGGGTTGCATCTGGGAGGAGCCCGATGGGGCAACGCGCTCAGAGGATTCCGGTTGCGTTCCTTTGGACATCCCGGAGTCCACTTTGTAGTGCTGACTGCCACCGGGGGGTTTTAATGCGAGCAGTGATAGCCTAATGGTTGAAACTTGCCCTCTCAATCGGGAAGTCCGAGGTTCGAACCCAGGCACGCGCCACTGATTTATATGCGTATTAGAGATTAATTATCACTGCTTTTCGGTGAAGGAAAACATCGTGAGGAAACCTACACACCCGAGTTCTTTAAAAAAAGTTCTCGGAGGTGTGTGAAGTCCACCAATTCGCACTTGGCCAGCGCGGTGGACTATGGCCTAAACTCTCTCATTCTGAAAGAAGACCCGTGCCCAGCAGTGGGACAATAATGGGTTGATGACGGCGACTATTTAAATTACATATTTTTATAACATTGAGTGCAGTCCACCTGATGGTAAGTGGTCACTGCCGTATGGACATCTGTAAGCAACTTCACACAGAACATGGGTTCCATCTGAAGTCAACCACATGCGTTGCTACTCCCGAGGACTATGATGGACGCCTCATGTGAACGTGTGCCGGCAACCACACCCTTCCATCTCGCGCAAGAACTGCTTCACGCTAGAAATTGTGGTGGTGGTACTTCCCGTCGAACTACACTGGTTCTACCTATGAAGTACGTACATGTATATCCAAATTCTCTGTTTCCAGGAGTCAGGTGTGGTACCCTATTTGGAGAAGTTGGGTTTCGACATCGTTGGGTATGGGTGCATGACCTGCATCGGTAACTCTGGACCCATAGACGACAACATCGCTAATACCATAGAAAAGGTAGGTCTAGCTAGGTCGTCCCTGTAGTTCCAGGACTAGAATAGCCCTTCTATGCTGTTAAATATTATTAGCTTTTTATTAGCTTCACCTGTATGTTTGTAACCGACTTCTTTGGGCGCGATTTTGACCCACATTAAACGGCCAGATTTCGTTCACTTTGTAGATTTATTGAGGACCGATGACAATACACTAATTTGATAAAATTATTCCATTTTTTAATTTGACTAAAAAGTAGAAAATAAATAATAGTTAAAAAAAACTAAAAAAACACGCTTTTTATAGAAAACCGAACTAAAAATAGAAAATAAATTTAAATGAATTTAAATTAAGAAAATAGTGTTAAAAATTTCAATGAATATCAATGAATAATAGTGTGAATAAAAAAAAAATTAAAAAAAGCGTGGGGTGCTTTTTAAGATATTATCGAAATGATAATAATCACTCTACTCCGTGCACCCCACGCTTTTTTTTTAATAAAATGTTTTTTTTTAAGAAGACGTCTTATATATTCTAGTAATAAAAATAGCCTATGTTGCTCAGGGATAATGTAGCATTCTAATGGTGAAAGATTTTTTAAAATCGGTTCAGTAGTTTTAAAGTTAATTCATGACAAACATACATAAATACAACGTTTTCCTCTTTATAATTAATATTATAAAAAATGCGCTACAGATTTTAATGCAGTTTTTTAAAATAGATAGTCATTCAAGAGGAAGGTTTTTACGTATTATACATCTATACTAATGTATAGATGTATTTTTTTTATACTTTAACCTAACGATAAGCCAGACGGGCTACCTAATGGAAAGCAGTCACTGTCGCCTGGACATTCGCAACACCAGAGGAGTCGCCAATGCATCGGCTTTGAAGGAGAGCTCTTCACACCTTTCTTGAAGAGCCCCGTGTCATAGCTCCGGGAATATCTCAGGAGGAAGCTCATTCCACATCTTGCACGGTCGTGGTAGGAAAGACCGTGCAAACCGAACCGTGGAGGACCGCCACGAGTCCAGTTGGTGTTTTAAAGATGTGGTTTTAAAGATGTAAACATACATAGGGACAGACAGCGGGAAGCGACTTTGTTTTATACTATGTAGTGATTATTTAGTTTATTTTCCCGTGAGTAGATTGTACGTGATATGAAATGAAATGTCTTTATTTTGTATAAGCCTAGGGGGGCACTTACAAATTGTCAGTTACATATTTTTTCTTACACTACCACTGGATCGGAACACGACCTCAACTAAGAAGATCCGGCAAAAAACTCAGCGGTTTTGTCTTTTTTCTTTGTATATCTTTTTTTTTATTTGCCGTCTTGTTACATGGGTAACAAAAGTTAGCTCCAGTATCCTGCCCTACATTTGACCTAACAAGGAGCGACTTTGTTTTATACTATGTAGTGATTATTTATTTTATTTTGCCGTGTGTAAATTGTACATGCATTTCTTTGTTAACGTTGTGATAATTTTCAGGCGTCCCTAGTGTGCTGCGGGGTGCTCTCCGGCAACCGTAACTTCGAAGGACGGATTCACCCTCACACGAGGGCGAACTACCTCGCCTCGCCCCTTCTGGTCATCGCCTACGCCCTGGCCGGCACTGTGGACTTCGATTTTCAGACACAGCCCTTAGGTAAGTACCTGTTAGCCCTTCCGTAAATAATCAAACTAGTCACCCGTCACATCGGTCGAAATTCGACCGTCATTTAAATTAAAAAACTAAACTTGTTTGTCCAAAATAGGACGAATATTTCTCAAATTCAAATAAAATGTAATCATTTTTAAGTAATTTTGAACGCACCCGTTAAATATAAAAAGAGATGTAATTATCTAAACCGCATTTAAAAGCAATAGCGGGTATTTTGAAAAAGACATCTGACGTTTTCGACGTTATGTGTTTTCATAGTAAAACATTGAATGTTCTATTTCGTTTACCATGTATGTGTTTGTGACAAATGCACGGTAGTGTGTGTAATGTGTGTTTAGTTGATTTTATGTATGATAAAAGCATTATTTGAAAAAAATATTAACATTCTGCATTCCTTCTCTACGTCCACTATAACCGTGCAAAGTTTCATACTAAATGCGGCATATTACTTAAAAATGCGTCACAAGTTTTTGCTTCACGTATTAATATAATAATGTCGAAGTGTAGCGTATCCTGCCAAACGTGCTTCTTGTTTAGCCTAATGGAAGGGAAGATACTGGAGCTAAATTTTATAACCCATATAAAAAGAAAATGGATAAAAGATATAGAAAGAAAAAAGACAAATCCGTTGAGTTTCTTGCCGGATCTTCTCAGTTGAGGTCGTGTTCGATCCGGTGGTAGTGTAAGAAAATGTGACTGATAATTTGTGTTCCCGTAGGCCTATGCAAAGAAAGACATTTTATTTCATTTCCAAAAAAGGCGGGATTTCATAAGCAGGACAGGATAGGCTGCGCAAGGTACGGTGTGGGCCTCCGCCCACTGGCTCGGTGCATGGGGCTTCGCGCCTCACACACACAGACAAGGCTTGGTGTAGGTGGCCGGAGGGTCTGGCAAAAGTCCAGTCCAAAAACGGGATTGAGGCTGTCCTGCACGTTTCACTGACACATACACACACACATACACACACACACATACATACATACACACACACAAATACACACACACACACATACGCATACACGATTGAAAAACATCCTTCTGACTTGAATAAAAACAATGTTATATATTTTTCGGTGCAGCAAAACATCGTAAGGAAACCTATACACCCGAGAGTTCTTAAAAATAAATCTTGGAGGTGTGTGAAGTCCACCAATTCGCAATTGGCCAGCGCGGTGGACTATGGCATAAACCCTCATTCTGAGAGAAGACCAGTGCCCAGCAGTGGGACAACAATGGGTTGATGAGACTGTTATATATATTTCAGGTAACCGCGCGGACGGTTCCCCGGTGTTCCTGCGGGACATCTGGCCCACGAGGGCCGAAATCCAGGAGGTGGAGACCAAACACGTCATCCCGGGAATGTTCAAAGATGTGAGTATCGTTCTGAACATGTTTTTAGCTATAGTATTGTATAATTCGGTATTTTTATGTTGACCCGGCGAAGTTAGTTCCGCCTAAAAGTCAAAAACCTAAAATTATCAGTGTTCCTCCACTGTATTATGCATTTATTATACATTTTTTGTATCTGACTAAAGTAGCAAACGAGCATGCAGTCCACCTAATGGTAAGTGGTCACTGGGCAGGATATCTGTAAATAACTTCATACAGAACATGTGTTCCATCTGAAGTCAATCACACATGGGTTGCTACTCAAGAGGACTATGATGGTCGCCTCTTATAAAAGTGCTGGCAACCACACCCTTCCATCTCGCTATTTAAAATTTGCTAAAATTGTATATTAATAAATTACGTAATTTGAAATTGTAAATAATTATTATACTGCACGCCAAGTTGCACGCCATAAAAGTATATGGCTAATTGTGTAGAACTATATATATTGACCTGAGACCATGTTACACCACAATTATTGCAAATAAATATATTCTATTCTATTCGCGCAAGAACTGCTTCACGCTAGAAATAGGTGTGGCGGTGGTACTTCCCCGGTCGAACTACACTGGTTCTACCACATTTAAATCCTACAAAACTATTTTCTAGGTATACGAGATGATAGAGCTCGGATCTCCGTCGTGGCAGTCGCTGTCCGTCCCGCAAGGCAAGCTGTACGGCTGGGACCCCAACTCCACCTACATCAAGAAACCACCCTTCTTCGATGGCATGACTAAGGTATTGAAATGCACTCACTCACACCTAATCCCTCTTTTTCACACATTTCACTTTCACTCACTCATTTACTCACGCACGCTCATTCATACAGTCTTAATACATATTCACTCACTTATCCACTCACTCAACACCCATTCGCTCACACTCACTCAACACATTCGCTCACACTCACTCAACACATTCGCTCACACTCACTCAACACATTCGCTCACACTCCCTCGACACATTCGCTCACACTCACTAAAAACATTCGCTCACACTCACTCAACACTTTCGCTCACACTCACTCAACACATTCGCTCACACTCACTCAACACATTCGCTCACACTCACTCAACATATTCGCTCACACTCACTCAACACATTCGCTCACACTCACTCAACACATTCGCTCACACTCACTCAACACATTCGCTCACACTCACTCAACACATTCGCTCACACTCACTCAACACATTCGCTCACACTCACTCAACACATTCGCTCACACTCACTCAACACATTCGCTCCCACTCAACACATTCGCACACACTCACTCAACACTTTCGCTCACAGATCTTTTTATTGATTCATTTTACATTTTTTAAATATTTTAGCTTCTCAGTAAAAAAAAAAAAAATGGGATTTTATCGATATTTAAAGTGATACATCCTTGCAGAGTCTCCCCCCCATCCGAAGCGTGTCCTCAGCCCGCTGTCTTCTGCTCCTGGGAGACTCCGTGACCACCGACCACATCTCGCCCGCGGGCTCCATCGCTCGCAACTCGCCGGCCGCGAGGTTCCTCGCCACTAGGGGGTGAGTGGCCACTCATCTTGTGTAACAACTTTTCAAGTTTTAATTGCATTTATAATTGACTTTTTTATCTGAAGTATCAAACGAGCATGCAGTCCACCTGATGGTAAGTGGTCACCGTACTGCGACATCTGTAAGCAACTTCATACAGAACATGGGTTCCTTCTGAAGTCAATCACAGATGCGTTGCTACTCCCGAGGACTATGGTCGCCTCATGTGAAAGTGTGCCGGCAACCACACCCTTCCATCTCGCGCAAGAAATTCTTCACGTTAGAAATAGGTGTGGCGGTGGTACTTCCCCGAGTTTTCAATAAGAGTAAAAAGTATATATATAATGGAGTCGCTACAAGTGGCTACTGAACTTGTGTGGCAAGGTAAAACATATTTAAGAAAAAAAATTAAACAAAACATACAACCGACTTTCATGCCACATAAAAGTAAAAAATAATTTAATTACATGTTCATACACAATACTTAGTACATAGTCCCGAAGTCGGCGCTCACCATATTTCGCTGGATCACGAAACCACATGTGTCCTATATGCGACGAAATTACATAATATATCCTATATTTGAAGTCGGTTAAGAACACGTTGCCGATAATGATTGGCAACGTGTTTTTTGTATTGAAAAAATTACATTTAAATAAAAACTTTTTAACAAAAAATATCTACCGACTTCCATGTCACAAAAAAGTAAAAAATAATTTAAATATATTTTGGTCTAGAACATACTCAGTACTTAGTACATAGTCCTGAAGTCGGTGCTCGACATATTTCGCTGGACGACGGTAACTACGTCCTATATGAGCACCGACTTCAGAACTATGTACTAAGTACTGAGTATGTTCTAGACCAAAATATATTTAAATTATTTTTTACTTTTTTGTGACATGGAAGTCGGTAGATATTTTTTGTTAAAAAGTTTTTATTTTACACTTTTTAGTGACTATATTTTTATGTTTGTATTTAAATAAAGCCTCTAAGTTTGCTTTGTGCATCTACATATTCACAAAAAAACTTTTTAACAAAAAATATCTACCGACTTCCATGTCACAAAAAAGTAAAAAATAATTTAAATATATTTTGGTCTAGAACATACTCAGTACTTAGTACATAGTCCTGAAGTCGGTGCTCGACATATTTCGCTGGACGACGGTAACTACGTCCTATATGAGCACCGACTTCAGAACTATGTACTAAGTACTGAGTATGTTCTAGACCAAAATATATTTAAATTATTTTTTACTTTTTTGTGACATGGAAGTCGGTAGATATTTTTTGTTAAAAAGTTTTTATTTTACACTTTTTAGTGACTATATTTTTATGTTTGTATTTAAATAAAGCCTCTAAGTTTGCTTTGTGCATCTACATATTCACAAAAATTAAACATAAAACACTTTTACAATTCATACAAACAGGGCGCCCCCTCTGGAAGTACCCCTCCATCATCAGGGTTGAGGAGTTGAAGGTCAAATTTTTCATCTTATATTGTTGCTTAGTAATCTTATAACATATACGTTAGTACCAGGTGGCTAACTTCTATGGCTCAGGCTTGCAGTACCCTGCATCATCAGGGTTTAGGAGTTGAAGGTCAAAATTTTAATTTTGTGCCTCTGTTTGGTATTATTTTTACATACCCGTAAGCACCAAATTGCCAACTCCTATGGTTTAGAATTGAAGTACCCCTTCATCATCAGGGTCGAGGAGTTGAAGGTCAAAATTTTAATTTTGTGCCTCTGCTTAGTATTATTTTTACATAACCGTAAGCACCAAATTGCCAACTCCTATGGTTTAGGATTGAAGTACCCCTTCATCATCAGGGTTGAGGAGTTGAAGGTCAAATTTTTGATTTTATATTTTTGCTTAGTATTTTCTTTACATAACCGTAAGCACCAAATTGCCAACTTCTATGGTTTAGGATTGAAGTACCCCTCCATCATCAGGGTTGAGGAGTTGAAGGTCAAATTTTTCATCTTATGTTTTTGCTCAGTAATCTTATAACATATACGTAAGCACCAAATGGCTTATTCCTATGGTTTTGGCTTTAAGTACCCCTGCATCATCAGGGTTGAGGAGTTGAAGGTCAAATTTTTGTCCCATGAATTTGCTTAACAATTTCATTATATATTCGCAAACATCAAACGACCAACTTTTATAGTTCAGGCTAGCAGTACCCCTGCATCATCAGGATTGAAGAGTTGAAGGTCAAATTTTTCATAGTAAATACCTACATAGTAATTTTATTCTATATTTTACTCAATTGGACTTCTCCAGCTAAGGTTCGGCCGACTATCACTAATTTTATTATTTTGCTCCAAAAAGTTGAAGATCCTATGATTAGAACCTTATCAAACTCTTATCAGACTACCCCTGGAGTACATCCTTTCTAATAAAAAAAGAATCATCAAAATCGGTTGGCGGGATATTGAGTTATTCATACATTTATCGCGTACATTGAAAATGCAAATTTAAGACTTATGCGTTTTTCTTATGGATGCCCTAGTCAAAAAAATACAAAAAAAAAATGGGACCCTATGACACGCACTACCTTTCAAATAAAAAAAAAATCATCTAAATCGGTTCACCCAGTCCGGAGAAATGAGGTAACAAATATAAAAAAAAAAAAAAAAAAAAAAAAAAAAAAATACAGACGAATTGATAACCTCCTCCTTTTTGGAAGTCGGTTAAAAAGTAAATTCCTGCATACAACTAAACCAGAACGCCCCGTATTCCATTCCAGGTTAACTCCCCGCGAGTTCAACTCGTACGGCTCCCGGCGCGGCAACGACGCGGTCATGATGAGGGGGACCTTCGCGAACATCCGCCTCGTGAACAAGATGTCGCCCACCGCTGGGCCGCGGACCACCCACCATCCGAGCGGAGACGTCATGGATATATACGATGCTGCTGACAGGTAACACGTAAGAGGCTCACACACACACACACACGCGCAACGCACACACAAACGCGCACACTCTCTCACACACACACGCACACTCTCACACACACACGCACGTACTCACACGCGCAAACACACACGCGCGCACGCACGCACGCGCACACACACGCGCACACACGCATGCGCACACACGTTAGTGATGTGGCAACTATCTATACATAAAATAAATAAAATAATTGGCTGTATGTTAAGTCTGTAAGATTTGTGTTGTTTTTTTTTATTTTTTTTATTTAAGAGCTGTGGATTTGTTGTTAATAAATAATTAAATTGTCCACCAATTCGCACTTGGCCAGCGCGGTGGACTATGGCCTAATACTCTCTCATGAGAGAAGACCCGTGCCCAGCAGTGGGATAATAATGGGTTGACGACGAAATAAATAAGTTACGTAAGATTTTTCTTCACGACCCGCGTGGCGGTTACCGTACCGGTCTGACACGCAATGGGTCCCGGGTTCGATTCCCGGCCAGACATCTGAATGAGTTTAGATTCTTGTTCTGGGTCTGGGTGTTTGTGCATTCGTCTTGTGTTTGGTACCTACGACACAGGAGAAAGTCCTAGTGTTGGGCTATGAGTGTAGAAAGCATGTGTAACTTTAATTGCTCGAAATGTTTTGCAACTTTTGATAGAATGTGGATAGTAAAATCTATTATATATGAAAGAAAGAAAGGAAGATCTTTATTTAGTCAATTTTTGGGTTACAATAATATTGATTACATAAGACTTTTAGAAAAAGGCGCCAAAAATTGAATATGCCGGTTAAAGCGTTCTAAATGTATGGCACTCACATGCTCGTATTTATCATTAAGATTTACAATTAGACACTATATTACAATGCTGATAACTTTAGCACATTATTTTTTTTTGTATTTTTATATTTTTAAATCATCGTTTAAGAATTCGTCATACGTGTAATAGCATATTTCTATTAATATTTTTTAAATTTTGTGGCACATATGTGGTCTTTCTTTATTTGTTTTAATTGGTTACAGATACGCGAAGGAAGGCGTCCCCCTTATCGCCATCGTGGGCAAGGACTATGGGTCTGGGTCCAGCCGGGACTGGGCCGCTAAGGGGCCCTACTTACTGGTAAGCAACGGATATGAAATGGATGTATATATTTATATATATTACTAGCTGACCCAGCAAACGTTGTTTCGCCATATAAAAATAAAAAAAAATGTCAAGGGTGGACAACCCTTATCACTAAAGGTATGAAAAATAGATGTTGGCCGATTCTCAGACCTACTCAATATACCCACAAAATTTCATGAGAATCGGTCAAGCCGTTTCGGAGGAGTTTGGCAACAAAAACTGTGACACGAGAATTTTATATATTAGATGTAAGTAAAAAAAATAAAATTATCAGTGTTCCCTCCACTATATAATGTAATAGTATGTATGTATCACTACATAGTATAAAACAAAGTCGCTTCCCGCTGTCTGTCCCTATGTACGCTTAGATCTTTGAAACTACGCACAGGATTTTAATGCAGTTTTTTAATAGATAGAGTGATTCAAGAGGAAGGTTTTTGAAGTGAAACTTCTTTATCGGGGTTGTTTTTAAATTTAGTGTAACATTTTTACGTTACGTTACGTTACGCGCCATCTTTTTCTTATCCCTACCACGCGTGATATTAGATAGATTATTATAGATTAGATTATTAGATAAAGTTTAATAAAAGCCTTTTATTAAACTTTATTTAACCAATTTCTGTAAAGTTCAAAAAATAATTTACTATATGTAAATTATTTTTTTAAAAATAACGTCATAAAGAAGTTTCACTTCTTACGAATGTACGCTAGTACACGCACACATTTTTTTAAGTATAATACATGCATAATATAGTGGAGGAACACTGATAATTTTAGATTTTTGACTTTTAGGCGGAACGAAGTTCGCCGGAATAACTAGTTATACATAAAGACCTTCTTGAATCACTCTATTAAAAACTGCATTAAAATCCGTAGCGTAGCTTTAAAGATCTAAGCATACATACAGACAGCGGGAAGCGACTTTGTTATATTATGTAATGATGTGTTCGTGAAACGCACGGTAATGTGTGTAAGAAAAAATGTATCAGCTCCGACTCACGACCGGAGTTTACTCCTTAAGTCCGATTGTCTAAACAGACGCATAGTTTATTTAACTGGAAAAAGATTAATACCATATGAAAGGTGAAATTAACAAATTAATGAAAAAAAACTCAATTACAATATTGATTTATTTAATTATAGATATTTATAACAAAAACAGCAATATAAGTACGTCGACACTGATAGAAATAAACAAGCACAATAACACATAGGTATAGTCGCTTTGCAGCATGCCCTATGTCTCAATACACTCACAACCAAATTATAAAGTTGCGCACCAAAAACGTAACGAGGTCATTCATCAGTAGATTATACTCCTCACATTTTTCTCACACGCAACGCTTATATATGCAAATCGATTCTTAAGGAGTAAATCTTAAGGAGTTCATCTAATATATAAAATTCTCGTGTCACAGTTCTTGTTGCCATACTCCTCCGAAACGGCTTCACCGATTTTTACCAAATTTTATATGCTTATTCAGTAGGTCTGAGAATCGGCCAACATCTATTTTTCATACCCCTTAAGGGTTGTCCACCCTTAACATTTTTTTTTATTTTTTTATATGGCAAAACGACGTTTCTCGGACAGTAAATAATATTGTAATAATAATATAATAAGTAAGTAAGTACATAATTTGTAAGTGCCTTCATAGGCTTATACAAAAATAACAACATTTCATTACATTTCTATTCCCAGGGCATAAAAGCAGTAATAGCAGAGTCCTTCGAGCGAATCCATCGTTCGAATCTCGTGGGAATGGGCATCATCCCGCTGCAGTTCCTCGAAGGTCAAAACGCGGAGACCCTGGGCCTCACTGGATCTGAAGTGTACTCCATCGACGTCCCGGACTCCATAGCTCCCGGTGACCTTGTCACTGTAAAGGTCAGTAGCCTAAAGATTGAGGGTATTTATATATTTTTTTATCTGATTGAAGTAGCAAACGAGCATGCAGTCCACCTGATGATAAGTGGTCACTGCTGTATGGACATCTGTAATCAACATACAGAACATGGGTTCCATCTGAAGTCAATCACAGATGCGTTGCTACTCCCGAGGACTATGATGGTCGCCTCATATAAAAGTGTGCCGGCAACCACACCCTTCCATCTCGCGCAAGAAATGCTTCACGCTAGAAATAGGTGTGGCGGTGGTACCTCCCGGGTCGAACTACACTGGTTCTACCACCTTGAAGACTGATTTATAGTAAAAACCTCTGGAATCTCATGGATATATGCCACCCATTTAAGAATTTGTCTGCGGAAAAAATACAAAATTATAGTTAACAAACAGAAAATAAAAAAATGTGTGCGTGTACTAGCGTACACTCGTAAGAAGTGAAGCTTCTTTATGACGTTATTTTTCAAAAAATAATTTACTATATGCAACTTTACAGGAATTGGTTAAATCAAGTTAAATTAGATAAAGTTAATCTAATCTATAATAATCTATCTAATATCACGCGTGGTAGAGATAATAAAAAGATGGCGCGTAACAAAAAAAGATGGCGCGTAACGAAAAAATGTTACACAAATTTTTTTTCCAACCCCGATAAAGAAGTTTCACTTCAATAAAAAATACAGATAAAAATTGTCATTCTAGTGTTGTTAAATCTAAATATTCTTCTCAATGTAGTGCAAGCTTTCGAAATTCTACAAACATACCAGTTATTTAACCAAAAAACGAGAGATACCTATTCTCTTAGAAGAAATGTTTATAATTTATCACCAAATAATATAGGATCGCATGAGATAGACCCCAAAAGGAACAGTTTAAACTAAAGTAAGCTTTTAAGATTTTGTACTTAGTAGAACCGTAGAACAGTCTTTTTTTTTTGTTTTCGAGGGGGAAACCTTCAAAAGGTACCCAACGCCGTGGGAGCGACGAAGGGTTATGTGGGATTTTTACCGCACTAAAACCCCCCCGGTGGCCGTCCTCGGCGCTGAAAAGGAGGACTCCGGGATCTCGAAACGACTTCAACCGGAATCCTCCGAGCGCTTTGCCCCATCGGGCTCCTCCCAGATGGGCGGCTGGGCCCACCGCTCCGTCCAGTCTTTACGACCACATATACCGCCGTCCTTCCCGGGATTGCCTGACCGAACGGTTCGAGCTCGCACTCTAGCCGTCTGCAACCCCGGAAGCCCCTTTTAGTCGCCTCTTACGACAGGCAGAGGATACCGTAGCCCTATTCTGATCCCGGAACTACAGGGCGTAGTGGAACAGTCTATACCACAACGACATTAGTCTAGGGTAGTTCATAGTAGATATACGTTAACTTTCAACTAGTCGAAGAATTCAACTATAGTTGAATTCAACTAGTTTATCGACTAGTCGACGGACGATGTTAGATTTAGATTGAAAGACTTATTTATATTAAAGTGGTATTTTTATTATAGCACAATATGGTTACAATGGCGTATCTAAACAACGACTAAACAAAATATAGAGTAGAAAGTAACAATTATAAATAAACTTTCTCTATGGCACAAGTATGGCCAGCACGTCTACATATTATAATTATTACATTGTATTTTAACAGACGATATTCTACGGTTTAGTTTCGTTGACGATAAATACATCGACGACTCATGTCTACTATACTCGGCGCAAATTCGATATGGAACGTTTAACAAAGCGTTGCCTAGCAACCACTGACAGGCAGGGGAATGCAACTTTTTGTTGTTTTATCAGCCGTCTTTTACCTATTGTTAACTGTTACTTGTAACTTATAATAGGTTGCAAATGCCTTCATGGAGTTAAGGTTGTAACATCATTCGTTTTAATGACGCCATTATCGTCATTTGTCAAATAAATCGTCAAATAAATTTTGTTTGGTTTTAGCATATTGTCTTGCAGTTGGTCGTAATTAGTTAATCAACTTTTGCTAATTAAATTACTTGGAAAAATTTAATGCATATTTTGGTTGAATATAAAATGCATTTGTGGACATATTCGTGCAAGTTGGTGATAACCGTACATAGGAATTTTTATGGTTTGTTGACATTTATTCCAGATGGAATTTGCCCCGAGTATAGACTATAGACGTCTAATCCGTCTTACGTACTATTGGTTAACATCCCAAAATTTCGACCGTGGCGGTTTCATATTAACCTGAAAAAGCGGTTAACGGGTTAGTGCGTTAGAGGGCTAAGACTTAGACCAAAAGTATATCAAGCAATTATAATTCGCGTGTTACGTCTGTAATCTTTGATTTTGAGTATTTCCACAGTATTAATATCATACAGTAGTCTAACTCTGCCGTGTCCTTGAATTTTATACCTACAGTGGCGTTGGGCGAAAGATTACGTTAGGGCTGCCTGTCTATAGTATTTTAATTACATCTGCCAGTATGAATACTTTCTTTCTAGATTTTTAATAGTAATTATTATATATATTTTATTTAAACAAATACAATTCATCGTGAATTGTATAGGAAGTGTTGAATACATGTAATGTTTTTTAATTAGTCGATTTAGGTTATAAAAAAAACTTTAATATGTGAGACTTTTAATAACACATCATTATTTTTTTCTAATAATAATTACAAATTTGACACTAAAAAATATTTGCGCCTCGACTAAGACGTACTTAAAGCTTTATTATTAAATTTAATAGTATAAAAAATTCGCATTCGGATAAAAAGCATAATAAAAAATAATTTTGGGAAACATTGACATGGTGGAGAAAAAGGAATATCTTTCATTTGGTTATAAATACTTGCAGCTACTTTACAATTTATATGTGTTGTTTTAAATGAGGTTCGAAATATTTCCTCCAATTTTTCTACATATTGCACAAAATCATCCCTGGGTATTGTTAAAAAACTCTGTAAATTATTTTTGCAGTAGTCCCGGTACCTTAAATACCGACTCTCTTCGCTGCAATTATGGCTCCTTTGATCGGGCTTTATATATGACTTCAAGACTTGACAATCATCTTTCTCCAAACAACGTTTTAGGAGATATCCACAAATATAAAAAAGAGCATTTTTTTCAGGCAAGTCTGTCGTCCCTGTAGCTCCGGGATCAGAATAGGACTACGGCATCCCCTGCCTGTCGTAAGAGGCGACTAAAAGGGGCTTCCGTGGTTGCAGATGGCTAGAGTGGAGGCTCGAACCGTTCGGTCAGGCAATCCCGGGAAGGACGGCGGTATGTGTGGTCGCATACCGTCGTAAAGACTAGACGGAACAGTGGGCCCAGCCGCCCACCTGGGAAGAACCCGATGGGGCAACGCGCTCGGAGGATTCCGGTTGAAGTCGTTTCGAGATCCCGGAGTCCTCCTTTTTAGCGCCGAGGACGGCCACCGGGGGGGTTATATAAATCCCACATAACCCTGCGTCGCTCCCACGGCGTCGGGTACCTTTTGAAGGTTTCCCACTCGACAACAAAAAAAAAAGGTTTAAAAATGTAATTATAAATTTAAAATAATTTATTTATTTTATGTAGTTATTTATTTATCGAACAATATTCTATTTTTTGCTAAAATATCACTTACCTTTAACTATGTACTTTATTGAAAAGAGATACACTTCGCCAATGGCAGGTAGGACACTCATATTTACCTATGTCACTTCCCTTTATCATAATATCCTTTAATTATTTATGGATCCAGGTATTATATTCGATAGAAAAGCTAAATACCAATTTATTAACATAGAAACAAAGAAAGAAGGTTGTTCTAGTACAATAAAAAAAACATTATAATTGTCATATTTCGTAGTTTCCAGGCAATTTAAAAAATGTTATCTTTGGATGTGTTAATGTAGAATTCAAACAACCAAAAACAGCACAATACAGTCTACAATTCTTCTTCGCCATATTATTAGTAAAATAAAAAAATCACTGCTCAAAAAACCGTTACACCGTCCGCTCGTATCTACGGCACATTCGCGTCTGTTTGTATACCGAATGCATACCGAAATCGAGGCGCGTAGGTATAACTTGCGTTTCGTGCGCTTCTAAGGAGTTAGATTACTGTAGATATTTGTACCGTGGTATTTCTAACGATTACTATGTAAACATAGTTTGTCGTTTACAAAAACATTCCATTTAAGGTTGATTATAGATAATTTTCGCGTACTCTCCGCATACCTCTTATACATACGCCAGCGTTCAAGCGTTAGCGCGATTCAGGGACTGAGTAAGCGCCATCTAGTTGATGCACGCGCAAACATGGTAACTGTGTACAACGCCATCTATTGCGACGATGAAGAAATAGTCCACCTGATGGTAAGTGGTCACTGCCGTATGGACATCTGTAAACATCATACAGAACACGGGTTCTATCTGAAGTCAATCACAGAGGCGTAGCTGCTCCCGAGGTCTATGATGGTCGCCTCATATAAAAGTGTACCGGAAACCACACCCTTCCATCGAAACGCAAGAACTGCTTCACGCTAGAAATAGGTGTGGCGGTGGTACCTCCCCGGTCGAACTACACTGGTTCTACCACTTTTAAATGTCTTTTGTACATATACTCAATATGTCTTTTATTGATTTAATGTATGCTTTGTGTATTATTGTTAAAAACAATATTTAATAAAGCACTCCTTCTCAGTGTAAATTGTAAGTGTGTTAAATCATATTCCTCCGTGTGTAATTTTGTTAAAAGTACATACATTTTTTTTGTAACTTAATATATAGATGACTATATTTTTAAAAGCGTATTTATTAGCGTTTATACTAAATTTACCATTTAAATTATTTTTATGAATTAAACTCTTTTTATTTATATAATAATACGTGAAACAAAAACTTGTGATTAATTTTTAAGATGGCCGCGAACGGAGGAGGATGAAATTATGCACATCCTTCTCTACATCGACCATCGGTTATAGTCGATGTAGAGATTAGGATTACCAAATGCTTATATTTTTTCAAATAATGCTTAAAACATACATAAAATCAACTAAAAACGAATTACACACACTACCGTGCATTTGACACAAACACATAATAAACGAAATAGAACATTCAATGTCTTACTATGAAAACACATAACGTCAAAAATGTCAGATGTCTTTGTCAAAATATCAGCTATTGCTTTTAAATGCAGCTTAAAAAACTCCTTTTACCTTTACCGGGTGCGTTCAAAATAACTTTATTAATTATTACAATTAAAAAATTAATACAATTTATTTAAATTAGAGAAATATTGGTGCTACTTTGGACAATATGAAGTTTAGTTTTTTCATATAAATTACGGTCGAATTTAGACATTTTTTTTGTCTCAATATAAAGATAAAATTATTTTTAAAGGCATATTATATATATATAGCATTTAAACTAAATTTACCCTTTAAATTACTTTTATGAATTAAATCTATTATTTTATTTAATTTATCAATGTTTTTTTTTTACAGGTCGACAACGGAACAGCATTCCAAGTAAAAGTTCGCTTCGATACAGAAGTTGATTTGACATATTTCAAAAATGGCGGCATTCTCAATTACATGATCAGGAAGATGCTGTGAAGATTATATTTGATATAACTTAAAAATAAAACTATGAGGGTCACATTAGTAAATAAAGCACTTATTAATTTTAAAGATATACTTCCTTAACGTTAAATCCATACTATCCATACTAATATTATAAATGTGAAAGTGTGTTTGTTTGTTCCTCTTTCACGTCGCCACATCGCTATTATATGATATGGTTTATATGCTGGGAGATAGTTAGGAGGGCGGAGAGTGACGTTGGCTACTTTTTACCGCGCTCTCTCATTCATATGAGAATATCGATGTTTTCTTGGTTGCTAGTTATATTTAGTAGTTCCAGTCGTTGTTAATAGATGGCGTTAGTAAAATTCATTTGCAAGTTCTGAATCTAGCAATCAAATGCTAATGTTAATTCCCTTTGACCGTGCGAGCGAAGCCGCGGGTAAGAGCTAGTAATATATAAATGTAGGTATATGTCGGAAAAACTTTTTTTTTAAATAAACATATTGATTGGTTAAAATAATATTCTCTTATATCTTATCATTGAAAAGTAAATACTTTAAACATGTTTATAACCGAAAATAATAATAACTTCATGTATTGTGATGTTTTATGAAAAGGGTTGTTAAATTCTGTTACGCAATTTTATCTACAATACAAACGAATTAACGTAGCATATATAGATAAATAGAAGTTTTGAAAAAATACTGAACGCCTGGAAGTATATCTTTAAAATATATATATCTATTAAAGCATGTCAAGGTAGTGGGAAATATATATACACACATAAACACACAAAAAGTCGAATAAAAATGATAACATATTCATCACAATGACAAAATAAAATTTTATTAAATAATATTCAATACGAACTGTTTTTATTTTATCTGAAGTAAATATACTTGATTTTTTTATTTTATGTTTAATGCTCGAAATCTTTTTTCCGGATTTAATAAAAAATGCTATAAAATTTAATGAAAGATATATTTGGATTTACGATATTTATTTCTGTATATTTAAAAAAAAATGTTCCCATTTATGGCGGGAATATAGAAAAAAAAGCATCCATTTTACACAGATTTAATTTAATTCCAAAATGTAACTATACATTAGTATGTTCTTATTAAAATAATGTGCAAATTATTGATGGTATATTTTAAATTTAAAGGCGGGAAATAAGATACCATAAACACAATTTGTATTGAATATCAAAATTTTTTTTTTTACATGTTTTATAAAGATTGCTTTGGCATTTTTTGTATTTTATCTGTAGTTTTTGTAAAGCTCCGTAGTTTTTTTTTGTTTATGGATATACATTATATACCATAGACATTTTTGTTTAATATTTTTATTTTCCATATGTCGATTTAGCAATATTTTAATATTATCTGTAGTTTGTTTTAAATACGTTAAGTTCCATTAGTTTCGTCAAAATGATAAGAGATGGCATTGTACCCAATTGTAAATTGTATGAAATATAAATTAAATAATAAAATGATATAGAAATGTTTGTTGCATAAAACTATATATTATTATGTGTATTTCCATTTAAAAAAATATGTAATTGGTAAATAAAATGTTTTAATATACAAGTTGATAGCAAATTTGTTTAAAATCTTTAATTGAACTATTAAAATTTAAATATAAATAAACCGAAAAAATATAAATAAATATTTTTTTTTGGGTTTCAAAAGTAATTATTTAAAAATGTTATACTACAATAGTAAATAGTAGATTTCCCTTATGAAAAGCGTGTTTTTTTTTGTCTATACTTAAAATTATAATTATTGTTATATATCACCAGACTGCAATAATTATTAAATATTAAGTCTATACTCAAAATAGTTTAAATAATGCCTTATGTACTTTGTGTAGTGTTATGTAGATGGAATATATGTATAAATAAAATGTGTAAGTCAATTTGGGTAACTTTGAATCTATAATCTTTCAAAAAAATATCATTGATTTTTTTATGAATCCAATTCAATTCAATTTATTTAGTGCAGGAAAAGGTTACAAGTTCTTTATAAATTATAGTTTTATCATTCACTTATCCTCACCAATAAGGTATGCAGATACAAATCTAATATATAAAATTCTCGTGTCACAGTTTTTGTTGCCAAACTCCTTCGAAACGGCTTGACCGATTTTTACCAAATTTTATATGCTTATTCAGTAGGTCTGAGAATCGGCCAACATCTATTTTTCATACCCCTTATGGGTTGTCCACCCTTAACATTTATTTTTTATTTTTATATGGCAAAACAACGTGTGTCGGAACAGCTAGTATAATTATAAAATGTCAAATTTAGAATTAGATAGTAAAATCTAATATTAATTTATGTTATAATATATCTTTTATGTTACATTGTTAATTAATGAATAAAAATTAAATAAATAGCTACTTAAATAACTTAAAATTAATTTACATAAAATTCTAGACATTCCCTTAACCCATTGTGATTTTTAATCCGTTAAATAAATTTCAAAAAAATAGTTTAATGCAATTTTAAACATACAAACTGACAGACGAAAATAAATATAAATGAATCTATATTCATTTATTCGCGGTCAAAACCATTTTTTGATAATACGATAAACAGATTATGGAGTTTTTATGATATGTACAGATGTGTTAACTTTAGTAGTATATTTTTCGTATTTAATGCTTTTTGTTCCGACATTTTCAACACTAATATATTACTAAGGTTATATTTACTACTAGCGGACGCCTAAAAGTCAAAAATCTAAAATGATCAGTGTTCTCCTACCATATTAAACATATATTATAAATACAAACCTTCCTTTTGAATCACTCTATCAATTTAAAAAAAAAACTGCATAAAAATCCTGTGCTTAGTTTTAGAGATCTAAGCATACATAGGGACAGACAGCGGGAAGCGACTTTGTTAGTAGTGATGTTAAAAGAAATACCTGTTTTCAAAGTTACCCAAATTCTCTGTTAGTTATATAAATCGCATCTTTATAATTACAAAGCAAGTGCAAAATCAAACTAAATTAATATAGAAAAACATAAAGCAAAGTAACTAAAACAATTTCAAATCTCGTGTATACCTAACGCCGCTAAACTGGG
Organism: Spicauda simplicius; assembly: GCA_949699795.1. NCBI lineage: Eukaryota > Metazoa > Arthropoda > Insecta > Lepidoptera > Hesperiidae > Spicauda > Spicauda simplicius. The sequence goes on along the minus strand of OX453086.1, from coordinate 794,610 downwards.
ATTGAAGAAACCATAGTAGAGCTCCGATAGTCTCCGCAGAGAACTTGAATATATCGCTTTAAAACAAAAGGGCCGCAAATCAAAAATATTCAACTTATTTTTTAGAAAAAATAACCATATCCGAATTAACCATTAAAAGAAGAATAAAAATACCTTCCTAACAGTGTATAACACATATTTATCTGATTTAAAATTACAGAGCAATTATACAAGAACTGATTTTCAAAACTTTAAATGGCTCTCCTGTAAAATTAGGTCTATTCGAGTTGTGGCCCTTTTGTTTTGAAGTAGCGATATGCAGCCACATTTATTTCTAGCGTGAAGCATATCTTGCGCGAGATGGAAGGGTAATAGATGTAAGAATATGAGATATTTACCATCTCCACTGTTTGGTTGATGGTGTGGCGCTTCCGTGACTCATCAAGAGATGGCGCTACTAGTGTTTCTGAATCACGCTGTTTTTTTTTATCTGACTGAAGTAGCAAACGAGCATGCAGTCCACCTGATGGTAAGGTCGCTGCCGCTCATGGACACCTCTAATCAACTTAACAGAACATGGGTTCTATCTATCAATCACAGATGCGTTGCTACTCCCGAGGACTATGATGGTCGCCTCATGTGAAAGTGTGTCGGCAACCACATCCTTCTAACGCAAGAACTGCTTCCTGCTAGAAATAGGTGTGGCGGTGGTACCTCCCCGGTTGAACTACGCTGGTTCTTCCTTCAATTAAGGACAAGACGTCCAAGAAACAGAGTTATAGGCAACACGACCGGTTAAAATGTATTTTTTCGAGTATTTGCACTTTTTTTGTAGAGGTAAAGTTGCTATATTTTTCTTTAAATATATATGAAGGTTGTATTTAGAGTTTACGTGGGAATGGGACCCTAGTTTCTATGTTTTATAGCTTATTCAATATACCAGTTTACAATTTTAATAAAGACTTTTGGTTTCAACGCAACGTCGTTTTATTTCGAACACAATTTTTAACTTTTTTTGTTTTATATTTGTTAATTAGTGCAAATATTTATAAATAAATAAAATACATGCACTTAACTAGATTACAGTAATAAAATTTTGAGAAATTTACATTTATTTCATTCTCTAATATATATTTTTTAATAACACTGTGGCGACCTCCCGCAACTCATCAAGAGATGGCGCTACTTGTATTGTGAAACACGCTATCCACGGCCGCTCCCCAGGCAAGATCACCTAGCCTGGCGGAAGGGAGATCTCCCGATACACACTCCCCAAAACACGATATGCGATTTTTTATTTCTTTATGTCGTGATGACGATCCATGCTTCTAGGTTGAAATATCGGCAAAAATAATTTAAAAAACACATGTGAGAAACCATTAAATATTAAATGTATCTCAGAATTGCCACTAATAGCCAAAACGCCTTTGAATAATAGAAGAGTGTTATATTAAAATTCTAGTAGTCTTTATTTATGTGTGACAAAATTGAAATAAACAAATTTTCTAGGTGGTAGAACCGACCGAAAGTACCGACCGAAGTGTAGTTCGACCGGGCAGGTACCACCGCCACACCTATTTCTAACGTGAAGCAGTTCTGTGGTTGCCGGCACACTTTCGCATGAGGCGACCATCATAGTCCTCGGGAGTAGCAACGCATCGGTGATTGACTTCAGATGGAACCCATGTTATGTATGTTACAGATGTCGCAGGGCGGCAGTGACCACTTACCATCAGGTGGACTGCATGCTCGTTTGCTACTTCAGCCATATAAAAAAAAGAAACAGTTGATGAGATCGAATTTCAAATCTTTATTTTAAGTTGTTCGATTTGTAACCCGTATGTAGAAGAAAGCACAAGAAAATCCGCGGATTTCACTCGCACTACGTTTATTATTATGATTATGTTTACGAAACATCAAAACAAACTTTGTTTATTAAACAAGGCTACAAATATGTATGAATACTTGAAACCAAAGAACGGAATTTCAATCAGTTGTTTATTATGAGTGGCGTTGAAGAGGTTAAAATAAGTTTCTACTGACAACCAAATCGATCTATAAAAATTGATTAAATAAATAAAATAGTGCATCCGTTAACATAAAAAATATTAGTGGATGATTCTTCAAAAATATTTATGACTAATTTGTGTGGCTTAATATTTTTCGATTAGGAACAAAAGCGTTACTGTACATTGGTCATTTCATAAAATTGTTGAAGGTGAAACACATATTTTGCTTCAAGATATGAATTTACAGCCACTGAGAAACAACACTAAAAATTCATTAATTTTGTATTTAAACTTACTAAAAGGCACGACTGAAATGGTTCAAAAAATAAATAAATAAAAGGAATACATACTTTAATCAAGCGATATTGATATAAGTATTTCGACTTTATATATGTTAATAAATATGTTTTTAATACTTTTGACTATAATATTAGTGCTATATGGTGTGAAACCTATGGATCCTACAACAAAAGACTTAGTCACTCCAATAAAACAATATGGGGAAGGTTGTGGCTATGAGGTAAGATAAAAATAAGAAAAAACGTACGGCACTTGGGGATTGCCGCGGTAAAGCTATTTGCATAGCATTTTTATCAACTTGTGAAATTATAATTATTTATTTATTTATTTATGCAATATTTCTTTCTTCGATATTAATTCAAGTTTTTTCTTTGATACTATTCACTTTTTCACAAACCGATTTCCGAGCAGCTCGTCTAGATCCATGCGCAATAAAAATATTAGTTGAAGTCAGGTCTGGACCTGGTGGCACTGCAAAAAAAATATTAGTTGAAGTCAGGTCTGGACTCGATGGCAGTGCAAAAAAATATTAGTGGAAGTCATGTCTGGACCCGGCGGCAGTGCAAAAAAATATTAGTTGAAGTCGTATTTAGACCCGGTAGTGAAAAAAAATTCTGACTGACAGTAAATTTGTACGTGCTGTCGTAGGACGATACGAAATGAAGACATTTCATCTCGCACTATGTAACCCGATCTCATGTAATCTCATTTCATCTTACCTCGGCTCATTTCATATCATATAACCTCATATCATTTAATCTACGCTCGCCTGACCGCATTTTATCTCACCTCATCTTGTATCACCTAATCTCGTCCTATCACATCTAACCTCATTTCACCTTCACCTCCATCACATTTCATCTTACCCCACCACGTCTTGCCCCATTACATCTTACCCCACCACATCTAACCTCATCTCATTCCCAACACATCTCACCTCATGTCACCTCACCTGTCAGCTCACCTAATCCAATCCCTTCTTCAGCTATTTCATCCTATTTCACCCCCATAACATCTCACCCTATCAAACCTCGTCTCACCCCCATCACATCTCACCTCAACTTAACTCACTTTATCCAATCCCATCTAATTTTAATTCAGCACATCTCACCCCATCACATCTCACCTCGCCTCATCTAACCTTATCCCATCTACTCTCACTTCACCTCATCTCATCTCGTTTCATGTCATCTAATTCCATTTCCAGCAATTCGCACTTGGCCAGCGCGGTGGACTATGGTCTAAAACTCTTTCATTCTGAGAAGACCCGTGCCCAGCAGTAGGACAATAATGGGTTGACGATGAATTTCATTTCCAGGCTTGCCCTAACCCCTACGAGGGTATGATCAACGTCCATATAGTTCCCCACTCCCACGCTGAGCTGGGCTACTCCAGAACCTTCGACGAGCACTACACTGGAAGTAAGTCGGATAAGCTAGTTACTAGTACCAGTGTAGTTCGACCGGGGAAGTAACACCGCCACACCTATGTCTAGCGTGAAGCATTTCTTGTGTATGGAAGGGGGTGGCAGCCGGCAAACTTTTATATTAGGCGACCATCTTATTCCTCAGAAGTTGCAACACCTCTGGGAATTACTATTAATTACATAAAATTACACACTATTTCATAAGCTATGCCAAGCTTAGATTTATCGCACGGAGCCAACGCTACTTTAACTTATTTTATGTTACGTTCTTATACTCCGACTTACGCGAAATCGACTTACGCGGTTACCACTCAGTCCTTACCGCGTAAACTCGGGGTATTACCACAGTAGACATATCAGACCAGTAGGGAAACTGCCTAAGCGCCCGAAAACGGCACACTTACACAAACTGCATCGACGAGGCCGCTATGGGGTTATCGCGGTGCTTTAGTAGCGCGAAAATCCCATAGTGTGCTGTTTTTGAGCGCTTATAGGCAGCTTGCCTACTGATCTAATGTTTACTGTGGTAATACTGTAACTTGGTATTTTTTTTCAGCTGACGAGTTCTATGCAAAGAGCAATATCAATATGAAGAGGATTTTAGATGCCACACTTGGTGAACTATGGAGTCATACTCACAGAAGGTAAGCTATTGCATAGCTTTTATCGCTTTGAGCGCGACGACCGAATCAAGAAATTCCGTAACAAAAAACCTAACACCCCCACTCCGCCTACCTTGTAGCGCGGCCGAGCGTTCGCTTAACGTGAATGTATATGGTACGACAGTATAAAGCTCGCACGGATCAAGATGGGCTGCTTGGAAATCGGACGAATATGTAAGCAGTTAGGTTAGCTGTAAATCAGTGGCGGATTTATAGATTTGCCGCCCATAGGCTATTCAATTTTTGCCGCCTCTAAATTTTGATATCTTAGTCCACAATCATATCAATTTTCTATCAATGAAATTTCAACTCTATAATTTGTGCTCCATCATCCTCGTTACATCAACTTTTCCCATATAGTTATTATTATTGAGAACTATGGTACCGTGTTAGATCCTTGGTTATTTTTATAGCAAAGAATTATTAAAAAACATTATTTTAAGGAAAAAATATCGAAATTACCGAATCGTCATGTCGTTTGTTCTGGCGTTACAATACAAATACGACTACGCAATTGCACGCCATAAGTGCGAAGCGCGTAGTAGGTATGCTCTATTCTTGCCTAAAAATCTAAATCCGATATTTTCTCACATTGAACCGTACCTAACAAATATGATGTACATGAATATTATTTAAAAAGCAACTTATCAGAAAGAAAAATAATCGCTGAGCTTATAAAAAATATTTTTTCGGTTATGATTAATTATTTTTTATTTAAAAGGAAGTAATTTTAATGCCATATCGTATGGATTTTGGATGATCGTGTTCACAGTAAACACGATAACTTTCGAAAAAATCATTTTTTCACTTCAATTTTTTTTTAATATACTTATTTAATTGGAGAGAAGCTGTTGAATAAAAAATTGCAGCTGAGTATTGTTTTTTCTTATTATAATTAATTCATTCCCATTGACATTTTCTGAAAAAGTTGGCTTTGCAAAAAAGTTATCAAATCTACTGATGTAAACATTTAATTTAGATAATTCGTGTACGACATGAGCGCTTAGGGCCTGCTCATTTGGATTTTCAAAACTTTTTCTTACTACAAATAAAATAATTAACTGATAAAATGTATCAACTTTCTAATGAGCAAATTGTCTCACTTCATATTTTGTGGAAGGATTTTTTTATTGTCAAGTCACAGTCGTTCAACTATCAGTTATTCGATTAATATGATCTCTATAAGATATTGAACTAGTTTTTTATTTAATAAAAATTAGTCAATTTTAGTCAGTATTTTTTACGCATAAAGAAATTACTTTCTGAAATTGAATTTGACAAGTTGCAAACTTGCTGCAGCAATCATGGTTAGACCATCGCTATTATATCAAGATTGAATTGGTTAAGCAGATCTCATAATTATTAGGTACACGGAGAAAAAATTATAGCAGTTATCAGTGAATATATGTAAAAAATACTAAATTTCGATTATAATATCGAATCGCTATTGCGATATTCTAAAAGTTCTTAATCAGTAATGTATAATTAGTAAAGCGTTTAGGAATTGTTCATGCAGAGATGTTGAAATATTTATTATTTAGCACTAGATATGAGAATATTTCGTTTTTTTTTTAAATATTTTAATTTCTCTCCAATTTTCGAAATTCGTATTATGTGTGTATAATATTTTTTTTTTAATTTGTAAACCGAAATAAAAAATTTATGAACTAAATTTGCCGCCCCTTAAAATTTGCCGCCCTAGGCTCCAGCCTACTCAGCCTGCTGGTAAATCCGCCACTGCTGTAAATACAACATTCACAAATAAAAGCTGTAAAATACAACATTCACTTCAATAATTAATACCATTTTGTGCAGGTTTACCATATCAAATTCGGAAATGCCGTATTTCTTCCACTGGTGGTCTAAGAGGGATGGAACAGGTGAGTAACTTCTTATAACTGACTAGCTGTTGCCCGCGACTTTGTCCGCGTTTCCGTCGTTTTTCGTAAAAAAGTAGCTGTAACAGACAGATTAACTTTCGTATTTTAGTAGGGAAATATAAGATGTCAATCTACAATAGGGAGTTTCACGTGTTATTGTAAGTCAACCATAAAAGATAGACATATGCTGTCGTGGGATAATTTTTATATAATTTTAAGGAGAACAGTTCCGTCATACATGATTTCTGTGTAGCTTTAACCGTTAAGGTTGAAAACGCGACGGAAGTTTAAAAAGTGGGGGTAACTTCTTCCGTTTTCCAAACATTTCTCTTCACTGCTCTGCTCCTATTGAGTGTAGCGTGACGAAAAGTATACTTTAACCAGCTCAGGAGTATGAAAAATAATTATACCAAGTTACGTTAAAATCCGTTGAGTAGTTTTTGTTTCTATAACGGTTATACAGACAGACGGACAAAAATTTTACTGATTGCATTTTTGGCATCAATATCGATCCCTAATCAACCTATGATAGTTATTTTTGAAATATAAGTATTTCATGTATAGAATTGACCTCTGTACAGAATTATAAGTACTAGTCACGTAGTCACCCGTCACATCGGTCGAAATTTGACCGTTAATATTTGTTAATATTTTTTTTTAATAATGCTTAAAACATACTTATAACCAACTAAAAACACATTACACACACTACCGTGTATTTGTCACAAACACACATAATAAACGAAATAGAACATTCCAAACTATCAAAACACAAATCACCAGAAATGTCAGTGTCTTTGTCAAAATACCCGCTATTGTTTTTAAATGCGGCTTAGCTAATTAAACCTCTTTTTATATTTAACGGGCGAGTTCAAAATTACTTGAAAATTATTACATTTTATTTGCATTAGAGAAATATTCGTACTACTTTGGAGAATATGATCGTTTTTTAATTTAAATTACGGTCGAATTTCGACCGATGCGACGGGTGTATTTTAGATTATTTTTGTGATAATTTTAATTTCTTAATCAGTTCACAGAATGATCTACCAACTGCTTCGTCAAGGGAAACTGTTCTTCGTCGGGGGAGGTTGGGGGATGGCAGACGAAGCCTCCACCAGTTACCAAGGGATTATCGATCAGTTCACTTACTCGTTACGGTAATTTACTAAGTGGTTACTCGTATATAATACTCTGCTTTAAGAATAAGGTTGACACCACATTCTGGGATGACTATGACGGGTCCCTAGAACTAAATCGTATATAAAAAAAATATCAATTTACAGTACGCTTCGTACATACACGATAAGCGAACGCTGCCGCTGCATGGTAGGCGGAGTGCCCCCACTCCGCTCTGTTAGGTTTTTTCGTTACAGAATTTCTTCGGTCGTCGCGCTCAAAGCCTGCGATAAAAGCTGTGCGTTAAAACACAATATTCATAAATTCGACAACCTTTCTTTTTGTTTTCGAGGGGGAAACCTTCAAAAGGTACCCGACGCCGTGGGAGCGACGCAGGGTTATGTGGGATTTTTACCGCACTAAATCTCCCCCGGTGGCCGTCCTCGGCGCTGAAAAGGACGACTCCGGGATCTCGAAACGACTTCAACCGGAATCCTCCGAGCGCGCTGCCCCATCGGGCTCCTCCCAGATGGGCGGCTGGGCCCACCGCTCCGTCTAGTCTTTACGACGGTATGCGACCACACATACCGCCGTCCTTCCCGGGATTGCCTGACCGAACGGTTCGAGCTCCCCCTCTAGCCGTCTGCAACCCCGGAAAAATTCGACAACCTAACGCATTATCTAATATTGATATTAGATAATGCGTTAGGGGCAGACCGAAAGATCAGCTTCATGGAGTAGGAATAAACCTGCTCATGGCATAAGCTGAGTCTGTCCCCTTCGCAGTGGTTGCAGCACATATTATTACATAAGGTTATTTATAAATTTCTCTTATTATTGTATACTTTTTTGTTTCTCCTGTGTTGTATCTTGTGTATTTTCTTTTTTATCTTAGTACCTGGATGACCGAGCTTTTCTCGATGTGTTTGTTTACCACGAGTGTGTAATTCTAATAAAACAGTTATTTACTTTCATAGCCTGTATTTCTATATTCCAAATCCTCCATGCTCACTAGAGCATAAACATTATAGACTAACTTGAATCATAGACTAAACCATAAACTAATACTCTACTACACATCTCCCTCTTTAGCATGTCTCTCATTAACAATAATAATCATTCACAATAATCATCTAAGTATGCTGGTTTTTTAACAATTCTTCCAGATTTTGAAGTAATCATCCTTTTTTCATTATTTAAACATATTGACTCAGAATTATGTAATGATGATTGATTTTCTCTAATTGGTGTTTCCTGCAATGGTGATCTAGCAACTGGCAATTCTTGTGTCAAATTATCATCATTACATTCTTCCTGTCTTACAACATTTTTATTTATTTCTAATGGTTCCTTTGTAAGAGAGTCATCTGATATCAAATCTGAATCCAAACAATTATACTTATTCATAGAATGTTTTAAATGAATAGAATTTCTAATCAATACTTTTCCCCTCTTATTGACTACTCTGTATGACCTAGGATTTTCAGTTTTTTCTATAATTACACCTGGCTCCCAAGTATTATTAATAGCATTTCTAATAACAACCTTATCCCCCTTTTTAAATTCTTTACCAGATGAAGCGTTTACATTATAGTACTTTTTAATCTTAATATTTCTATTCATTTGCTGTTTAAATGCATCCTTTATAATCACCTTAGGCTGTAAATGATGTCTAACTGTGGGTAGTTTTGAACGTAATAACCGCCCCATTAACATTTCTGAAGGAGAGTAATCTGTTCCTGCCACAGGTGATACTCTATACTCAAGCAAGGCTTCATACATTTCTTGTTCTGAATCACATTTTTTTATAATATGCTTGGCTATTCCTACTGCTTTTTCTGCTAGACCATTGGACTTAGGATAATATGGAGATGAATGAACTAACTCAACATTTCTTTCTTTACAAAATTTAAGCAGTTGAAAACAATTAAATGGACTATTATCACATATTATTTGATTAGGAATTCCATGCACAGAAAATAATTGCTTTAATTTAGTTATTATTAACTCAATGGACTTATTTTTGATACTGATTATGTCAAACCATTTTGAAAAATAATCTACTACAATTAAATAACATTTTCCACCATATTCAGCAATATCCATTCCTAGTTTCATATAAGGTAATTCAGGTATTTTATGTTGTATAAGTGTCTCCTTACGATTATTGGACTGATATTTTTCACAAACTCTACATGATTTAACATACATCTCAATCATCGATGACATTTTAGGCCAATATAGTATATTTCTAGCACGTTTTTTACATTTGTCAATTCCTAAATGTGCATTACCATGAATTTGTTTAAGCATTTCGGTATACATACTTTTGGGCACAACAACTTTGTCATTATAAAATATTATATTTTCTTTTACTAACAGCTGATCCTTAATTTTATAAAACTGATGCAACTCAGGATCTGCTTTACAATATTTTTTCCAACCATTATCAACAAAATTAAGAACTTTTGATAACAAAATATCTTTTATGGTTTCCTCTTGAAACAATTTCAATTTAACTTTACTTATTGGTAAGTACTCTTCTAATGCAATGGTATGTACAATATCTGACATGTCGGGATCTTCACATATCTCATCTTTTAAATAATTTCTAGACAAATAATCTGATACAAACATATGCTTTCCAGGAATGTATTCAACTGTAAATGAATATTTTAATAACTTGAGTAACATACGTTGAATTCTGTTCGTTGATTTATGGATTTCTTTAACAGTAATGTGCACTAATGGCTTATGATCAGTCTGTATTTTAAATTTATGACCATAAATAAACTGATGAAATTTAGAAATAGCAAAACAGACTCCTAAAAGTTCCTTTTCTACCATACTATAGTTTTGTTCAGCGGACGTCAAACTTCTGGAAACAAATGCAATAGGTCTACCTTCCTGCATTAAACATCCTCCCAAACCATCTTTACTAGCATCAGTTTGAACTATAATCTCTTTATTTATATCAAAATAACCAAGTGTTGGAGCTTCACTTACTAATTTTTTTAATAGACTAAATGCATTGTTTTGTTCCGTATTCCAGCACCATTTAGTATCTTTTTTAAGTAATTTTCTTAGTGGAGCAGCTACATTAGACATATTTGGAATAAACCTATGCAAGAAAGTAACCATGCCTAGAAATTGTTGTAATGATTTCTTATTTTCTGGCTTATTTACTTTTAATATTGAGTCTACTTGTTTACAATCTGTCTGAATCCCTATTTCTGAAAAAACAAACCCTAAATAACATACTTTATGAATCTTATATTGAAGTTTAGTAGGGTTAAACTTAACACCATATTTAAGAGCACGTTCCATAACAATTTTCAATACCATGTCATGTTCCTCTTTGGTCTTTGTAGCAACAATTATGTCATCATAGTAAACTTGCACTCCTTTAATGTCTCCGAATATTTTAGTGTTTTCTCTTTGGAATATTTCGGGGCTGGAACAAAGGCCAAAGGGTAACCTATTAAATTTATACCTACCAAAAGGTGTATTAAATGTGCACAGAAAAGTAGAACTGTCCTCCAATACTATTTGATGAAACCCATCTTTCATATCAATAACAGTAAAATATTTCATGCCAGAAAGATTTGCAGTTAAATCCTCTATTGTAGGAATATTAAAATGTTCTCTCATGACATACTTATTTAATTCTAAAGGACATAAACATAAACGTAAAGATCCATTTGGTTTTTCCACAATAATTAAATCATTTACCCATTCTGTGGGCTCTGTAACTTTAGATATGATTTTTTGAGCTTCTAACTTATTTAATGCTTCTTTTAATCTAGGTTTTAAAATTTCAGGCACTCTACGTACAGGTTTTACAATAGGTAATGCTTTTTCTGACAATCTTATTTTATACTCAAAAGGTAATTTACCTAAACCAGTAAAAGCATCTTGATATTGTTGTAAAAACTTACCAACTTCAGTTAAATTATTAGACATTCCATACACTCTTTGAATTAAAGATAACTGAACACAAGTGTCCCTGCCCAAAATTGGTGTTGTGTCACCATTTACAACAGTGAATTTTATATCTGTAACATTCCGTCCCAAAGGCTTGCATTTAAGACTAATTACTCCGACTGGACTTATAACAAACCCTCCGTAACTAGTAATTTTGTGTTTGTTTTCCTTCAGTTTTATTTTCCTAGGATCTAATTTTAGATAGAGATGATATGGCAACACATTAATATCCGCTCCTGTATCTAATTTAAAGTTAACATTTCCAATATCATCAACATAAATCTCATGAAACCAATCTTCTCGTTTAGTTTTCAACTCAATCTGTTCAATTCTTAAGCTATCCACATTTTCATTTGTGATACTTGTTTCTACCTCTTGAACTTTTCTATCATTTTCTTTCCATTTTCTTGTATAATTTCTGGAACACATTTTCTTAAAATGGTTTACTTTTCCACAACTATAACAAATTTTGCCATAAGCTTGACACTCATTTAAACCATGTATTTTACCACACTTGTAACATTCGAATTTGCTTTTCTTAAGAGTGTAATCTCTAAATTCTTTTTTCTTTTGTACAATACAAAGACTGTTACTCACACTATCATTTTGCATAATTTCCTTCTCCTTCTTGTTTTGTTCAAAGGCTCTACAAATTTGTATTGCTTTTTCTAAGCTTAGATCACCCATAGCAAGTAATTTTTCTTGCAACACCGCATCCCTCACGCCGATGACAATACGGTCCCTTAACAAGGAATTTAATTGTGCTCCAAACTCGCATTTAGCTGCCAATAGTTTGATACTTGTTTGGAATGAATCAAAACATTCACCGTCCTCTTGCACCCTTCTAAAAAACTGGTACCTGTTAAATACAATATTTTTCTGAGGCGCGAAATATTTCTCGAACGAATCGACGACATCTTGGAAAGTCACTTCTTTCGTTTCAATTTGTGTACCCGTGTCAACTTCCTTAGTACTTTGTGTCTCCGCCGTTCCCGAACCAATTAAATTAAATGAGTTATATATTCTGAGCGCTTCTGGACCTGCTGCATTTAAAAGCATGGCCACTTTTACCTTGTCACATTTTTTTTCGTACTCGTTAGCAATCAAATAAATTCCGAACTGTTGAATAAATAATCTCCAATTATCGGCAATGTCGCCGCCCGCCTGTAATTTTGGCGCTTGGTTATCCATTTTTCACTTTTTCACCTGACACCATGTGTAATTCTAATAAAACAGTTATTTACTTTCATAGCCTGTATTTCTATATTCCAAATCCTCCATGCTCACTAGAGCATAAACATTATAGACTAACTTGAATCATAGACTAAACCATAAACTAATACTCTACTACACAACGAGTACATCATATTACGAGAAATAAAAAGAAAAAAATGTAGAGCTAAAAAATAGAAAATAGAATTATAAAAAAAACTAACAAAATAGAACTCGAAAAAACAGAAAAATAAATTAAAAAAATGTGTGCGTGTACTAGCGTACACTCGTAAGAAGTGAAACTTCTTTATGATGTTATTTTTCAAAAAATTATTTACTATATGCAACTTTACAGAAATTGGCTAAATAAAGTTAAATTAGATAAAGTTTAATAAAAGGCTTTTATTAAACTTTATTTAATAATCTAATCTATAATAATCTATCTAATATCACGCGTGGTAGGGATAAGAAAAAGATGGCGCGTAACGGAAAAAAAAAGATGGCGCATAACAGAAAAAGATGGCGCGTAACAGAAAAAGATGGCGCGTAACGAAAAAATGTTACACTAAATTTTTTTCCAACCCCGATAAAGAAGTTTCACTTCAATAAAACTAACAAAATAGAACTCGTAAAAAAAAAATTTTAAACAAAAAATACAACCGACTTCCATGCCAATTTAAATACATGTTGGTTTAGAGCAAACACAGTTCTTAGTACATAGTCCCGAAGTCGGCGCTCATATAAGATACATGTAGTTTCGTCATGATCCAGCAAAATATGGTAAGCGCCGACTTCAGGACTATGTACTAAGAACTGTGTTTGCTCTAAACCAACATGTATTTAAATTGGCATGGAAGTCGGTTGTATTTTTTGTTTAAAATTTTTTTTTTCACGCTTTTCAGTCACGATAAAATCAGTTATGGCTGTTGCTAGTCGTCCGCTAACCGGATGAATAAAATTAATTATTCGTCCGATTTTCGGATGAATAAAATTATGTGCTGACGTCATCATATAAAAATAGACTTCTTTGACACAACCGGTCGGGGGCGCTACCGCGCCCCCTCCCTTAGATTCTGAATTGGAAAAATCTGTTCGAACCTAACCTAACCGAATAAAACAACTTTTTCTGAGTAGACATTTATTTAAAGAATAGACCTATAATTATCAATATTTAAAGTAGAAAAAGTAATATAAACCTTATAACTAAGAGTATAATTCAACTGATACTGATAAAAATAACCCATCCAATTTAAAAAGGTTGGTAGTACTCTTGCATCTTTCAGGTAATTGTATTCAAAGTGGAATTTTTGATCATAATTATATCCTCTCCGAAACTCATTGTTGGTATTGTGAACAACAACATTATGTATACGTAAGCACAATATGGCCGATGCCTACGGTTTAAACTTGAAGGACCCCAGCATTATCAGGGTTGAGGAGTTGAAGGTCAAAATTATCATGTCATATCTTTGCTTAGTAATCTCATTACATATACGTAAGCACCATATGGCCGATGCTTATGGTTTAAACTTGCAGTACCCTGCATCATCAGGGTTGAGGAGTTGAAGGTCAATTTTCTTATCATACGTCTTTGCTTTGTAAATATATTACATATCCATAAGTATCAAATGGCCAACGCCTATGGTTTAAGCCTGAAGTACCCCTGCATCATCAGGGCCGAAGAGTTGAAGGTCAAAATTATCATGTCATATCTTTTCTATGTAATCTCATCGCATGCACGTAAGCAACAGATCCCCAACTTCTATGGCTTGGGCTTACAGTACCCTGCATCATCAGGGTTGAGGAGTTGAAGGTCAACTTTTTTATCATACGTCTTCGCTTTGTAAATATATTACATATCCATAAGTATCAAATGGCCAACGCCTATAGTTTAAGCCTGAAGTACCCCTGCATCATCAGAGTTGAGGAGTTGAAGGTCAAATTTTTCATCTTATATCTTTGCTTAGTAATCTTATCAGATATACGTAGCGATCATGTAGCTAACGCCTATAGTTTAAGCTTGAAGCACCCCAGCATCATAAGGATTGAGGAGTTGAAGGTCCAATTTTCCACCGTATACAACCATTTTTCTAATGTTTTACCTTACATTTTTTTAAATATCATTTTGAATGCGTAAGATTGAAATAGCTAAGTTTTATGGCTTAGGCATTCAATACCTCTGCATCATCAGGATTGAGGAGTTGAAGGTCCAATTTTTCGTCGTATACCTTTGCTTAGCAATGTTATTACAAATCCGTGAGCAACAAATGTCTAACGTTTATGGTTTAAGCCTGCAGTACCCCTGCATCATCAGGGTTGAGGAGTTGAAGGTCAAATTTGTCATCGTACATCTTTGCCTTGCTATCTTATTATATATCCGTAAGCAACAAATGGCCATCACCTACGGCTTGGGCTTACAGCACCCTGCATCATCAGGGTTGAGGAGTTGAAGGTCATTTTTTTTATAATATGTCTTTGCTTAGTATTGTTATAACATACCCATAAGCACCAAATGGTCAACCCCTATGGTTTAGGCTTGAGGCACCCCTGCATCATCAGGATTGAGGAGTTGAAGATCAAATTTTCATCACGTGTCTCTGCTTAGTAGTCTTGTTACATATATGTAAGCACGAAATAGCTAATGTTATAGTTTAGGATAGCTGTAACCCTGCATCATCAGGATCGAAGAGTTGAAGGTCAAATTTTTCGTCAACCTATATAAGCATAGATATATAATACATATTCCAAGTTTCATAAGAATCGATTCGGCAGAAGCCGAGTTATCTCAAATTATCTAAAAAACTTGAGGAGTGGTGGTGGTTTCCACCCCATAACTCAAAGAGTTAAGCATCACAGCATACCCATGTCCAAGAGAAAAAGTTGTGTGACGAAATTTCCTATCAAATGAAAGAAAGAAAATGGAAATCGGTTTATAAACACCCAAGTTATTCAAGATTTTAAGAAACCGACATTTTCCAATTTTCCGGGAAAACCGCCGGAAGGTTTTCATTTTCCTCAATATGGGACTGCCTGTGAAACTAGTCGCATACAATGTCGTATGAATCGTGTCGGTAGGTCGACGATTTCTAGCCATTTCGCCCGAACATACATAAAAAAAAAAAAAAAAAATAAAAATAAAAATAAAAAAAAAAAAAAAAAAATATACGTGACGAATAGATAACCTCTTTCCTTTGGGAAGTCGGTTAAAAAGAGAAAAATAAATAAAAAATTTCACCGACCGTATTTGAACCCCGACTTCCTACGTACGTGTCCGATCCCAACCGAGCTATTCAAACTTCGTCATTGGTGACGAAATTTTGTTTTCTAATAATTTTGTAGGAGGTCTTTATGCAATGAAAACACTGATAAAACGACATTTCCTGAAAACCTTGCTAGATCGATTTAACGCCACCTAAACCCCCTAAATACAAAATTTCAAGAAAATCGTTGGAGCCGTTTCTGAGATCATTGATCTATATTTACATATATATACAAGAATTGCTCGTTTAAAGATATTACATAAGCTTGTGTGTTGTAACTTATGCGAATAAAGGTTATTATTATTATTATATTACAGAAAACTCAACGCAACATTTCTGGACTGCGGGCGTCCTCTAGTGGCTTGGCAGGCCGACACTTTCGGACATTCTCGGGAGATGGCTGCACTGATGGCCAGCATGGGCTTTGATGGCCTCTTCCTTAACCCTATCAGCTTTGACGATGAGCTTAATCGAATGTCGGCCAAAAGTTTGGAGTTCTTGTGGCGCGGCAGCGATGATTTGGGTCTGAATTTTATTTAAAACTAGTTCACCCGGCGAACTTCGTTGCACCTAAAAGATAAAAATCCAAAATTATCAGTGTTCGTCCAATATATCATGCATTTATTATACCTTCCTTTTGAATCATTATATCTATTAAAAAAAACTGCATTAAAATCCTGTGCGTAGTTTTAAAGATCTAAGCATACATAGGAACAGACGACGGGAAGCGACTTTAAAAAACACGCTTAAAAAAAAACACGCTTTCAACACTCATTGCCCTACACTAGGATTTTTTCCTGTGTCGTGGGTACCACGGACACACAAGACGAATACACAAACACCCAGGACAAGAATCTAAACTCATCATTCAAATACCTATTTGGCCGGGAATCGAACCCGGAACCCATTGCGCGTCAGACCGGTATGGTAACCGCTCGGCCACGCGGGTCGTCGACTTTGTTTTATACTATGTAGTGATAATTTCAAATTTTCAATTAATATTAATTTCCACATAAATTGCTGTTTGTATCAGATTAAAGCAGCCTAATAAATTCTACTTGACGATAAGTGGTCACTGCTGCCCATGAACATCTGTAACCAACTACATACAAAACATGGGTTCTATCTTTTTTTTTTTATTTGACTGAAGTAGCAAACGAGCATGGAGTCCACCTGATGGTAAGTGGTCACTGTCGCCCTGCGACATCTGTAAGCAACTTCATATAGAACATGGGTTCTATCTGAAGTCAATCACAGATGCGTTGCTACTCCCGAGGACTAGGATGGTCGCCTCATATAAATGTGTTCCGGCAACCACACCCTTCCACCGAAACGCAATGAATGCTTCACGTTAGAAATAGGTGTGGCGGTGGTACCTCTCCGGTCGAACTACACTGGTTCTACCACCTTTTATATCTAAAGTCAATCATGCGTTGCTACTCCAAACAGACAAAGATGGTCGCCTCATAGAAAATCGACCCGGTTGTGTATTTCCTTATGTACTATTTGAAGAAATTTAGGATCACCAAAAATAAAAAATAAAAACGTGCGGCACTCGGGTACTGCCGCGGTAAAGCTATTTTTATCATTGTATCATAGCATTTTTTATCAACTTGTGCAATTATAATTATTCATTTATTTATGCAGTATTTTTTTCTTTGATAATAATTCAGGTTTTTTTTCTTAGATACTATATACTTTCTCACAAACAGCTGCTTACATATTCGTCCGATTTCCGAGCAGCTCGTCTCGATCCTTGCGAGCTTCGTACTGTCGTACAATATACATACACGTTAAGCGAACGCTCGGCCGCGCTACATGGTAGGCGGAGTGGTGGGTGTTAGGTTTTTTTGTTACGGAATTTCTTGATTCGTTCGCCGCGCTCAAAGCCCGCGATAAAAGCTATGCTAGCTTAAAAACTAGGTTGAAATTTCGGCAATAAATAAATTAGAAAACCGCATGTTATAAGAACCTGTTACACATTACAGTAGGTACATTTATTTGACTACGATGACGTCGAAAGTATGTTATTATGATGATATTTACGTAACAAGAAGACAATCACACACAAACACACACATACACACACACACATACACACACACATGTAATGAACATGTAATGAACATATTTTTAAATACCGACAAAAACTGGGAGAAGACTCTGATACCCGAGACACAGTTTCGAGCTAATTCGGGGATCAGAGGCTTCATATAATTTTGATGTAAAAATATGTCAATAAAGTCCATTTATTATTATTTATTATTATTATTATAATCACTCACTTGCAGGCCAAGAAACGGATATTTTCAGTCACAAACTCTTCGACGGGTACTGGACGCCTCCTGGCTTCTGCTTCAGCAGTATGTGCGGAGACCCCCTACTTATCACGTCTGACTCCATGTTCAATAATGTTGAAGAACGGGTAAGTTGGATACTCTTTTCACAATCATTTGGCTGAATTTGTAACATGTATTGAAGGTGGTAGAACCAGTGTAGTTCGACCGGGGAAGTGCCACCGCCACACCTATTTCTAGCGTGAAGCAGTTCTTGCGCGAGATGGAAGGGTGTGGTTGCCGGCACACTTTTACATGAGGCGACCATCATAGTCCTCGGGAGTAGCAACGCATCTGTGTTTGACTTCAGATAGAACCCATGTTTTGTATGAAGTTGGTTACAGATGTCCATACGGCAGTGACCACTTACCATCAGGTGGACTGCATGCTCGTTTGCTACTTCAGTCAAATAAAAAAAATGTATTTGTGAACATAGAATTAACTTGTGAATTTAGACATTTTCAATTGCCCAATTGGCAAACATAAGAGGAACGTGAGACAACATACATATAAAACAGTGAGGCCTAGGGATTGCAATCCGGAAAACCGGATCCGGTAATCCGGCGGATCCGGAACAAATTTACACAAACCGGATCCGGTACCAATTCACCACCGGATCCGGACCTCCGCCAGATCCGGTGATTGTATATTTTGACAAAGATTTCACATTACAAAAATAATTACCGTTAGAAATCGATCCTATTTTTACACTGTTTTAACTGTTCTATTTATTCCACCGGATCTGGCCGATTGAGAAAAAAATGGCCGGATCCGGCCGGATTGAAAATGAGGCCGGATTGCAATCCCTAGTGAGATCGCTGAGTAAATTCTCTGTAATTTATATTTTTTTATCTTTATGATTATGTTTCTTTACTTGTCATTGTTGTTCTGCTCTTTTTGTATTATTTTTATGAACCCTGTTATCTGTACTACTATTATTGTATGTTTCAAAAATATAAATAAATATACATACTTTCTCTGTGTCCTGAGGTGGACATAAATGACTGCGATATAGTTTTAAAACAACCAACAACAAACAACGAAATTCGACCGTAATTTAAATTAAAAAACTAAACTTCATATTGTACAAAGTAGCAACAATAGAATTGAATAGAATACTCTTTATTGCACACTATAAACACATACAAAAATAACAATAACATACAAAGTAGTTCTGTAGTATGCAGTAGGCGGCCTTATCGCTAGGCAGCGATCTCTTCCAGACAACCTATGCATGGAATTGGTAAAGATAACAGGAATGAAGAGTGGGAAGTGTGTGTAAAGTTAGAAAAGAATTAATGAACGACAGAAATTATAGAAGGTTAAATAAGTAACATTAAGTACACAGTGGAAAAATATATATATATTTCAAATTTTTCAATATTTCTCAAATTCAAATTAATTGTTATAATTTTCAAGATATTTTGAACGCACCCGTTAAAGGTAAAAAGAGGTTTAATTAGCTAAGCTGCTTTTCCCCCTCGCAGGGATCTCCACCTTGTCGTGGTGAGGGGGCTCAGTAACCGTGGCTGGGGGCGCCGGGGTGAAGCCAAGAGAGATCCCAGGGAGGGGACGCTCCGAGCGGGCTTGGCTGAGGGCCCGCTCCGGACGCATCCGAGTGGGCTGTGGAGGTCGGTGTTTTCTGGCCTCTGCAGCCAGGAGGGGTCGCGGGAGGAGAGGTGTCTCGGTGTGTCGTTGCCGTGCACCCTATCTCCCGCGACCGAACGGGGGCGCACCGTCAGATGCGTTGGCGGTGGGGCCGCAGAGGAAGAGGAGATGCGGTGTGTCGTTGCCGTCCTCCCTATCCTCTGCGGCCGTTTGGTGGTTTGCGGCGGAACCAAAGAACGGATCCGCCGCTGGGTGTGGTTGTTCGATGCCTGTAGGGATGCCTTGCGGGTGTCGGCTTGCCATGCCCACGGCCCCTGGGTGGCGGTCTCGGGGTTGGACCGTCGCCCTGCGGATGGGGCCTTGGAGGTAAGGCGCGCCTTTGTGTTTTCTGGCGCGCCTTGCTGTTGGAGGGGAGCTTTATGCTCCACGCGAGGAGGGGCTGCGGGAGCGGCCAGGCACCGGCGGGTTCGCGGATGACTGCGAAAGCTTACCCGTGTTCCCGCCGTACGGTGCGAGGAGAAAACACAGTGGGGGTTTAGCCGGTAAGAGTCCGGCATAACCCAGCTGCCGCCCCGGGTGGCTGGGTATCCATGAGGATTACCCACTTAAAAAAAAAAAAAAAAAAAAGCTAAGCTGCTTTTAAAAAACAATAGCGGGTATTTTGACAAAAACATTTGATATTTTTGACAAAGTGTTTCCACAGAATGTTCTATTTTGTTTATTATGTGTTTGTGACAAATGCAAGGTAGTGAGTGCAATGTTTTTAGTCGATTTTATGTATGTTTTATGCATTATTTGAAAAAAATATTAGCATTGCGCAATCCTTCTCTACATCAACTGTAATCGTGCGTAATTTCATACTGCTCCGTCTGCGGCAAGTACCTATCTTAAAAACGGATCACAATTTCGCTTCACGTATTAATATATAGAGTATACTGTCGTTTACGAATAATTTATCACTGTCAATTTGTTTCTATTTTCTTCTTTTTCTTATTTTTAACCGACTTCCAAAAAGGAGGAGGTTATCAATTCGTCTGTATTTTTATTTTTTTTTTATTTTTTTTTTATATTTGTTACCTCATTTCTCCGGACTGGGTGAACCGATTTAGATGATTTTTTTTTTATTTGAAAGGTAGTGCGTGTCATAGGGTCCCATTTTTTTTTAGTATTTTTTTGACTAGGGCATCCATAAGAAAAACGCATAAGTCTTAAATTTGCATTTTCAATGTACGCGATAAATGTATGAATAACTCAATATCCCGCCAACCGATTTTGATGATTCTTTTTTTATTAGAAAGGATGTACTCCAGGGGTAGTCTGATAAGAGTTTGATAAGGTTCTAATCATAGGATCTTCAACTTTTTGGAGCAAAATAATAAAATTAGTGATAGTCGGCCGAACCTTAGCTGGAGAAGTCCAATTGAGTAAAATATAGAATAAAATTACTATGTAGGTATTTACTATGAAAAATTTGACCTTCAACTCTTCAATCCTGATGATGCAGGGGTACTGCTAGCCTGAACTATAAAAGTTGGTCGTTTGATGTTTGCGAATATATAATGAAATTGTTAAGCAAATTCATGGGACAAAAATTTGACCTTCAACTCCTCAACCCTGATGATGCAGGGGTACTTAAAGCCAAAACCATAGGAATAAGCCATTTGGTGCTTACGTATATGTTATAAGATTACTGAGCAAAAACATAAGATGAAAAATTTGACCTTCAACTCCTCAACCCTGATGATGGAGGGGTACTTCAATCCTAAACCATAGAAGTTGGCAATTTGGTGCTTACGGTTATGTAAAGAAAATACTAAGCAAAAATATAAAATCAAAAATTTGACCTTCAACTCATCAACCCTGATGATGAAGGGGTACTTCAATCCTAAACCATAGGAGTTGGCAATTTGGTGCTTACGGTTATGTAAAAATAATACTAAGCAGAGGCACAAAATTAAAATTTTGACCTTCAACTCCTCGACCCTGATGATGAAGGGGTACTTCAATTCTAAACCATAGGAGTTGGCAATTTGGTGCTTACGGGTATGTAAAAATAATACCAAACAGAGGCACAAAATTAAAATTTTGACCTTCAACTCCTAAACCCTGATGATGCAGGGTACTGCAAGCCTGAGCCATAGAAGTTAGCCACCTGGTACTAACGTATATGTTATAAGATTACTAAGCAACAATATAAGATGAAAAATTTGACCTTCAACTCCTCAACCCTGATGATGGAGGGGTACTTCCAGAGGGGGCGCCCTGTTTGTATGAATTGTAAAAGTGGTTTATGTTTAATTTTTGTGAATATGTAGATGCACAAAGCAAACTTAGAGGCTTTATTTAAATACAAACATAAAAATATAGTCACTAAAAAGTGTAAAATAAAAACTTTTTAACAAAAAATATCATGGAAGTCGGTAGATATTTTTTGTTAAAAAGTTTTTATTTTTTTTATATTTGTTACCTCATTTCTCCGGACTTGGTAAACCGATTTGGATGATTTTTTTTACAAAAATGAATGCCTGTCTGTATGTACTCTATAGAATCGTAAACTATTCATTTGATCATGTGATGATCTTTAGCAAAGTTGTTATTCATGAGCTCGCGAAGGTTTCTGGTTTATTTTTTTTGTTATGGCATAGCAACGTGCGCAGGCTACAGCTAGTGTTTAACAAATCTTTGAATGAAGCGGTTACCTATTTTTACAAGATTGAAGTAGCAAACGAGCATGCAGTCTGCTGTTGGTAAGTGCTCACTGCCGTATGAACATCTGTAAGGAACTTCAAAAAGGCCATAGGTTCTATCTGAAGTCAATCACAGATGCGTTGCTACTCCCGAGTAGTAAGATATCTTCTCATAAGTGTGCCGACCCTTCCATCTCGCGCAAGAACTGCTTCACGCTAGAAATAGGTGTGGCGGTGGTACTTCCCCGGTCGAACTACACTGGTTCTCTCTCGTACTAATGGTGGGCACGGGTCTTCCCTCAGAATGAGAGAGTTTTAGGCCATAATCCACCGCGCTGGCCAAGTGCGAATTAGTGGACTTCAAACACCGAGAACTTTTTTTAAAAAAACTCTTGGGTGTGTAGGTTTCCGCACGATGTTTTCCTTCACCGGAAAGCGGTGATAATTAATTTCTAATACGCACATAATTTTAGAAAAATGGTGGTCTGGGTTTGAACCTCGGACCTCAGAGGGCGAGTTTCGCAACCATTAGGCTATCGCTGCTCCCCATAATATATTAATATAATCTAATATAATTGAACTCCCTACTACCCGCGTGGCGGAGCGATCACTATACCGGTCTGACACGTAGTGGGTTCTGGGTTCGATTCCCGGTCAGACGGTATCTGATTGAATTAGTGCGTGCTTAGGTTCGAACCTCGGACCTCCCGATTGAGAGGGCAAATCAACCATTAGGCTATCACTGCTCTTGCTTACACTGGTTCTACCTAATTATTCTAAGCCCTCAAACGTTTCAGGCGAAGCTGTTCTTGGAAGCCGTCCTCCACCGACAGTCACCGCACTACACCACCCAAAATATCATCGTGATGATGGGCATCCGCTTCGGCTATCACGACGCTATGATGTGGTTCAGAAATGTCGACAAACTTATCGAGTTAGTATTGAATCTTCATGACGTAGAAAGGAGTAGTTTTTTCCTCTTTTTGAAGTGAAACTTCTTTATCGGGGTTGGAAAAAAAAATTAGTGTAACATTTTTTCGTTACGCGCCATCTTTTTCTGTTACGCGCCATCTTTTTTTTTCGTTACGCGCCAAATTTTCTGTTACGCGCCATCTTTTTTTTTTTCGTTACGCGCCATCTTTTTCTGTTACGCGCCATCTTTTTTTGAAGTGAAACTTATTTATCGGGGTTGGAAAAAAAATTTAGTGTAACATTTTTTCGTTACGCGCCAAATTTTCTGTTACGCGCCATCTTTTTTTTTTCGTTACGCGCCATCTTTTTCTGTTACGCGCCATCTTTTTTTGAAGTGAAACTTATTTATCGGGGTTGGAAAAAAAATTTTGTGTAACATTTTTTCGTTACGCGCGTGATATTAGATAGATTATTATAGATTAGATTATTAAATAAAGTTTAATAAAAGCCTTTTATTAAACTTTTATTAAACTTTATCTAATTTTACTTTATTTAACCAATTTCTGTAAAGTTGCTTAAAGTAAATTATTTTTTGAAAAATAACGTCATAAAGAAGTTTCACTTCTTACGAGTGTACGCTAGTACACGCACACATTTTTTTTTTGTTCCATTTTTTTATTGTAACTTTTTGATTGTACTACTCGATCAAAACAATTAGGCGCACGACAGTTGAAACGTCATTAAAACTAGGGATTTTCCATCTCGATACGAAGTATATTCTATTACCAAATACCAAGAGTATGTAGGTATACCATTATTATATCATATGCCATAGAGGTGTTTGAAATAACATTGAACACGTGCTGGCTAACGTAAACACAGACGATACACGACTGCACGTCACTAGGGGACGCGCGGGGACAGAAGCGCGGTGCGGGGGACGGAACCGCTTTTGTTTCGTGCGCCTAATTGTTGTGGTCACGTAATAACAATTTTTTATCTGACAGAAGTAGCAAACGAGCATGCAGTCCACCTGATAGTAAGTGATCACTGCCGCTCATGTACATCTGTAATACAGAACATGGGTTCCATCTGAAGTCAATCATAGATGCATTGCTACTCCCTAGGACTATGATGGTTGCCTCATGTGAAAGTGTGCCGGCAACCACACCCTTCTATCGAAACGCAAGAACTGCTTCACGCTAGAAATAGGTGTGGCGGTGGTAATCTCCGGTCGAACTACACTGTTACCTATTAAAGTCACCAATCGGTCCATTGAAATATCTTTAAGTTATTGCATAGCTTTTATCGCGGGCTTTGAGCGCGGCGACCGAAATTCCGTAACGAAAAAACCTAACACCCCCCGCTCCGTCTACCATGCAGCGCGGCCGAGCGTTCGCTTAATGTGTATGTATATGGTACGACAGTACGAAGCTCGCACGGATCGAGACGAGTTGCTCGGAAATCGGACGAATATGTAAGCAGCTGTTTGTGAGAAAGTATATAGTATTAAATAAAAAATCTTGAATTAATATCAAAGAAATAAAATACTGCATAAATAATTATAATTGCATAGATAAAAAAAATGCTATGCAATAGCTTTACCGCGGCAGTCACAGAGTGCCTTTTGAGTGTTTTTTTGGAACGAAGTTCCTTATCGCGCGTTGTGAAAGGGGGCTAGACGGAAAAAATTCTTACGAAAAGTTGTCACGACACTTTTTGGTATAGTAAGCTACTGTAAGCTGTGCGGCCTGCGCATGTTTCTCTGTCTGTCTCTTTCTCTCTCTCTTATAGAAAGCAAGCCTTTTCTTTTCTTATTATTTTCATTTCCATTTCGCATTGAACAGTGTGGTGTCGCGACGATTATTATAACTTCGTTCCATCCGGGTGTCCCTTGACACCTCTCAAGTTTTTTTTAATATTATTTTATTCCTTTTCCTAATAATTGTACATATTATTTCAGTGCGGTCAACGCAGAAAGCAGTAAAGGCGGGCATGGGGTGCATCTCCACTACTCCACACCGGCGTGCTACTTGAAGGCAGTGCATTATTCTAAGTAAGAAACTCTTAATATATTCTGGTCAACCCATTGTTGTTCCACTGCTGGGCTCTGGTCTGCTTTTAGAATGAGAGAGTTTTAGGTCACAGCCCACCGCGCTGGCTAACTGCGAATTGGTGGACTACCGTTAGGCATGAAGTAAGAATTTGTGATTCGTTTTTAAGATACTTGCCGCAGGTAGAGGAGTATGAAATTACGCACGGTTATAGTTGATGTAAAGAAGGATTGCGCAATGCTAATATTTTTTTTAATAATGCATGAAACATACATAACATCAACTAAAAACATATCACACTACCTGTTAAATTTAATAAGAAGTTTATTAAATAAGCTGCATTTAAAAGCAATAGCGGGTATTTTGACAAGGCATCTGACATTTTTGAAACTAAGCTGCATTTAAAAGCAATAGCAGGTATTTTGACAAAGACATCTGACATTTTTGACATTATGTGTTTTCATAGTACGACATTGACTGTTCTATTTCGTTTAATAATTATGTAAGTGTTTGTGTCAAATGCAAGGTAGTGTGTATAACGTGTTTTTGGTTGATTTTATGTATGTTTTATGCATTATTTGAAAAAAATATTAGCATTGCGCAATCCTTCTCTACATCAACTATAACCGTGCGTAATTTCACACTCCTCCGCCTGCGGAAAGTATCTTAAAAAACGAATCACAATTTTTTGCTTCACAATATAATATATAGAGATTGAAATAAAGTAATGTTTAAAGTATTTTATACTGTGCTATACTATAGCATTATTTATTGCAGACCAGTTCTTCAAACAAAGCAGGACGACTTCTTTCCCTTCGCATACGACAAACATACATACGCCACCGGAATGTACACTTCGCGACCGACCATCAAATACATGGTCCGAGAAGGAAATATTTATTTACAGGTACAGTCTCTTGCTTTTTAGGAGATTGAAGTAGTAAACGAGCATACAGTGCACCTGATGGTAAGTGGTCACTGTCGTATGGCCATCTGTGAAGAAATTTATAGAGAACCAGGGTTCAATCTGAAATTAATCACAGATGCCAACGCACCTGTGATTGATTTCAGATTGTAGAGTAACTAACGGGAGGGAAGAGGAGGGGAAATATCAACCTCCTCCTGAGGATTAAGATGGTCGCCTCATATAAAGTGTGCCGGCATCCACACCCTTCCATCTCGCGCAAGAAATGTTTCACGCTAGACATAGGTGTGGCGGTGGTACCGAGCCGGTAACACTACACTGGTTCTGCCACCTTGAAATTAAGTCACGAGTTTCAACCGTTAGACAATAAATGCTTTCATTTTATCAGTAAATGATTTTATATTATGTATAAGACGTTAAAAATATGCTAGTAAATAAAAAATGCTAATAAAAAAGTATTTTTTATTTCTTTTAGATGACAAAACAGTTGCAAGTTTTGGCAAGATTGGGAAATAACGATCAATTCTTCGAAGAAATGAATTGGATTATGGGTAGGTGACTTATTTATTTATTACTTAATTTATCTAAACTTTTTAAAAATCTGATCCATCGAAAGTCTAATTTTTTAGAGTTCCGCTTACGGTAAATACTTTTGTGGCGACCTCCCGTAACTCACCAAGCGATGGCGCTACTAGTATTCTGAATCACGCCATGATCATATCGCCTGGCGGGAGATTACCTTTTGCGACACATTGTATAATCATTTAATCGTGTTTTGATTTCATTAATTCTTGTTTTTGATTATATTATGTTCGTTAAATGCTTACATAGCCTACTTGAGTTCACAATAATTTATAGAAAAACTCTGCTGAAAAAAAATATTTGTTTTATTTGGAAAATATTAGAGAGAGGGGGTCATTTATTTCTGGTTTATTAGTCAAAAAATGTTTGGGCCTTTTTGCCCCGATTCCTCTAGTCCTCTTAATTTCCCTGCAGGTGTACTCCAAGACCATAATGTCATATCTGGAGCCATGAGGATTAATGTCAAGAAATACTACACATTGAAGATCTACGAAGCTGTGCAGTCCGCCACTGTTCTTCTGCGGAAAGCGTTCAAGTATGTTTATACTAAGTAGCATACTGAGCAGTGATAGCCTAATGAAAGTTGCACTCGCGATGGGGAGGTCCGGGGTTCAAACCCAGGCACGCACCACTGATTTTTCTGAAATTATGCCAAGGTTCAAATCCTTTTTGAAGTGAAACTTCTTTAGGCGCATGAGGGTAAAATTTTTACAGATGAAACGTCACGCCGGTATGCAACGGAAGTGTCGGAAAAGAGAGAGAGAGTGATCGAGACCGATTGAGAGAGAGTAAGACAGGGCGAACGTAGCATGAGCAACTAGCCGTGGAGTGAGAGTAGGGAGCAAGCGAGTGAGAAAGATTGAGAGAAAAAGTGAGACAGAGCGAACGTCGTATCACGCCTTTTTCCCTTCCTCTTAATCTTGGAAATTTAAAGTTTTAGATTTGTATAAATATAAACAAGATTTATAAATTAGTTCGCCAAAGAAGTTTCACTTCTGACATGTGTACTTTGTACGCACGCATGTTTTTCTTTTATCGAGTTAGATTCTTACCGCACTAAAACCTCCCGATAGCCTTCCTCGTCGTTACAAAGAAGACTCCGGGATCTCCATAGGAACGCAAAGGTAGGCATAAGCCTTCTTTGACCTGGTTCAAACCCAGGCACCACTGATTTTTCTGAAATTATGTGTGTATTAGAAAATAAATATCACTGCTTTTCGGTGAAGGAAATCATCGTGAGGAAACCTACAGACCCGAGAGATGTTCACAGAATGTTGAGTTACATATGGTATATTATATTTTGTAACGTAACGCTCAAACGTAACCGTTTCTATAACATTTTTGTTACAAAAACGGTTACGTTTCCTCTCATCGTGTATCTGAAGTGTAATTTGTATAAATTTAATTTAACTAGTCGCCCGTCGCATCGGCCGAAATTCGACCGTAATTTAAATTAAAAAACTAAACTTCATATTGTCCAAATTAGTACGAATATTTCTCTAATTCAAATCAAATGTCATCTGACATTCTTGACGTTGTGTCTTTTCATAGTAAGACATTGAATGTTCTATTTCATTTACTAAGTACATATGTGTTTGTGACAAATGCATGGTAGTGTGTGTAATGTATTTTTAGTTGATTTTATGTATAATAAATGCGTTATTTGAAAAAAATATTAACATTCTGCACTCCTTCTCTACGTCCACTATAACCGTGCAAAATTTCATACTAATCCGTCCGCGGCATATTACTTAAAAATCCGTCACAAATTTTTGCTTCACGTATTAATATAATAATTTCAGTAAAGTTCGCAACAGTACAACGAGGTTCTACCACAGATGTTCCTTCAACGTTTCCAGCTGTCAAAACTTTGCGCGACGAAAATCATTCGTAAGTTTATTAAACTTGAAACAACGTAGGTATATTTTGAAGCGATTGCATAGTTTTTATCGCGGCCTTTGAGCGCGGCGACCGAATCAAGAATTTCCGTAACGAAAAACGTTAGGTTTTTTCGTTACGGAAATTTTGCTGAAAGAAAATGTCTTCAAGGTTACCTGCACTTTAAAACTAAAATTTCTCTCACTCAAACTCTTATTCAGCCGCTTTTAGATTATGCGGATGCATGCTATTTAGATGCCTCAGAGGAGTCCTTGAATAAACTTGAGCGCTTGCAAAATCTCTGTATTAGATTTATTTTTGGTTTACGGAAATTTGATCGTGTTTCTCAATTTCGCAAGGATCTCAAGTGGCTCCCAATTCGTTTTCGCAGGAATACTAGAATTCTCTGTCTTCTATTCAAAATCCTCAAACATCCATCCTCTCCTTCGTACCTGCAGAATCGTTTCGCATATACCAGGCCCTCGCTAGCACCCTGCAGGTCTCATCTTAAATCGCTTTTAAATTTCCCTTCCCACAAAACTTCTCTCTATTCCCACTCCTTCTCTGTTCATGCGGTTAGACTATGGAATTCACTGCCGCCTAACATACGTCTTTCTAAGTCAATTTTCATATTTAAAAAAAGAGTCAAAGAGCACTATTTATCACTTTCATGATATAATACTATATTTATACATAATACGTATATATTTATACATAAATATTTGTTATATACTAATTTGTGCACACTCGATTTGCCTAACAAATGTTCACTCTGATCCCAGGGCTGCTGGAAGAAATTTCATTTTGAAATAAGCAGTCCTTTGTACTATTGTTATATTATGAATGTATTGATTTTGTATCTGTGTACAAAAACCTATAAAATAAAAAAAATAAATAAAGCCCGTGATTACGCTATGCAAAAGCTCAACATACTATTCCCAGGCTTCACTGATGTTTATCTTTCCAGATTGTTATCTACAATCCTTTGGGATGGCCTGTGACTATGCCAGTGAGGTTGCCTGTTACTAAGGAGAGACATGTTGTCTTTGATCCAAAAGGTATGCAATACAGAAAAAGAAAGAATATATATTAAAAAAAAAACATGCGTGCGTACAAAGTACACATGACAGAAGTGAAACTTCTTTGGCGAACTAATTTATAAATCTTGTTTATATTTATACAAATCTAAAACTTTAAATTTCCAAGATTAAGAGGAAGGGAAAAAGGCGTGATACGACGTTCGCTCTGTCTCACTTTTTCTCTCAATCTTTCTCACTCGCTTGCTCCCTACTCTCACTCCACGGCTAGTTGCTCATGCTACGTTCGCCCTGTCTTACTCTCTCTCAATCGGTCTCGATCACTCTCTCTCTCTTTTCCGACACTTCCGTTGCATACCGGCGTGACGTTTCATCTGTAAAAATTTTACCCTCATGCGCCTAAAGAAGTTTCACTTCAAAAAATTATACGAAAAATTTGTGACTTAAAAACACTACATAAATTGATTCATGGTCTACTCATATCACCACATGTACTAAGCCTCATTAATATAAAAGTTCCTCGTTCCGTACCAAGACATCCACTTAATAAAGTTTTTTCCTTGAGTTCCTGTAAAACTAATTTTGGCTCACGTGCCCCTTTAAATAGATTAATGGAAACATATAATAATATCTGCTCTAACAGCGATGTAGACATCTTCCACACTGTTAACATAAATAAATTTATACATTTTTGTTCCATGCATTTATAATGGTCCCTTTTAAATTATCATAAATATCTATATTTAGTTTTTATTTTGTTTTATCTATTTCTTTCTTTTTGTTCTTAGATTTTGTTAGATATTACACTTCGTACACATTAGGTGAGTTGTATATACCTGTAATGGCGAAAAAACGAATTGTATTTTTTTTTGTAACAATGTATAGTGATAAGTCAATGGTATATCTAAATAAATAAATAAATACAGCCCTTGTTTTGAAGTTAACGGGACGGTCATAGTTGTACCAGGGAGGTACCATCCCACCCCCTCGAAGGGATCTCCACCTTGTCACTGGACCACGGTGAAGCCAAGAGGGATCCCAGGGAGAGGACGCTCCGAATTCGCAGAAGAAT
Organism: Spicauda simplicius; assembly: GCA_949699795.1. NCBI lineage: Eukaryota > Metazoa > Arthropoda > Insecta > Lepidoptera > Hesperiidae > Spicauda > Spicauda simplicius. Next base: position 763,688 of record OX453086.1, on the reverse strand, counting down.
GCGACATAAATAAATAAATAAAACGTGCCCGTGTTTCCGCCGTACGGTGAGAGAAAACACAGTGGGTAAGCCGGTAAGTCCGGCATAACCCAGCTGCTGCTTGGTGGCTGGGTATCCATGAGGATTACCCTTAAAAAAAGGGGATACCACCGCCTATTTTTAACATGAAGGTATTCTTGCGCGAGGTGGAAGAGTATGGTGCTCAAATGACTTCACGTAGAAATGCATTTGTGATCGACTTCAGATATTCACTACGAAGTTGCTTACAGATATAGTTCGTTCTCTACTTTAATTTAATAAAAATATAAGCAAAATGCAGCTAAGATGATTATCATAAAGCAATCATCTATAGCTCTAAAATAAATCCATACTTCCATACTAATATTATAAATGTGAAAGTGTGTTTGTTTGTTCCTCTTTCACGTCGCCACAGAGCCATTATATGATAAGATTTATATGCTGGGAGATAGTTAGGAGGGCGGAGAGTGACGTAGGCTACTTTTTACCGCGCTCTCTCATAAAAATATCGATTTTTTGGTAGTTGCTAGATATTTAGCAGTTCCATTCCAGACTTTGTTAATAGATGGCGTTAGTAAAATTCATTTGGAAGTTTTGAATCACGCTATCAAATGCTAATGTTAATTCCCGTTGACCGTGTGGGCGAAGCCGCGGGTAAGAGCTAGTCAACTATAAATAAGTCACTTATCAAATCTCCAGCACTTACAAAGTAAGAAATTATGCTCCATGCATCTCTGCTTTTACATCACACTCAATTTCAGGTGAAGTAGTACAATCAGTATTGATGAAGATATCCACCCCTGTGCTATCCATACCAGGCAGAACCACCAAGGCAGACCACGAACTGGTCTTCATAGCAAAGGACCTGCCACCGCTCGGCTTACGTTCCTACTTCATCGAAAAACTAACCCGCGTCAGGAAATCCCTAATAAAAAAACTGAAAAAGAACAAGAAAACTAAATATTACATCAGACAAACGAATCCATACACGATCGATAATAAAACATTCTTCGTAGATGACGAATATTATGATGAAGATATAACTACAGAGAAAGCTGAAATCCAAATAGGGAATGTTCCGAAATGGAACACACATAATGATTTTGATATTCAAACGCCAAAGCCAAGAAAGGTGATACCAATTGAAGAAATACTTAAACCAACAGAAAGAGATGTATTTTTTACTGACAGAATAACCAACGAAAATTATGATCAAATTCCTACCAGAACTACTGAAACAATGAAACAGAACCATTATCAAATTCCTACTGAAACAAGGAAGCAGAACGATCGAAATGAAATTACTCGTTATGATGAAAGTACAAGAAATATAATTGATTCGACTACTGAGCAAGTGACAATCGTTGATTCAACAACTGAGGGAACGACCACTAACGTGGTCACTACTGAATCTATCAAAGTTGATGATTTGCGTAACGCACAGTTTAATGAAGAGTCTAATGATTTGTTCATAGAAAATAAGGTAATTACTTTTAAGGTAATAGTATTTAGCAATCCCCCTCACCAGGTGGACCGATGACCTGAAGAAGACAGCGGGAAAACATTGGATTCAGAAGGCACAGGACCGGTTAGAATGGCGTCATTTAGGGGAGGCCTATGTCCACCATGGACCTTAAAGGGCTGATGGATGGAGTATTGAGCAGTGATAGTCTAGTGGTAGATCGGCCTTTCAATCCGCGTGGCGCAGCGGTTACCATACCGGCCTGACACGCAGTGGGTCCCGGGTTCGATTCCCGGCCAGGCAGGTATGTGAATGATGGGTTTAGATTCTGTTCTGTTCTGGGTCTGGGTGTTTGTGTATTCGTCTTTGTGTGTGTCCATGGCACCCACGACACAGGAGAAAATGCTAGTGTAGAAAGCGTTATAAGTTTAAAAAAAAATCGACGGTCTGAGATTCGAAGGACGCATCACTGATTTTACAGCCTGAGTGGAGATTGGTAGTGGGACAGTAATGGGCTGACTACGAAGGTAAAAGACTTCGTATTCTGGCTATGGTGACACATACACTCCTTTTAACGTTGTAAGAGCAGGGTTCAGTAGATTTTTATAGTTTGTCTCTTTTAATGCCTTTATCATTTCAAAAAGTTGTGGACAGTGGCCACTTACCATGTGGACAGCATGCTCATTACATCCAAAATTTTAGGTTTATTGTATCAATCGCATGCTTAATAAACTAGAACCAGAAGCTTATGATCAAACTTAGCTTTCATTACAAGGGATTAACACTGGGCGTTAACAACAGATCAACAATAAAATTAAAAACATTTATTAATTTTTCAGTACATAAAAATCTCGTTAGATAAATCGACTCGCAAAATAGCAAATGTGCTCCTATCAAACGGTGTTAACACCAGTTTGGACATTCAATTCTATTTCTACGCCTCGGACGATCCTGCACAGATGGAAACCAATAAAAGACCTCCAGGCGCCTATATTTTCAGGGCTATGGACGAAAAACCGGAGCCAATCATAGATTATGTTGATACGAAGGTGTATAAAAGTGACATAGTTAATGAAATACATTGTAAATATTCCGATTTCTCGTCATTTGAAGTCAGATTATATGAAGACAGTCCTATAGTTGAAGTTGATTGGCTAGCAGGACCGATACCAGTGGACGATGGTATAGGAAAAGAGGTTTTCATAAGATATACAACTGATTTGGTTAATGATGCAGTGTTCTACACAGATTCGAATGGAAGACAGACTATGAAGAGGATTAGGCATAAGCGAGCTACTTATGAGCCTATTAGTTTTGATCCAATCGCAGGTAAGATTATGTTACCACTCAGACAGATATGTGGATTCATGCCGCCCAAGGCTCGAGATGAATTTAATGGTAGAACCAGTGTAGTTCGACCGGGGAAGTACCACCACCACACCTATTTCTAGCGTGAAGGATTCCTTGCGTTTCCATGGAAGGGTGTGATTGCCGGCACACTATGAGGATACCATCGTAGTCCTCGGGAGTAGCAACGCATCTGTGATTGACTTCAGATGCAACCATTGTTCTGTATGTACTTGATTACAGATGTCGCAGAGCGGCAGTGATCACTTACGGGTAGTTCTCTCATTTCGTGCAAAACACGTGTCGGTGACAACTAAAGCTAAACTAAATAAGTCTAAGTTACTAAATATTTTTACATAGGTAGGTATGTTACATGTGTATTTGTGCCGCTGAAAAAGAATAATGGCAGCAACACTGAAAAAAAGATATAAATAAAATATATGCCTAAATATCATTACCATCACTGGTCATAGATCGATTTTTGGTAGTTGTAGGAAAATAGCATGAAGGTTTGGTGCATTATTGTGTATTATTGCTTCGGTACGTATAAAACAATTAACAAACATTACAAATCTGGGAACAAAAAATCCTTTATGATTGTTTTTTACATTTTGTGTGGGTAAATATTTTTGTCCAAAAAAAAAACTCATTACCGTCAGCTTAACTTGAAGTAAAAAAAACGTACTGTACGGATGCGTAAACGATGTTCACTGTCCCCTTACCCCTTTGCGCGATCCTCGCTCAGTCTACCGGTGAATAGATAACAGAGCAGACGTTTGCGGTTTGTTGGCAATTCGACTACGAAGACGAGATTATTAGACTTGGTAAGTTTTTTTTTCATTACCATTTTTTTGTACTTTAGGTAAATAAATATTGTTTTGTTTTTATCTTGGTTGTTAATCAGACAATCTTTTAAGTTTCGGTAGTTTTATAAACCTATTGCTTAACATTTCACAGTTATTTAAAGAGCGATTCTTAAAAATGTGCTAAAATGTCACTACCATTCCTTTCATTACCATATTTTACCATCAACTATCTGGAAAATGGTAATGATCATAAAATTACGGTAATGATAATTATTTTAACAACTCATTTTAATTACATATAGTGTAGTTGTATATGATGGGGATGATGGATGATAATGACTTTTCTACCGATGGGGTAGAACAGTCCTCGAATTAAGGCCACGTCTGGGCAAAAAGAGTGTAGGTCGACTGATAACCTGAAGAAGATGGCGGGTAACCGCTGATTCAGACAGCTCAGGCCCAGTCGAAGTAGCGCAGATTAAGGAGGTCTATGTCCAGCAGTGGACTTTCAAAGGCTGATGGATGGATGGATAGTTCAAATTTTTTTCTCTCAACAATCCTTTCAAATAATCCATTTAAAATATCTATTTTATTGCTAGTGGCTTTATATATATAAGCTATATTTATATCAATAATAATATTATTATTTACAGACAAGAATATGCCTAGACCAAAATCGAAAAAAACACGTGAAGAAAAATTAGAAGAAGCTAAATTACTTAGAAGAAAGAAGTACGCGGAAATAAAAAAGGATCCCGAAAAATATGCCCTGCAAAAAGAAAAAGAAAGACTTAGATACTTGAAGCGTAAGGAACAAAAACAAATTAAGAGCGCGGCTGATATGACACCAAGAGAAAAAAGGCTCCAGAGAAAGAAATGGAAGGAAAATAGCAAACGATACACAGAAAAAAGGAAAGCAAATAGAAGAATACAGCAATTATTAATTGATGGCACCCCTCCTCCAAGTGAATTTATAAGTGAAGAAAATGCTATATATGTTCAATAGGGTGGAGTGAATAATTTTTTTTTATATATTTGTTTCGGAATACCTGTAAAAAGTTGCTGTTAATGCTCACACATATACATACAAAAATTTATTTGCCACATGATAAAGTAAGAGGTGCCCCCAACATCATGAACTTTAGAGAAATTCACAAAATTTAGTCAAAAAACACCAACGTCTAATATTGGCAAATTAACGCTAAATCATATTTTGTGTCTCCCCGTTGGCAACTGTTTAACCTTGAATAGTGCGTGGATAGGCAGTGGGGGCGGGACGCGGAGGGAGAGGTGATTTCACTGCACTTGTCAAACGTCGTTCGAACGCCATTACGTGCGCGCGAGTTATTGTTATTCTACTTGTGAGAAATATTGATTTTAATCACTGCCGTCAAGAAAATAAAACTCATGTAAGTAGTATTTTTAATTTCCTGTGCCCAGATAATACAATTTAGATCGTAATTAAATATTTTCGATATAATTTATACCTATTATTTTTCTTTATTACAGCCAAATGTCGCAAGTCAAAACACGACAAACGACATGTTGTTTTGTGTTTGGTTTACCGGAGAAGTTACCAGTGTCTCAATTACCAACTTATAATGCTGTTATGAAAAATTACTTATTTATTAAATATGAATTAAAGACTGATAAAACAACAAAAGAGCCGACAGTTCATGATATATCCGAAAGATTGGCTACGGAAGTTTTAGATATCTGGCGAAAAGCGTCGCTTCCTACTGTCAGCCTTAAGAGAGTACTACAACTTATTCGATCTTACCATGACAAATATAGAAAAGCTTACTAAAACCTTATCAAGGCCGTCAAACGAACAAGAAATATCAAGAGAAGATAACTGAATTTGTTGCTGAGTCCCAAAGGTTATTTGATGTTTGCAGTTGCAAATGCAAACTTATCTTAGAGTGTACTTGCTCAAAAGACAAGGTGTTGTTCGTTTGATGGAAGAAGAACTTAACAAACCATTACAATGGTTTGTCTGTCAGTTGCATTCGAATGAGTTACCATTGCGACATCTTTTATTGCACTTGGATGGAAAAACTACAGGGCCTAAATGCTTTTCAGGTCGTATCGGATCTGAATTACAAAAATGTGAATCAATGCCAATTGTTCAATTTACCACGATTCCCTCTATATTACCTGAAGTCACTAGAAATGAGTTGAGCACCGATCAAAAATATCTTTACGATGTGATGACAGCTATCAGCACTGGCAACTTTTCTACCGATTTAGCTAATATTACACCTGGATGGACCTCTTAACCATTCTAGATGGCTTACAACAGCAAATAGAATCTTAAGATTATATGCTACTAGAACAGACCCCGAAGAAAACTTAGTCATATTAGCCACGTTCGTAATGAGAGTTTATGGTCCAATGTGGTTCACAATAAAATGTAATCCCTCATGTACAAACGGAGCTAAGCATCTGTACCAAACAATTAGCCTATCTAGATATTTGAACGCGCCCTTGAAGGAAATCCTTGATAAAGTAATCCAACGAAATGGATATTTTGGTCACCCAGAAAATATTCTTATTGCTATGCTTGGAGATGACAGAGAAATCATACGAAAACTAGCATATCAGCGAATTTTAAAAACAAGAGCAGAAAATACTGTAGGTCTTCGAACATTTAAAGTACCTGCTTTAAATTTCGATGCTAAAGATTATACCGACTTGATTACGTATCAAGACTGTCAGATAACTGAACCACCTTTGACTTCCAATTTATCTGATGAAGCCTTGAAAGAGATTGTCAAAAGTGGTTTGACTACATGTCACAACATTAAAGATTTTCCATGCCATACCCAAGCCGTAGAGCGCTGTATCAAATTGGTGACAGAAGCTTCAAGTGCAGTTTGTGGAGAAAATAAACGAGATGGTTTCATTAGGGCAAGGCTATTATCACGGCAGCAAATGCCTGATTTTGAAACAAAAAAACAATTTTATACCGAAAAATCCACTTATTTCTGATTGTTTAAATTCTTTGATAATATATATTTTTTAATTTTTCTTGATAATAATACATTAAAACAACTAATCAGGCTTTTATTTAACGCATTACAATGTAGTTTGTTTTATAATGGACTGGAAATTTAGAAAAATACTATCATTAAAAATTAAATCAAAGTATTTAAAAATTTTGTATTTTTGTAATTTCCAATTGGGTTGGGGCACCTCAAAACATCAAGACAAGTAAACAATCTTTTGTACGCTGAATTTCCTCATTAAAAGGCAACTTTGTATCCCTATTCCATTAAAAAAAATTAAAAAAAATTTTTTTTCATATATTATCACTCCACCCTAATGTTCAACAAGATCCATTAAAAGGAACATCTCGTGAAAATAAAAGGTTCATTGATATAGATTGCAAAATTTGTAAAAAAAAGAATAATTTGATAAGAAAGTTACGTTACGAACACAAGAGACAAATAGGAAAACTAAAGCAAGAGAAAGAAAAGATCGAAAAGGAAAGAGATGTTGCCAAAAGAATGTTGGCTAAAATGATAAAGAAAAACCAAATACGACAAGCCCAGTGTAGACAAGTAACTACAGAAGAGAAAGTAGATAGACTAATTAAAACTATAGACAGTAACAAGCGTGAAGAAGTAAAAAAAAAGTTATTATTTGGTGAGTTATTAAGTAGAAATTTATCCGAAGGGTTTAGTGCCCTTAAGAAGAATGAAAAACGTCTATTCAGCGACATTGTAATAAGAAACAGGGACAATTTCAAGAAACATAAAATATTGGGAAGGGCTAGCAACTTCATAGTACGAGCCAGGTCTCGAAGTCAACATTCAAAAAATGTTAAGTTGAATATTGAACAGTTAGTTGAAGACTTTTTTGAAGATGACAGCAACACAAAGTTATCTCCTCAAAAAAATGAATTTATTACCCGAAATGGAGTTAGAAAGCACAAAAGATATTTAAATGATACCCTAACTAACCTGTATAAAAAGTTTTTAAGTATTCAAAACAGTAATATAGGATATTCCACGTTTTGCAGGTATCGACCATTTTGGGTACTGCATCCAAAAGAGTCTGATCGGAACACTTGTGCTTGTAAAGTACATGTAAATTTTGATTTATTGGTAAAGAGCCTAAATAAAAATAAAATAATCAAAGAGACAAATGGAACTGCTTTGCTACAAAGTTTGTGCTGTGACGTCTATAATGAAAGATGCTTGAACCGAACTTGTGAGGGATGCAAGAGAAGAGTTATAAGCTTTGAAGAATTTAATAATGAAGATAAGATAAATTATTACGAGTGGTGCACAAAGAAAGAAAATTATATATCGAAAGGAAAAGAAAGAGTTAAGATTGTAAACACTAAGAGAAGAGTAATAGATTATCCCAAAAATATTATAGAAAAACTGCAAAAGTCATTGAATCCATATTGTAAACATTGTGCTAACATTGTTGTACAGTATAAACACTTAATATCTCTGAAGGGTACATTATCTACCATGGAGGCTGTAGTTCATATAGATTTTTCCGAAAATTATTCAATTCAGTTTAACGAAGAAATTCAAAGCTTTCATTTCGGTGGAAGCCGGACGCAAATAACGTTACACACTTCAGTGGTGTATATAATTGATCAAGAAACCGGAATTTTGAAGCCATATAGTGCATGCAGTATTAGTGAATGTAATAAACACGATGCAGGTGCGATATGGGCTCATCTGTTACCACTGCTTGGCTATATTCAAGAAATAGCGCCACTGATTGACACAATACATTTTATATCAGATAGCCCATCAAGCCAATACAGAAATCGGTACATGTTTTACGTTATTAGTCAACTACACCAAGATTTTCCAGAACTCAAATCTATTACTTGGAATTATTTAGAAGCAGGGCATGGTAAAGGAGCACCGGATGGAATTGGAGCAGTTTTAAAGAGGACTGCAGACCAAATTGTGCGGCTGGGTAAAGATATTGGTAGCCTTGAAGAATTTCGGACATATGTTGGAAGCAAAGTCAAAAACATTAAGTTGCTTTCCGTCACAGAAGATGATGTTATGGAAAAACAAATTCCATCTGAGGTACAGCCATTTCGTGGAACGATGTCAGTACATCAAGTTCTATGGTCAACTAATAGACCCATGACTTTCAGAAAGCTTAGCTGCTTCTTCTGTGAAAATGGCGAAGTATGCTCACACGGCTACCATCTTGGATTTATGGACCTGCCAGAGACTCCCAAAGACTGTACTATTCAGGTAGAAGATGACATTTTAGAATTAAATACTACTGGAACCTTTTTTAGGGATTTAGCAAATTGTTGTGTAGAACCCTGTAATATCCCACACCAGTCTCCACAACCAAAGTCTTCAAATAGCTTAAATATAAACGTAAAGCCAAACACAGAGGTTTCGACAATTAATATTAATACAAACAAAGCTGTTACAGTGCTTTCTGATATAAAACTACATTGGTCTAATACGGCATTTATTGAGAAAAAACCGAAACTGAACACGACAAAATACCAAAACGACTTTGAAAAATTTATTTCGGATGAAAGATATCAAAAAGGAAAGCTGAATGAGAAAATTAATAGAACAGTAAAGAGAAAAATAGTGAGTAACTTTTTCGATGATTCTTCCGATGAAGAAGATTTACTACACAGCAAAACAGACTATAAGCAAGAAAAGAAACTAAAAGAGGAAATGAAAAGACCAGTAAAGAAGACAGTTGTAAGAAAATTTTTCTATGACTCTTCACATGGAGGTTTACTACACAACAAAGCTAGACAGCAAGAAAAGGATGAATATGAAGATAAACGATGTAGCATGATACAAGGGAAGGAAAATATTAACAATTATTATAGTGATTCTTCTAATGATAACATTTTCTAAGCAGCATTAACTGTTTCTATAATGATAATTGAGACTGTGATTTAAGTTCCTACAATTTTTTTCTTAAATAAGTATATAAGAATCTGTGATTGTAACTTTTGAGACTGAGTAATTATTAATGTGACTTTTAATTATATCTAGCACGTAACTTTCCATTTGTTTTCAAAAAGTACTTTGAAAGTTGTTTTGTTATACATACTAGTGTTAAGTTTGTAAAACTTAATTCAAATACGTATATAGTTTTTACGCAAATAAATAATAACTAATTTATTCTACATTTTTTATTTACAGTCTCATTACCAATAATATTTTTTCATTACCATTATTCATAATCTCATTACCAAACTTTTTTTGTCATTACCATGCCTACGGTGTAAACGATAAAGCCCATAACTTTGCCAGTTTTGCGTATAATTTAGTGATACTTACATAGCTAGTTTATTTTCCTAGTAGTTATGAATTGGCACTGAAAAAAATACATTCTATTTTTTTCTCGCAAATTATTACGATTTGCACGAAACGCGAGAACTACCGTTACCATCAGGTGGACTGCATGCTCGTTTGCTACTTCAGTTAGATATAAAAAAACGCTTTTAAACATCTAATTCAGCGAAAAAAACATCGGTAAGCCTTCGTAGTGTTTGACACCTTATTCTCTAGCAATTTAACGATCAAAAAAGGCGCCAAATCTAAATGGGGCGACCGGCGACACATGTAGAGTTACGAAATTTTTGCTCCCTCCAAGAAATCGCATCAAAAGCCAAGAATCGCAATAAAATCTAATTCTGAATATTTCAAATATTGTTACACAGTGTAGCCCTTTATTAATAAAATCTTGTTTTAAATTGCAGGTAACATCTACCCTGTAACTTCCAGAATTTATATCGAGGATAGACTCAAAAACATGAGACTGTCTATTTTCAACGATAGATCCCAAGGTGGCACTTCATTAACCGATGGCTCAATAGACCTTTTCGTGCATCGACGAATCCTTACAGACGATAGTGGGGCTGAGGCATATTTGAACGAGACTGTTGAAGGGACAGGCATTATTGTTAGAGGGAAACATTATATTTATTTAAGCAAAGCAGATTGTAAACCGAATAGAGTGTTCGAAAAGAAACTCGCTAAAGAAATAGAGTTGATGCCACAGGTCTTTGCTGATGGGGGCAAAATGCAGGACAAAGAGAAATGGTTGGATTGTAAAAATGAAGTTTTTGCTTTAAGAAACAAATTACCGATAGGTGTTCATATTTTGACGATCGAAGAGTGGAATGCGGGTACTTTGTTGATTCGATTAGAAAATTATTTAGAGAAAATCGATGTTGTGAAACAAGGGATCAAAACAGTATTTCTGAAAGATATGTTTCTTAATATAAGAATAAATAAAGTCAAAGAGACAACACTGGCAGCGAATATTTGGTTAGAGAATTGGACGCCATTGCAATGGAATAAAAGTAGTGAGTTTTTAAGAAGTTTTAATGATTATTATGGGAATGAAGATGTAGTTGAATATATTAAAGATGATGAGCTGAAACCAGTTGAAGATGTGATACTAGACGAAGGTATAACATTGTCTCCTCAACAGATAAGAACGTTTGTGGCGTGGTATCAATATGTTGATAACGATTCTAAGTGAATAAGGAATTTGTTAAAGATTAAGAACAGGAATATATCTTACTAACAGATCCTTTTTTTAAGCTATGGCATAGCTTTTATCTCGAACTTTGAGCGCGGCGATCGAATCAAAAAATTCCGTAACGAAAGAACCGAACACCCACTCCGCTTACCATGTAGCGCGGGCGAGCGTTCGCTTAACGTGTATGTATACGTACGACGGTACGACAGTACGAAGCTCGCACGGATCGAGACAAGCCGTTATAGTTGAAAAGAGCATACCCAAATGTATAAATCAACCAATTTTTAATATAAAAACTATTTTTTTTTAATTTTTAAATTTTTAGAAAAACCTGCTTATTCCACTTTGCTTTTAATTGTTTTTAATTAATTTATATAAATCTGTTATTTATATAACATATATGTCTGTAGCAATTAGTAAGTAGAAAATTTTATAAATGTTGAGCACGCCTATAATTGGACCTACTTATGCAAAACAGAATCAACCCACACAACGACAATTTTGAGAAGTCATTTTTGTCAAAATTTTGTATACTGTATAATTCTAGGTTATTTTTGATAAAATCTATTTACAATGTTGCACAAATTAATTTGTTCTATGTATAAAAATATCATATTATTGACAATCATGAACATCGTTCGTTCCTTTTTGCAAAAGTATGTCCAATTAGCATGCACACGTGTCTAATATCATTGAGTATAAAATTTATAGACACAATTGTGTGATCTACTGTTGTCGTGCAAATAAATAAATAAAAGCGGGACAGAGCCTGTCCCGCGCGATACATTTAATTTTGACTAAAAAAATCGGGACTTCTGGCAACCCTGAATACATTGAACTTTTATGTCTCAAGTTACCGAACTTATTAATTATTATTTTTATTTAGATAAAAGAAATAATTATAGATTTTATTATAAATAAGGATTTTTAGGTATTATCTTATACAAAAATGTTATTTGCTGGTTAATAAATTGTTTTTTACGTATTTTAATGGGTCGTACTTTGTACGTTATACACCGTTCTATCACATCACGTATCGCCTTTTACTTCCCTCATCTCATAATTTTTAACTTTTTTTAAGAACGTTCGAACGGCGAAGGGGATACCGCCACGCCTATTTCCAGGGCAATGCACTTCTTGCGATGGACGGGTGTGGTTAACTCACTTAGTCCTCAGAAGTAGCACGAATTTGATTGACTTGAGATAAACCCGCTTATGAAAAGTTTCTTTTTTGAAGTGAAACTTCTTTAGGCGCATGAGGGTAAAATTTTTACAGATGAAACGTCACGCCGGTATGCAACGGAAGTGTCGGAAAAGAGAGAGAGAGTGATCGAGACCGATTGAGAGAGAGTAAGACAGGGCGAACGTAGCATGAGCAACTAGCCGTGGAGTGAGAGTAGGGAGCAAGCGAGTGAGAAAGATTGAGAGAAAAAGTGAGACAGAGCGAACGTCGTATCACGCCTTTTTCCCTTCCTCTTAATCTTGGAAATTTAAAGTTTTAGATTTGTATAAATTTAAACAAGATTTATAAATTAGTTCGCCAAAGAAGTTTCACTTCTGACATGTGTACTTTGTACGCACGCATGTTTTTTTATCGAAGCAGCAAACGAGCATGCAGTCCACCTGATGGTAAGTGGTCACTGCCGCCCTGCGACATCTATTAGCAAATTCGAACTGGACATGATTTCTATCTGAAGTCAATCACAAACGCGTTGCTACTCCCGAGGACTATGATGGTCGCCTCATATTAAGTCTGCCGGCAACCACACCATTCCGCAAGAAATGCTTCACGCTAGAAAAAGGTGTGGCGGTGGTAGGTACTTCCCGGGTCGAACTACACTGGTACCACCTGCTTATATCCGTGGGCGGCAGTGACCACTTACCATCAGGTAAACTTACTCGTTTGCTTGTATAAAATCGCTGATACATTTTTTCAAATAACACACACGTTACAGTACAAAATTTTATTATTTTTATATATCCATTACATCTTAGAATATTTTTGGCAATACAAAAGATTACGCTTTCAAATCGTAATCCACTATGAACGTTCTAATTTGTTTAGCTTTAAGTTTAATCTTTAGTCCATCATCTTCTTCTTTAACATCCTCTGCCGCTGTATTTACTGTCCCAAAGTTATCGTATGCTTTGTTAAAGCTTTCTGTAAATTCATTCTTCGTATTCCAATTCCATTTCTCATGTTTATCGATCCATCTATTCGCCGCTAACGTCGTTTCTCTGAACGATTTTATTTCAATCACGCTGAAAATCTTCGTTAAATCGACATCCACTGTCGAATTCTGTGTTTTATCCATGTAATTTTCCAATCTGAGCAAAAGTTTGTCGGACCAGGGTTCCAAGGTCAACAAATGCACTCCTAACGGCAGATCGCTTTGTACCCCTACGAAGCAATTGTTTAAAGTCAACCAATCCTTATAATCCATTGTCGTGGACGAAACAAAGATTAACGGCTGTAGATGAAACTGTAAAACTTGTTTGCGTTCCAATAATAACTCATTATAATCATTTGGCTCATTAATCATTATCCGATGTCTTCCTCGCATGACCAGTCCTTTTCCCTCCGCTACCTCATTCAAAGCCTCACCCACCCCAAACGCATCATCATGTAGCAAACGGCGATGTAGCATCAACTCTACATTTCCCTCAAGCAACGACGTTCCTCCCTGAGCCCTGTCTGTTAACACCGACACTCTATTTTCATCGTCTTCAATGAATATCTTATTTGTAACCGGATAGTAGTTCCCAGCGATAGGCTCTTCCAGAGTTAAGTTCCATTGCGGTCTCTCATTAAGCTTTCTCTTCAACATTTGCCTCCCGTTCGAATCAGTGTAGAATATCCCGTTATTAACCACATTTGTTTCATATCTAACAATGTACTCTTTCCCTACATTATCCTCTATCGAAATCGGTCCAACTACAAAGTCATGTTCAATGAAGTTCAATCCTTTATACAATCTTATTGTATTAGTAACATTTCCTTGTGTTATACCCGTTGCTTCTTGTACGACCGGACCTTTGATGGATTTTGTATCAACGTACGGTACTTCTATGGGTTCTGTGGTCATGGGTCTGAAGATATAAGCGCCTGAGGACCTCTCAGTAATATTAGAGTTATCGCCAACACTACCCGTCCAGTAGTACATTTTGATTTTCATGTTTAAAGTACGATCAGGCAAGATTATATGGGTAACTTCACCCGTTGCTTTCTCTATACGGACTTTTATGCGCTGTAAATAAGTATTAGAATTTATTTATTTATTGTATCCAAACTTATATCTAACATTACAGGAAACCCTAATGCTTTAGATATGTATTTTTTTTACCTAACTGAAGTAGCAAACAAGGATGCAGTCCACCTGATGGTAAGTGGTCACTGCTGCTCATGAACGTCTGTAAGCAACTTCATACAGAACAAGGGTTCCATCTGAAGTCAATCACAGATGCGTTGCTACTCCCGAGGATTATGATGGTCGCCTCATGTGAAAGTGTGACGGCAACCACACCCTTCCATCTCGCGCAAGAAATGCTTCACGCTAGAAATAGGTGCGGCGGTGGTACCTCCCCGGTCGAACTACACTGCGACCCCCGTGGCGCAGCGGTTATCATACCGGTCTGACGCGCAATGGGTCCCGGGTTCGATTCCCGGCCAGAAATGTATCTGAGTGATGACTTTAGATTCATGTTCTCGGTCTGAGTGTTTGTGTATTCGTCTTGTGTGTGTCCATGGTACCAACGACACAGGAGAGAATCCTAGTGTGGGGCTATGAGTGTAGAAAGCCCGTGTTTTATTAAGAGGATAGGCCATCCTGCCTATACATATGCTTGAAAAACATTACCACCCTTAAACAGTCGGGCAGTAATAAATAAACCATTATAGTACTTAATGGGTACTCACGATATGCGGTTTATGAATTCTTATAGAATTCTGTTGTCGGGGAGAAACCGTTGACAAGCACTAGTGGTAAATTAACCTATCTACCCTACGTCTAGTTCGTTTTTCTTTTTTAGGTTCCATATCACGACACACAACACTAACTGTATCCTTATGCACCACACTGCACTATTTGCGATTTACATAAACTAACCACCGGATTCCACGCTTGTGCAAGTTTAAAACCATCTTCTCTATTAAAATTCTTAGGATGTTTTTTGATCTCTATAGCTTCTCTTACTAAACGTGGGAAGTAATGACGCTCAGCGGAGATCACCTGAGGTTTATGCAGTTCGATCCAGTGGTTAGAGCCGGAATTAAGGATGTGTTCAGCTACCGCAGATTTTTTCGGGTCATTCTTTTTGACTGCGCTGATGTGTTCTTTAATCCGTTGGGATATGGCTCGTTTAGTCTGTCCAATGTAGGAGAAATATCGCAAAAAGAATTCTATAAGAATTCATAAACCGCATGTCGTGAGTACCCGTTAAGTATTATAATGTATCAATTCCGCGATAATACTAGTCTAAAATCAAATAAATAAACCACCTAATTAGTTATATAAAAACAAGCAAATATCACAAAAAAACACAAAAATATAACTATATACCCTTCATACCCCATGTAATCATCAGACAGCATCCTCATCTCTTCATCAGTCATACTTACCTACCTATGTACCTTTTTTTTTTTGTTTTCGAGGGGGAAACTTTCAAAAAGTACCCGACGTCGTGGGAGCGACGCGGGTTATGTGGGATTCTTACCGCACTAAAACCCCCCCGGTGGCCGACCTCGACGCTGCGAAGAGGACTCCGGGAACTCCAATTGACCGCGTGGGCGTGAACTGCTCACCGCACCTTCTGGTTTTTACGGCAGCATGCAACCACACATGCCGCCGTCCTTCCCGGGGTCACTTGGCCGGACGGGTCGAGCTCCCACTCTACCCGCCCGCAACCCCGGAAGCCTCTTTTAGTCGCCTCTTCCGACAGGCAGAGGGTACCGTAGTCCTATTCTGGTCCCGGAACTACAGGGACAACCTACCTATGTACCTAATGTAACTACCTAGTTAATTTTGTTCAAAATTTTCAATTTTATGTAATTTATTGTCATTTAATTCCGATTAATACACAATTTATAATAATGTTGTATTACATGTCGTCATCACTAGTAATTGGACTGGCGCCTAGAATGATAAGCCATATTATGTTTAATGTTAACCAATGTAATGGTGTACAGTGCGTTAGTGACCTTAAATAAATAAATAATGAAACTTCTCCATCCTAATTTTCTTAACTTTCTCCATAAAAGTACATCCATACATACATCCTTACATACACACACAAACACATGCATCTATACACACATACATACGCTCAAAAAGAATTTCCCTTTCTGACATAATCGCAAAAAAAGAACAAAATTTCATTTTACACAAATTATCAAAACCCAAAATAAAATCACATATTCTCACCTCATTTTCCAAGTAATCATCGAATCGCTCCACGATCACCGGCTCATCGGACAGCATTCTCATTTCTTCTTCACTCATCACCGGGTAATGAGACTTCTCCATTCTACCCTTCTTCTCCATACTCGGGTCCTTCTCAAAAGAATTCTTCAGATCTCTCAGCATTTGTATATCTTTCTCAAAATTACCTTCAAATTTGTCGGTGTTAAGAATTGGTATTTTCTCCTCTCCCAAATCGAATTCTTCTATATTTTTAATATTAATATACGGTTTTTCTTTAACATCTTTGAAATAATCGTTAATATTAGCGTAATAGTCATTTTCTCTCTTTTGTGTATCTCTTTTGACCTTTTTAGTCTTTTTGATGTAAAATGATTTGACACCTAATCCGTGGAGGTAGGCTATGAAAACTATTTCGTGTGTGGCGTTCGATTTTCTTGTTGGTATATTTATAACCGCATCTGGTATGGGTAGCAATTGTGTCTCAATTTTATCACCTATAATCAGAAAAAAAATAAAAATGTTATTAGTCTTCGTCAACCGATTATTGTCCCACAGCACGGGTCTCGGAATGAGAGAATTAGGCCATAGTCCACCACGCTGGCCAAGTGCGAATTGGTGGATTTCACACACCTCCGAGAACTTTTTTTAAAGAACTCTCGGGTATGTAGGTTTCCTCACGATGTTTCACCGAAAAGCAGTGATAATTAATTTCTAATACGCACATAAATCAGTGGTGCGTGGGTTTGAACCTCGGACCTCCCGATTGAGAAGGCAAGTTTCAACCATTAGGCTATCACTGCTCTACGGTTCAGCGGTTACCATACATGTCTAACTAGCGTTATAATTTACCATTTGGAGCGTAGACTTCGTAGTTCCCTTCAAGTACTGGTATCCTTATGGCTTCCTTCAAGCTCCATGCAAGAGGATTGTATAGTGTTACCTGTGAAAATATTTATTTATTTATTGAAGTGAAACTTCTTTAGGCGCATGAGGGTAACATTTTTACAGATGAAACGTCACGCCGGTATGCAACGGAAGTGTCGGAAAAGAGAGAACGTACGTACAGGGCGAACGTAGCATGAGCAACTAGCCGTGGAGTGAGAGTAGGGAGCAAGCGAGTGAGAAAGATTGAGAGAAAAAGTGAGACAGAGCGAACGTCGTATCACGCCTTTTTCCCTTCCTCTTAATCTTGGAAATTTAAAGTTTTAGATTTGTATAAATATAAACAAGATTTATAAATTAGTTCGCCAAAGAAGTTTCACTTCTGACATGTGTACTTTGTACGCACGCATGTTTTTTTATTTATTTATTTATAGTTAGCGAGAACGGCCATCAGATCCAATTACACTAACTCAGATACATTACAAATAAAAAGAAAAAATACACAATCGTAAATTGAAAACACCATAGAAATAATTATAACTTAGGACTTATCAATAAGAAATATAATTTGGAGTCAATTACATTGAATCGATGATTAAAAAAAATCCAATCTATAACAATTATAATAAATAAACAAAATAAAGAGATCTGTAATTAAATAATAATTATAATTAAGAATGTTCTGTTCTTTATAAGTACCTATATCATAACTAGAGATTGATGTTTGCTGTTCAGTGAAACCCTCTGAACAATTCAGAGGGTTTAATATGTTATTAAATTAAGTACCTTAGGAAAGAAAAACTCGAAAACTGTACCAATAAGGCAAAAAAACGTGCGGCACTCGGGGACTGCCGCGGTAAAGCTATTGCATAGCATTTTTATCAACTTATGCAGTTATAATTATTTATTTATTAACGCAGTACTTTTTACTTTGATATTAATTCAAGTAATTTTCTTTGATACTATATACTTTCTCACAAGCAGCTGTTTATATATTCGTCCGATTTCCGAGCAGCTCGTCTCGATCCGTGCGAGCTTCGTACTGTCGTACCATATACATGCACGTTAAGCGAACGCTCGGCCACGCTACATGGTAGGCGGGGGATGTTAGGTTTTTTTCGTTACGGAATTTCTTGTTTCGGTTGTTATGAGTGTAGAAAAAGAGTGTAGTTTTTAGAGTTTACTCCTTAAGAATCATTCGCATATATAAGGGCCCGGTATGAGACAAATGTGAGGAGTACAATCTACTGATGAATGACCTCGTTACGTTTTTTTATTGAGTATAACGCCATCTAGTTAAAACTTTACAACTATTTTATCAGTACGCGTGGATGGTATGCATAGGTTTCGTGATTACGTTTTACCGAAATCTCAATGGTATTTAAAATAGTAAATCGTTAAGATAAGTAATGTAAATACTCTGTAAATACGTACAATATTAATATTTTAATACGTACTTATATATTAGATATAATTGTTCAAAATGAACCATGTATTGGTATTATTTATATCTAAGTGTGGGAGTATGGCGCCATCTATTTTAAATGCGAGTAAACTCCAGTCGTGCGTCGGAGCTGACACACACACACTCTTTTTTTATATAACTCACCACAAAAGTATCGCTCGTCTCAGAAGTATGGCAACTGGACTCGTTAAAGCGACATCTGTCGAAACTGAATATCGGTGGCTTGAGCGCGTCGCGTTGTATGAACTTACTGTCGATAAAATATGTCAACATAAAAAAACAATAAGATTATGTGCATCTATATAATAAGATACCAGTCGACGTTAAGAATGTACACTAGAGATGGCAATAATAGTTGAAAATATTTATTGGTTAATTGTTAAGTGATAAATATTTTTATCGATATTTTTATTGGTTGAAAATATTCGTTGATATTTTTATTAAAGTAGGTACGAGTTTTGCTGAAGTTGAATATTTTATTTGTTAAAATTATCGTTTAGTTCGAATGAATAACAATATCACAGACAATAATTATTACGTAAACATCAATATTGTACTGTATTTCAAGTGCAATAGAACATAGAATTGAATGCAGTGAGTGACGTCAACGGACTCAGGGTCAGCAGGCCATAGGCGACGTGCGAGGCGAGTTGGAAAATATTCTCTATAAATCAATCTCAATGTACTCAAATAGTGTTAAAATTATTGAGTTGATATTTTTATTCAATATTGATAACCAATGTTAACGAATAATATGGTTATTTTAAATTATTAGTTAAATTTATTGGTTGATGGTTATATTTATCATCTCTAATGTACACTCATTTAACGCTTTCAAGCGCAAATTAGTTGAGTACATAATAAAAAATAATACAATCGTCTAAATATGAAAGGGTTAAATGGGTAAGTTGGGGTAATATCGGACATGGGGTAAAACCGTAAAATTGAAACTGTAGGCTAATGTAGCCATCTTTTATCAAATTGACCACGTCATACACGTACATTATTTTCATGGCATAGTAGAAGTCACACATAAAAAGAAAATGGCTGACTTAAGTCTAAAATTTTAATCGTACGGTTTAACCCCATGTCCGATATTACCCCAACTCACCTTATTTGATATAATCACGTATCCTGAGTTTTTTATTTGAAATTATGCGTTGCTACTCCCGAGGACTATGATGGTCGCCTCATATAACAGTGTGCCGGCAACCACACCCTTCCATCGAAACGCAAGAAATGCTTCACGCTAAAAATTATCAGTGTTCCTCCACTATATTATACATGTGTTATACATTAAAACCTTCCTCTTGAATCACTCTATCTATTTAAAAGCACTGCATAATTTTACTGCGTAGTTTTAAAGATCTAAGCATACATAGGGACAGACAGCGGGAAGCGACTTTGTTTTATACTGTAGTGATGTCCATACGGCAGTGTATGTACTTGTGATGAACTTCTCTCATGCTCTCAAGTTAGAACGTATATGCCCACCACCGCCACATCTTTTTCAACCCCCCCTCCTCCCCCTCAAGCTGGTTACGCCCGTATCTATAACTATATAATCAAGGTGGTAGAACCAGTGTAGTTCGGCCGGGGAAGTACCACCACCACACCTATTTCTAGCGTGAAGCAGTTCTTGCGCGAGATGGAAGGGTGTGGTTGCCGGCACACTTACACATGAGGCGACCAGCATAGTCCTCGGGAGCAGCAACGCATCTGTGATTGACTACAGATGGAACCCGTTCTGTATGAAGTTGTTTACAGATGTCGCAGGGCGGCAGTGACTACTTACCATCAGGTGGACTGCATGCTCGTTTGCTACTTCAGCCAAATAAAAAAAACTTACTTGAAGGCCTGACGAGCAATGATCACCGCGTCCTCTATGGCCGAATGCAGTATTCTCTCGTAGTCGTGTGTCACTGCTTGCTTCTCCGTACCCGTTATGGCGTCGTGGTGTTGCATAACTCCTGAAATTAAACGTAATTTTGCATTTCACCAACAGATGGCGTTAGTGGTATCCTGAATCACACTCTCTCGTCAACCCATTATTGTCCCACTGCTGGGCACGGGTCTTCTCTCAGAATGAGAGAGTTTAGGCCATAGTCCACCGCGCTGGCCAAGTGCGAATTGGTGGACTTCACACACCTCCGAAAACTTTTTTTTTTTTAAGAATTCTCGGGTGTGTAGGTTTCCTCACGATGTTTTCCTTCACCGAAAAGCAGTGATAATTAATTTCTAATACGCACATGAATCAGTGGTGCGTGCCTGGGTTTGAACCTCGGACCTCCCGATCGAGAGGACAAGTTTCAATCATTAGGCTATCACTGCTCTAATCGAATCGAATCACACTATCGAAGTTTTATTCGGTTTTAAACTGATACTAGGTTCGTGCGCTTTCGTCTGGTTTATGTATTACGTATATGACGATGTGACAAAGGTCAGGGTGTTGCTTACTATCCATCCTCGATGGTTCCAAGAAAAACGCAGGCGATAATCTTCTTCAATTTATTCAATTCGAAGGTCCAATCGCTTCGACGGTTCGATTTATTACCGGCGGGCGCTCGCCCTTTTACAACAAAGTTTAGGTAGCATTGTTTTTTGAAGTGAAACTTCTTTATCGGGCTTGGAAAAAAATTTAGTGTAACATTTTTTCGGTACGCGCCATCTTTTTCTGTTACGCGCCATTTTTTTCCGTTACGCGCCATCTTTTTCTTATCCCTACCACGCGTGATATAAGATAGATTATTATAGATTAGATTATTAGATAAAGTTTAATAAAAGCCTTTTATTAAACTTTATCTAATTTAACTTTATTTAACCAATTTCTGTAAAGTTGCATATAGTAAATTATTTTTTGAAAAATAGCGTCATAAAGAAGTTTCACTTCTTACGAGTGTACGCTAGTACACGCACACATTTTTTTTTTGTTTTCGAGGGGGAAACCTTCAAAAGGTACCCGACGCCGTGGGAGCGACGCGGGGTTATGTGGGGTTTTTACCGCACTAAAAGCCCCGGTGGCCGTCCTCGGCGCTACAAAGAGGACTCCGGGATCTCCAAAGGAACGCAACCGGAGTCCTCCGAATGCGATGCCTATTTCAGGCTCTTCCCTGGTAAGCGGATACGCTCACCGCCTGTTATTTACGGCGGTATACGATCACACTTACCGTCGTCCTTCCCGGGATCGTCTTACCGAACGGTTCGAGCTCCCACTCTAGCCGCCCGCAACCCCGGAAGCCCCTTTTAGTCACCTCTTACGACAGGCAAGGGATACCGTAGCCCTATTCTGATCCCGGAACTACAGGGACATCATATAATAGACCTAACGACTTACCCATAGCGCTCTTCAGTTCGTTCAGAACAAATCGGTTGTGTTCCTCTAGACCACCCAACACTTGCAGCTGTTTCACCATCTGAAAACAACAATACAAAAATACAATATAATAAAAATGTGTGCATGTACTAGCGTACACTCGTAAGAAGTGAAACTTCTTTATGACGTTATTTTTCAAAAAATAATTTACTATATGCAACTTTACAGAAATTGGTTAAATAAAGTTAAATTAGATAAAGTTTAATAAAAGGTTTTTATTAAACTTTATCTAATCTATAATAATCTATCTAATATCACGCGTGGTAGGGATAAGAAAAAGATGGCGCGTAACAGAAAAAGATGGCGCGTAACAGAAAAAGATGGCGCGTAACGAAAAAATGTTACACTAAATTTAGTTCCAACCCTGATAAAGAAGTTTCACTTCAAAAACTCTTTATTGTACACCAAATACATATACAATATCACAAATATAAGAAGACAATGCAAGGTACAATAGGTCTTATCACTAAAATAGCGATCTCTTCCAGACAACCTTAAAATCGCAGGAATAATATCACATACGAAAGTATAATAGTACAATAGTATGATGCAAATAGACAACAACAACACACTTTAAGACAGTACATCACTGCATAGTATAAAACAACGTCGCTTCCCGCTGTCTGTCCCTATGTACGCTTAGATCTTTAAAACTGCGCTACCGATTTTAATGCAGTTTTTTTGAAGTGAAACTTCTTTATCGGGGTTGTTGAAGTGAAATGAAACTTCTTTATCGGGGTTGGAAAAAAAATTAGTGTAACATTTTTTCGTTTCGCGCCATCTTTTTTTTCCGTTACGCGCCATCTTTTTCTTATCCCTACCACGCGCGATATTAGATAGATTATTATAGATTAGATTATCAGATAAAGTTTAATAAAAGCCTTTTATTAAACTTTATCTAATTTAACTTTATTTAACCAATTTCTGTAAAGTTGCATATAGTAAATTATTTTTTGAAAAATAACGTCATAAAGAAGTTTCACTTCTTACGAGTGTACGCTAGTAAACGCACACATTTTTTTTTATATGTAGACTGATTCAAGAGGAAGGTTTTAATGTATAATACATGTATGAAAGAGTGGAGGAACACTGATAATTTTTAGATTTTTGACTTTTAGCGGGACGAAATTCGCCGAGTCAGCTAGATTTCCATTAAAATATGTTGTAATAAATCAATCCGCCTTTTTTATTCAAATAGTTTTCTTTAAGACTTTTTATAAAATCGAAATAGAAGAAATCAAATATCTCTAAGGAATCATAATACAGGAGTGGTGTATGTAGTCAATTATAGATGCGTTGCCACTTTTATTGGAGCTAACTTTCATTACCATGTAAAAAAACATGATTGTAATTATATAAAAAAATGGATATACATAAGAAAAAAGACAAACCCGTGAGTTTCTTGCCGGATCTCAGTTGAGGTCGTGTTCCGATCCGGTGATAGTGTAAGAAAAATGTAACTGACAATTTGTAAGTGCCCCCGTAGGCTTATACAAAATAAAGACATTTCATTTCATCTCTTAAAGGCTAACATAGTCACCTCGAAGTTTGGTCCGAGGTTCAAACCCACGCACCACTGATTTACGTGCGTATTAGAAATTAATTATCACTGCTTTTCGGTGACGGAAAACATCGTGAGGAAACATACACACCCGAGAGTTCTTTAAAAAAAAAGAAAGTCTCGGAGGTGTGAAGTCCACCAATTCGCACTTGGCCAGCGTGGTGGACTATGGTCTAAAGCTCTCTCATTCTGAGAGAACACCCGTGCCCAGCAGTGGGACAATAATGGGTTGTACCCAAATATATACTTCAAAATACCCATTGGCCTTTTTATACACCTAAGGAAGGAAAAGTCCGAATCCGCCCTTACACTTATGGGTTAGGTCCAGACCGGATTCCTAACCTAACAGAAATGTCGAAAAGTAATGATTTAAACTACATCTCTTTTGCAATCCAATTACTCCCCTCCACTTTGATAAGAAATAATTTCAGAGAGTAGCTGATCAATTTTTCGCCGACCATCAGTATTGGGCTCTCCTTAACAAACCCTTAGCTACTCCCACGTAACCTAAGCTAAATAGAAAGTACCTGTAAGTAGCTGTTTCCCTCCCGCTCAAAGTACTTGGTCGTCGGTCGGGAGGTGAAGTAGCCGGTCCAGAAGGCGGTGGGATCGCTCGCGTACGGGAAGAAGTCGTCCTGTTTCGTCGGAAGTGTCGGTCTGGAAACATATCACGTTAATAACAAAACAAAATACATTCAGCTACAAATGCAAATATTGATATACAAACTCTGATACGCGGAAACTCACACTCAGTCACTAACTCAGTCTTTCACCCACACGCTCACAGGCTCACACACCTACCCACTCGCTCACTCACACACTTACAAACTCACCTACCCACTCATTCACAAATTCACCTACCCACTCACAAACTCACCCACCCACTCACTCAATCACACACTCACAAACTCACCTACCCACTCACTCATTCACACAATCACAAACTCACCTACCCCCATACTTACACACTCACAAACTCACCTACCCACTAACTCATTCACACACTCACAAACTTACTTACCCACTCACTGACTCACACACTCATAAACTCACCTACCCACTCATTCACAAACCCATCTGCCCACTCACTCACAAACTCACATACCCACTCACTCACAAACTCACCTGCTCACTCACTCACATACTCACAAACTCACCTACCCACTCACTCACAAACTCACCTGCCCACTCACACACTCAAAAACTCACCTACCCACTCATTCACACACTTACAAACTCACCTACCCACTCATTCACTCACTTACAAACTCACCTATCCACTCATTCACACACAAACTCACCTACCCACTCATTCCCAAATTCACCTGCCCACTCATTCACACTCAAAAACTCACTTGCCCAGTCACTCAATCACACACAAACTCACCTATCCACTCACTAAATCACACACAAATTCACTTACCCACTCACTAACTCACACACTCACAAACTCACCTGCCCACTCACTCATACACTCCACTATTCACGCACTCATTCACTGCCACAAATTGTTTTTTTTTGTTTTAACTGTATGAGATAGTATAATTTAATGACCTTATATTAATTAAAAATGGCGTTTGACTGAATTATATGAGGCGAAATTAATATAAAATACAATATAAAGTTTTTTATATATGTTTTTTTTTCTTTTTAATATAGGTTATTATATTTATTTATATGGTGTAAATATATATTTAAGTTTCAGTTAGTTTATATTTTACTTTAATATAAAATATGTTATTCTATATATTAATTATAAGAATAGTATAAATAAAATACAATTAATTATACAACTTACTTGGCATCCTTCACTGCTTTAAGATAACAATCAGGCGTGGAGTAGAATAATTTAATTTTTAAGCCATCTTTCGCTGCTTTCAAATTCGCATATCTGAAATACATATATCCATTACTATTTCTTTAATTTGAAGATAGTAAAGTAAGTAACAGGTAACATATGTTTTAAGAAAAAGAGCATTATTATGAAAAAAGTTTTTGAAGAGAAACTTCTTTATCGGGGTTGGAAAAAAATTTAGTGTAACATTTTTTCGTTACGCGCCATCTTTTTCTGTTACGCGCCATTATCCGTTACGTTACGTTATCCCTACCACGCGTGATATTAGATAGATTATTATAGATTAGATTATTAGATAAAGTTTAATAAAAGCCTTTTATTAAACTTTATCTAATTTAACTTTATTTAACCAATTTCTGTAAAGTTGCATATAGTTAATTATTTTTTGAAAAATAACGTCGTAAAGAAGTTTCACTTCTTACGAGTGTACGCTAGTACACGCACACATTTTTTTTATGCTTTTGCACAGCTTTGAGCTTTGAGCGCGGCAAGATTCTTTTTCGATACTATAATAGTTCATTATTGTCCATTATTGTCCCACATCTGGGCACGGCTCTTCTCACAGAATGAGAGTTTTATGGCTTTAAAACTCTTCATTCTGTATAATACTAAATGGGAACTTTTTCACAATCAGCTGCTTACATATTCGTCCGATTTCCGAGCAGCTCGTCTCGATCCGCGCGAGCTTCGTACTGTAGCACCATATACATACACGTTAAGCGAACGCTCGGCCGCGCCATGGTAGGCGGAGTGGGGAGTGTTAGGTTTTCGTTACGGAATTTCTTGATTCGGTCGCCGCGCTCCAAGCCCGCAAAAGCTATGCAATTGCTTAAAAATAATCTGGCAACACTGACCAGTATACATACCAACCTGTTTAAGTGACGACGCATTACCACATGTAAGATGGTGACCACAAATGTTAGTCAACCGGCAACCACATGCACATGCATTTCGAACTAATCAGCGTGCATTCGTTTTCAAAAGCGCGTTAACGAGATAAACGTAAGCTTTGCGATTACAATCATGTTCACAACCATACAAGGAGGGGGGGGAATACTTAACTTAAATAAGATGACCTATGCAACCTTCATAGCTACCTAATCAAAGGTATGGAGATGGGTGTGTGTGGTGAAAGTCTTAGTGTGCAGGAAAGGGTAAAAGTCAATGACGCACAAGTCCACTTAAAATAAGAGTTTATTGCGCGGTCACAATAATACCTTAGGGTCCATAGCATGCACTAACACTAATTAAAACTAAACAATTGTCCACACTTAAATCTACCATAATTAACAAAGAAGGAGAGAGAGAAACGATAGAAAGCGTCCTAGGCACTAAACTTAAACACTAAAAATAGTCTTTAAACACTAGGCACACAAGCGATAGTCTATATAGTTCGGAAGCACAAAATAGCAGTTCTAGGCACTAAAGCAAACACTACGCGGAGATCGTAGTGGTTAGCCGGGCGTAACGAGCGACACAGGTACAGCGCGGGACGAGGGTTAGCCTAATCAAAAATTCACTGTTTTGGGGGGAGAAGTGAAATTCTTAGAACCCTTGTTCCGTCTTGCAATTGGTTAACAATATAACTTTTTTAGCGTATACGCTTTTCAAAAGCATCTCCAACCTTACCTAACCTAACTCATATCTTTAACGAATTAGCAATATTTGGACTATACTCGAAGCTTCCAATGAGATATCCATTAATTTCGTAGGACGAAGGAATACAATTTTAAAAGGCGTCGGCAACCTTGTACCTGTAGTTCCGGGACCAGAATAGGACTACGCCCTACATATGCCCTGCCTGTCGTAAGAGGCGACTAAAAGGCTTCCAGGGTTGCGGGCGGCTAGAGTGGGAGGTCGAACCGTCCAGACAAGTAACCCCGGGTAGTCGCATGGCGTCGTAAATACCAGGAGATACGGTGACCTACAATGCTCACTAGTGAAGAGCCCGAAAGGGGCATCGCGCTCGGAGGACTCTGGTTGCGTTCCTTTGGAGATCCCGAAGCCCTCTGTGTAGCGCCGAGAACGGCCACCGGGGGGGTTTTCGTGCATTAAAAATCCCAACGACGTCGGGTACCTTTTGAAGGTTTCCCCCTCGAGGACAAAAAAGTGGAGAGGTGGTGTATAAAATCGCAAACATCACCTCACACAATTATATCAATTCGCCATAGGGGTAAAGAGGGGGGGATAAAAAACTCCGCAGTGACCTCACATAATTAACGGTTTCCTTGAATTACTCAATTCACCATAGGGGAGAGAGGGGATAGACAAATCTCCGAAAACGTCTCACATGATGATGTGTCGTGTGATAATTAATCAAGATTACATGGATCAGTGTAATCTTGATAATTTAAATAAATAATAATCATAATAACGAATTAGTCAATTTTACTAAGAACCCCACATTACACAATGTTACCAAGAAAGGGGGTTCAGACGCTTAGTACTCACTCGATCAGTTTGTCTAAATTGTGGTACCACATCACCGCGTCCTGGTACGTGAAATCGCCACCCATCGTCAACACCACGTTATTGGTCAGGTAATGCTTGGACTGGTTCCTTGCGTAGTCCAGGAAGGTTGCTACCTGGTGATGGAAGAACAAGTCAACGGTCCTTAGTGTAGTTTTTGAAGTGAAACTTTTTTATCGGGGTTGGAAAACAAAAGTGAAACTTCTTTATCGGGGTTGGAAAAAAATTTAGTGTAACATTTTTTCGTTACGCGCCATCATTTTCCGTTACGCGCCATCTTTTTTATTCCGTTACGCGCCATCTTTTTCTTATCCCTACCACGCGTGATATTAGATTATTATAGATTAGATTATTAGATAAAGTTTAACTTTATTTAACCAATTTCTGTAAAGTTGCATATAGTAAATTATTTTTTGAGAAATAACGTCATAAAGAAGTTTCACTCCTTACGAGTGTACGCTAGTACACGCACACATTTTTGTTTTATTTATTAGGTTCCACCTGAAATCAATCACAGATGCGTTGCTACTCCCGAGGACTAATGGTCGCCTTATAACACAGTGTGCCGGAGTTTGCTGTGGACCGGTGCCGCGGTCACACCTATTTCTGTTAAAGAGTAGTGTGTAGACAGTGACGTAGGACAATGTTTAATATATGACGACCCGCGTGGCTTTGTTTTATTTCATGTAATTCAAGAAGGGTATTTTTTTTGTGTCTGATATAAGTCCCTGTTGACAAAACAGGGAGGGGGTGGACGTCCAGAAGTGGATCTTAAATGTCTAATGAATTATCTATTATCTATTTTGACGACCCGCGTGGTGGTGCCGTGGACCGATCTGGAACCCATATCGGTCTGACACGCATTGTCCCGAGTTCGATTCCCGGCCAAGGTATCTGAATGAGTTTAGATTCTTGTTCTGGGTCTGGGTGTTTGTGTATTTGTCTGTGTGTCCATGACAGCCACTACACAGGAGAAAATCCTACTGTTAGGGTTATGAGTGTAGAAAGCGCCTCTATTTTTTAAACTGTTTCATCATCATGAAATTGTACAAACACACAACTCGACTAAATTATTTTATCGATATAACATATGTATGTATGATGTCGGTGTAAGATAAGTATTAAAATTTTTAAACGAGACTTATAAGTCATATCAATCGTATTGTACACTATGGCATCACACAAATAAAAAAAATGTGTGCGTGTACTAGCGTACACTCGTGAGAAGTGAAACTTCTTTATGACGTTATTTTTCAAAAAATAATTTACTATATGCAACTTTACAGAAATTGGTTAAATAAAGTTAAATTAGATAAAGTTTAATAAAAGACTGTTATTAAACTTTATCTAATAATCTAATCTATAATAATCTATCTAATATCACGCGTGGTAGGGATAAGAAAAAGATGGCGCGTAAGGGAAAAAAAAGATGGCGCGTAACAGAAAAAGATGGCGCGTAACGAAAAAATGTTGCACTAAATTTTTTTCAAACTCCGATAAAGAAGTTTCATTTCACTTC
Source organism: Spicauda simplicius (assembly GCA_949699795.1). Lineage (NCBI taxonomy): Eukaryota > Metazoa > Arthropoda > Insecta > Lepidoptera > Hesperiidae > Spicauda > Spicauda simplicius. The sequence goes on along the minus strand of OX453086.1, from coordinate 733,999 downwards.
AACAACCCCGATAAACAAGTTTCACTTCGATAGAAATTATATTGTTTACAACGCCATCTATTATAATGTAGTGTGAGAAAAACTCGTGAAGTATTGTCGTTGATAAAAATCTTTTTTGTCTTTTATAGTAAAACTAAACTAAAAGTCAAAAATCTAAAATTATCAAATTATCAGTGTTTTTCCAGTATATTATACATGTCTTATACATAAAAACCTTCCGCTTGAATCACTCTATTAAAATAAACTGCATTAAAATCTGTAGCGTTTTAAAGATCTAAGCATACATAGGGACAGACAGCGAGAAGCGACTTTGTTTTATACATAGTGATTGTCGTCTGTATAAGGATGAGCGCATTCACTTTTATATCCTAATAAGTTCATAATAACGAGTAAGGGTGGCTACAGAAAATAGACTCCTCCCGCCTCCAGCTCGGAGCATAAACGGAAAACAGAAAATTGTTTAATCGATTTTTACTAAGGACATTTTTTTACTTATGGAGACATATTTCCTTCTTATTCCTTCTTAGTCTTAATATCAAGTTCCCCCCCCCCCCCGTCCTTAAGCAAATGGTGACAATAAGTTTTAGAAATTAGCTGATTGGTTCTAATGCACGCTGATTAGCTCAAAATTAATTGAAACTATATATTAATACGTGAAGCAAAAATTGCTGACGCATTTTTAAGTATTATGCCGCGGACGGATTAGTATGAAATTTTGTACGATTATAGAAGACGTAGAGAAGTAGTGCAGAATGTTAATATTTATTTCAAATAATAACATACATAACAATAAATGTAACATACATAAAATCAACTATAAACACATTACACACACTACCGTGTATTTGTCACAAACACATAAATAATAAACGAAATAGAACATTCAATGTCTTACTATGAAAACAGATAACGCCAGAAATGTCACTGTCTCTGTCAAAATACCGCTATTGCTTTTAAATGCGGCTTAGATAATTAAACCTTTTTTTCAGAATTTCAGAATTATTCGTACTAGTTTGGACAATATGAAGTTTTAGTTTTTGAATTTTGAAATTACGGTCGAATTTCGACCGATGCTACGAGGACTAGTAATCATTAATAGATGATCATTTAATTAGTTCTATCCTGTCAATGTAATTGAATATTGTAATTGGACAATTCTATTATTTAAAAATATTTTTTGTCTCAGTCCAAAATTCCATGCACCGTTCATGCTTAAAACAAATAGACACAAAATTCCATGCACCCTGAGAATATAAACAAAACAGCAGACATTTTAATACTTAACGGGTACTCACGATATGCGGTTTTTGAATCCTTTTCGAATTCTTTTTGCCGATTCTTCGACCCAGTTGCATGGATCGTGGTGAATGGCAACCGCATATCGACAAATGAAATGAAATGTCTTTATTTTGCATAGGCCTACGGGGGCACTTACAAATTATCAGTTACATTTTTTTTATTCTACCACCGGATCGGAACACGACCTCAACTGAGAAGAGCAGCATTTCCAGCAAGAAACTCAGCGGGTTTGTCTTTTTTCTGATTAATACCCATTTTTTTAATATAATTACAATCATGTTTTTTTACACGGTAATGAAAGTTAGCTCCAGTATCTTGCCTTATAGTTCAGTGAAAGAGAGTGAGTTAAGTATACCGTTAAGTATTAAAATGTGTCAATTCCGCTATAATTTATTTATTTATTTATATATACAGACTTACGTCTATCTTTACAGGTAACACCCAATACGATAGCGTAGGCAATTTTTCATTTTTTTTAAATAATAATATTAGTTTAAAATAATTAATATTTAAAAATAATAATAATAATAATAATAATAATAATAATAATAATAGTCATTCAAAACAGCAGACTTTAATTCATTTCCATTCACTAAACTTACTTAATCAATTTGTCCAAATTTATAAACCACATAGCCGCGTCCTGGTATTGAAAATCATCCCCCATGGTGACTAGGATATTGTTCGTGGTGTACGCAGACGACATAAGATTGACTCTTTCGAAAAACAATTGTACCTGATGTGACAAATATGTTTTTAATATTATTTTTATTTATTTGAAGCAGCAAATGTGATATACCTGAGGATACGTGGCTTCTGCTGCACGTGGGCATGTCTATACATTTGAAGTGGCAAATAGCTTGCAATCCACCCTGGTAAGTGGAGAGTAAGCGGCTTCTGCTGCACATGGGTTTTTTTATAAGATTGAAATAGCAGACGAGCATGCAGTGCACCTAATGGTAGGGTCACTGACGCTCTGCGACATCTGTAAGCAGCTTCATATAGAACATGGGGTTCTCTCTGAAGTCAATCACAGATGCGTTGCTACTCCGAGGACTATGATGGTCGCTTCATACAAAAGTGTGCCGGCCACGACACCCTTCTATCGAAACGCAAAAAAGGCTTCACGCTAGACATAAGTGTGGCGGTGGTACCTGCCGGTCGAACAACACTAGTTCTACCACCTGGCGAATGGTTTTTTGATATTTATTAGAAAAAATTTAAAAAAATATAGTTAATGGCCACTTATCATCAGATTGACGTCAATAAATTTGGTATATAAACGGGTATACATTAATTTATTATTTTGTTCCCAAAACTATGTTTCGTTCAGAAGTCAACATTAAAACTACTCATAATATGCATATTAAATACAATAATGTAGTGCATAGCATATACAAGAATCCATGCAACCATATGCATTTGTAATTCATGCTAAAATAGCTCTTTAAACTGTCAGTCCAAGCGCATATGCGAGAAAAACCGTCTAGCTATAAAATCTTTACTCCAAGCGCATATGCAAATGAAAAACCATGCAAACTCACTCAATAAGTTTGTCCAAATTATGATACCACATGTAGGCGTCTTGGTAAAAGAAGTCTTCCCCCATAGTGACTAATATGTTATTCGTGGTGTATCCTTTTGACATATTTCTTGCGATGTCCAAAAATATCTTCACCTATTTCAGATAAACATTATGAAATAGAAGATTTTCTCTCTACTCTTTTACACTCTTTTTGATGTGACACTTGTCAGTATCGCTGACACTGACACTTGTCAGTGTGTCAGTGTCAGTGTCAAACCGAAGATAAAGGTCGTCAGAAGTATACAGATACCACACACATACTCAAGTAGAAAGGGTCTACACTCATAGCTCCACACTAGGATTTTCTCATGTGTCGTGGTTACCATGGACACAAGACGGATACACAAACACCCAGACCCAGAACATGAATCTAAACTCAATATTCAAATACATGTCTGGCCGGGAATCGCACCCGGGACCCATTGCGCGTCAGACCGGTATGGTAACCGCTCCGACAAGCGAGTCGTCAAATGACCAAAGACAAAGGTCGTCACTTTTCCTTCAAACTAGCTCGCGAATTAACCAAAGGTGGTAGAACTAGTTTAGTTCGACCGGGGAAGTACCACCGCCACACTTATTTCTAGCGTGAAGCAGTTCTTGCGCGAGATGGAAGAGTGTGGTTGTCGGCACACTTCCACATGAGGCGACCGTCATAGTCCTCGGGAGTAGCAACGCATTGTGATTGACTTCAGATAGAACCCATGTTCTGTATGAAGTTGATTGCAGATGTCGCAGGGCGGCAGTGACCACTTACCATCAGGTGGACTGCATGCTCGTTTGCTACTTCAGTCAGATAAAAAAACTGAGATAGTCACCTAAGAGTGTGCCGAATGGAAATTATTTATTTTAGGTTATTATACTAACTTTGGCGATAATAGATGGCGTCGTAATACATTTGTTGGACTTATGAAAATAAATAATAAATAATAAATAATAATGATAACTAATATTAATTCAAATTATCGCTTAAAATGTGAATAATAATTAAATAACAACTAGCTAATTGTTTTCTTTATTCGTGGTAATTGTTGGTTAGGATATCTTTATATTTTAACTAGCTGTGCCCGCGACTTCGTCCGCGTGAAATGGTTTTCATACATATATTTTTAGTATCTTCAACAGTTTTCGCAGCGCACGCAGGATGAAATGGCGTTGGGAGCCCTCTGGGATAATTTTCCTTGTTTTTTAGGTTATATAGCCTAAAGCCCCCCTCCATAAATGGTATATTCAATATAAAAATATTTTTTCAATTCGAACCAGTAGTTCCTGAGATTAGCGCGTTCAAACAAATAAACAAACAAACTCTTCCGCTTTATAATATTAGTATAGATTATTTATAAATTCGTTTATTTATAAATTAGTACTGTGTGAATATAAAAAAATATGTAATTACCTAGAAAAATCTTCTAAATATAAATTTTATTTGATTTCTGAACTAGTGTAATAGGTTATCGAAGTTAAAAATATATAATATTCGAACGAAAAATAATGTCACAACATACTTCGGCTTCGCTGAGTTTGACCCCATTCGCGGTAATTACAGCACATAATGCACTTTAGATAATTAATACTTTTTTATTTCTTATTATTGTTATTATGATCTATTGTACTCCTATGTGTTATAATAATATATGTTTAAATGTAGTCCACTATAGTTGTGCCGTTTGTGTGTTGTAATTTTCTCGAATAAACCTATTTTTATTATTTTATTTTTATTTTATACATATATATATATATATATATATATATATATATATATATATATATATATATACATATATATATATATATATATATATATATATATATATATATATATATATATATATATATATATATATAAGAATACATGCATACTAGTCATATAAGGAATTTTAATATTTGAACGTTCGCGAATGCAAATATGGTATTTTTGTTTTTGGTGTAGGGCGCCGGTGCATGTAGATTTACTGACCTTGTTTTAAGTCGAAAAAATGCAGTTCAGTTTAACTTATTTACATTTTGAGACCTTTTTTTGAAAATAACTGCAATTCAATATTTGCAAGACATTCGCACAATTTTTGCGAATGCATATATTCGTCACTAATCCATACATATAAGTATACATATATGCAAAATGTTTTTTTTAACGTTATGCATATAATTTATTGTTTAACATATAGTCTGTAAGAAAATCTATACTAATATTATAAAACTGAAGAGTTTGTTTGTTTGTTTGTTTGAACGCGCTAATCTCAGGAACTACTGGTTCGAATTGAAAAAATCTTTTTATGTTGAATAGACCATATATCGAGGAAGGCTTTAGGCTATATATATATTATAAACGCGAGTGAAACCGCGGGAACTGCTAGTAGTCAATAAGAATCGAATCTGTCGATCTGATGGTAAGCGACCAACTAAAAAATTTAATAGTGGAGATATTTACTATCAGTATTTTATCAAATAAAAGTCCCAGTTTGAATCCTTTAATAAAATCTTTCCAAGACATATTGGAAAAATATATCCACAATTTTTTTACAATATCGTCGTCAACCCATTACTGTCCCACTGCGGGGCACGGGTCTTCTCTCGATATGAGAGAGTTTAGGCCATAGTCCACCGCGCTAGCCAAGTGCGAATTGGTGGACTTCACACACCTCCGAGCCCTTTTTTTTTAAAGAACTCTCGGGTGTGTAGGTTTCCTCACGATGTTTTCCTTCACCGAAAAGCAGTGATAATAAATGTATAATACGCACATAAATCAGTGGTGCGTGCCTGGGTTTGAACCTCGGACCTCCCGAATGAGAGGGCAAGTTTTAACCTTTAGGCTATCACTGCTCTCGTCTATTTTACAATATAGTATTTAAAAATTATAATTTTGCGAGAAAAATAAAGAACCAAAACAATCCGTGAAGAATCTGTGATGAGATAAAAAATATCAAAAAAAATATATAAATAAATCAACATTAAGTATATGTCCACTATGTCCCTTTATAGTAAATAATAAATATATTAAAGTTACGCATTTCTTTTAAGAAATAACCACAAAGTTAAAAAAAGTGAAACCTTCAATATAAAAAAACATTTTCGAAAAAAACAATTTTGAAGTGAAACTTCTTTATCGGGGTTGGAAAAAAAAATAGTGTAACATTTTTTCGTTACGCGCCATCTTTTTCTGTTACGCGCCATCTTTTTCTGTTACGCACCATCTTTTTTTTCCGTTACGCGCCATCTTTTTCTTATCCCTATCACGCGTGATATTAGATAGATTATTATAGATTAGATTATTAGATAAAGTTTAATAAAAGCCTTTTATTAAACTTTATCTAATTTAACTTTATTTAACCAATTTCTGTAAAGTTGCATATAGTAAATTATTTTTTGAAAAATAACGTCATAAAGAAGTTTCACTTCTTACGAGTGTACGCTAGTACACGCACACATTTTTTTAAATCAAAATGTCTCACCCTCGCGTCGACATTGAACAACGGCGAGGTGGGGTCGTCTATGATCGGCTCGTCGGAACACAACACGTCGAAGCAGAAGCCGGGGGGCGGGGAGTACGTGTTGTAGAGCACTCCCGTGAAGATGTCGGATGCCTTGCCTGTGAATGGAACAAGTGACACTGATAAATTATTTAAAAGCCGACTTCTTAAAACGAATCGCTTTTTTGGTTTTGCGTCAAGTTCCATAAAAGCATTATAATATTTATAATCTATAAGACGGAGGGGGAGCTCATCGCTCATCGTATCAGGATAACCCACTGTGGGCTCTGATAGGGAATGTTAGCACGAGAATAAATTGCAGACTTGATTTTAACACACAGTATATTGCCGAATTAAAACTTGTTACAATCACTGAATTAATCAAACTAAATTAAGTAGGCAAGTAATCGTAGCACTAAGAACGCGGGATGATTTTAGAGTCGTCTGCTTCGGCCGACCGTCAACGATAGACTGAGGTGTAGGCCATTAAACTGGTACAACCCTAACTTCATCGAACGCCACTAGATGGCGCTGACGCTCCGGTGTTGCCACAATACCGCCATTTCCGACATATACATATATTAATACGTGAAGAGCTTGTGATTTGTTTTCAAAGATACTTGCTGCAGGCAGAGGAGTATGAAATTACGCACGGTTCTAGCGTGAAGCATTTCTTGCGTTTCAATAGAAAAGTGTGGTTGCCGGTACACTTTCACATGAGGCGACCATCATAGTCCTCGGGAGGAGCAACGCATCTGTGATTGACTTCAGATGAAATTCATGTTCTGTATGAAGTTGCTTACAGATGTCTATACGGCAGTGGCCACTTACCATCAGGTGGACTGCATGCTCGTTTGCTGCTTTAGTCAGTTAAAAAAAACCATCAGGTGGACTGCATGCTCGTTGGCTACTTCAGTCAGATAAAAAAAATCTCTTCCCACTCACCCAGGTCATCATCCCCACGCCATACCATCTCCATACTCTTCTGCTGCAGCCGCTGCCTCTTGTCCTGGAAGTCGATCCTGCCTAGGAACAACCCGTCGTAGCCCATCCCGGCCACCAGAGACGCGAACTCCCGCGAGTGGCCGAAGGGATCTATCTGCCAGCCCACGCGTGGGAGCCCACACTCGCCGAATGTTTCGTTGAGTTTGCTGTTGGCAAAATTGTTTAGAGTTTACTCCTTAAGAATCGATTTGCCCCAAGAATAAGGGCCCGGTATGAGAAAAATGTGAGGAGTAGAATCTACTGATGAATGACCTCGTTACGTTTTTTTTATTGAGTACTAGCTGTACCCGCGGCTACGCCCGCGAGCAAATCAATGTATCGCAAAGTTTTTCCCGCGCATATCTCCACTCAGTGGGAATTCTACGATAAAAGTAGTCTACATGTTGTTCCATAACATTTTCTATAGTAAAAAAAACCCGTAAAAATCAGTTTAGCCGGTCAAGGATTACCCGGAAAAACACAGAGCGAAAAAACGAATTTTAAGTGTTTATTTGTGGGTAGGTGCATATTGTTATGTAAAATGTTATGAAAATAAGACGAATCAGAATATCGTGAACCCCTTTTTTGAACCAATTTACATCTGAATAGATTCATCTGAATAGATTCATGTTCTGGGTCTGGGTGTTTCTATATACGTCTTGTGTGTCCATGGTACCCACGACACAGGAAAAAATCTTAATGTGGGGCTATTGTAGAAATTGAAATTGTAGAAATTTTCTATTTTATTGAGTGTAGAAAGCGTATTTTTATTAAAAAAAAAAGTTTGTGTGGAGGAGTACCGGGAGGCGGGTTGAAGGAATCCAAAAATTTTCTTGGATAATGTCTTCGATCTCGATGGCTGTATCTACAGAATCTTCATCCCAAATAGTCAAATAACAATCCCGCATTGAATTTCCAGTATTCCTATGATTTGAAATATAAAAATGTTAGAGAAATCGTTGCTACAATTCTTGAGTGGACGCTCAAAGGCGAATAGGCAGGCATTATGACCGCTTTTCAAAAGTGTGGGCGCAACGCTGGACGACGCCACGGCAATAGCAATTTTTTTATCAGATCTTATATTTTTCGCTAATAGTAAAATTATTAAAAACATTTTACCCGAGCCTCCTAGTGCATCTAACTAAAACTAAAAATCTAATGACAGTATCAATGATACGTAAACTAATTTTGGTTCTACTAACATTTAAGCGGCGCTCAGGTATGTTTATAGTTTATCTTTATTAAGCCTTGTTTGTGGTTCATTACATTAAAATTTGAATTTGTCGGCAAGGTAAATCCAAATTATTTTGTACTTTTACCTGACAGAGGTTAAACCTCTATTAATTTCATATAAACTTTGTGACACATTGATTCCCAGGCGGGCGAAAGCTTTGCATTTCCGATACTAAATAATATTTAAAAATGAGCTGGTTATTAAAAAAATAATACTAAAATTAGTATTTATGAAAACTACAGATTATAGTTATTAGAGCCAAGTGTTCATCAACCATGTTTCAATATTCATAAATGCAATTATTTATCACAAAAGTTGCAAAAGCTTCTTTATAATAATAATTCATGATATAATTGTTATATCTTATTTAGATACTGATCGACTTATTAATGTTAGTATTTTGCTTAAAAGACTATAAATTGTAATTTGTCCTTAATATTTATTTTCGCTAAAAATGTACAAGTGTGGTGAATAACATAACTTGAACATGGAGTGACAAATGGAGTCGATAATTTTATTTTGAAACAATGTTAAAACATTTTATCGCCTTTGAATTATTGGATTCGAATAACTATTTTACTTTAATAGTATGACGCGCTATCTGTTATCAATTGGGAATCCCTGTACTCTAAGAGCGATTTTACATTAGGTCGCAAGCTGCGCGGCCGCAGCGCGTCAACGGATGCTTTTTTATTATTGAAATATTTCATAAATTCATAAATTAAATTAAAATCAATTTGAATTACATCTATTTTTATGATAATTGATAGTTACAAATTTATACGTATTATTTTTGAATTAATTTAGAATGACATCCGGGCGGCCATTATGGTTACTGTCATGTCACACTACTGTCATGTCACACAAATTTACATTTGAATTTAATAAAATACGCGACAATCCAAATTTTACGGATATATGTTGTCGACTCGAAATCAATGTTTTTTTATGTTTTATTATTTAGATAAGGTTTCAAGTAAGTCTATCGTACCCCTTGACGGACTTGTCAATATGGGACTTTGTCAAAAACGAACTTCCATACAAACATTTATGCCCGATTTTAACGCTTTCAACCCATTTTTTTCGATAAAAAGCAGCCTATGTCCTTTCTCGAGGTCAACACTATCTGTGTGCCCAATTTCATAAAGATCGGTTCAGTTGTTTAGGCGTGAATAAGTAGCAGACAGACAGACAGACAGACAGACAGAGTTACTTTCACATTTATAATATTAATAGGGATATTAGTAGGGATAACGTCATCTAGTTAAAACTTTAGAACTATTTTATCAGTACGCGTGGATAATATGCATAGGTTTCGTGATTACGTTTTTCCGAAAACTCATTGGTATTTAATATAGTAAAGTTATCGTTAAGATAAGTAATGTAAATACTCTGTAAATACGTGCAATATTAATATTTTAATACGCACTTATATATTAGATATATTTTTTCAAAAAGAACCATGTATTGATATTTCACTCCTTTGTCCACTCGTTTGAACTCACTCATATTCATTCATTAGCAATAACTGCAAATGTATCTAAGTTACGCGCGTTTTAGGGCAAGTTTGTGTGTATTCCTGTGTCTGTATATGCGTGTGCATTTGTGAGTTGTGTGTCTGTGTGTGTGTGTTTTATGGGTTACTGCGTGTGTACAACGGTGTATGTATGAAGGTGTAAGAGAATTGTGTTTGTGAGGTTGTGCTAGTGTGTGTGTTTGTGGGTCTGTTTTTGTGTGGGTATGCGAGTGTATGTGTTTTGTACGGGCGAGCGTGTGTCAGTGCGTGTGTGTGCTTGTATGTTGACGAGTACGTGAGTGAACTGTGTTTGTGAGGTTTACTTGTGTGTTTGCGTGTGTGTATATGTGTTTTTATAGGACGACGTTTTTGTATGGATATGCGTATACGTTTATGTGAGTTGTGTGTGTGTGTGTGCATGTTTTTTAAGTGCTACTGCGTGCATACATCGGTGTATGTATGAGTGCGTGAGTGAATTGTGTTTGTGAGGTTGTGCTTGTGTGTACGCGCGTGTGTATGTGTGTTTATGGGACGATGTGTTTGTATGGATATGCGTGTTTGTGCGTATGCCTGTGTGCGTATGCGTGTGTGTCTGACCGTGCGTGTCTTTCGATATCAGCCTGGCGGTGGTCATTCTACCTCAGTCCCCAGGTGAACTGGTCCACGGTGCTCTGGTAGTGCGAGGCGGCCTCGTCGTTCATGCTCCACGCGCCGCCAACGAACTGCAGCCGGCCTTGCCGCACCAGCGCGTGGACCTTGTGCTTCACGTCGTCGCTCTGACGAACCCACCACTTCCAGAAGAACGCTGTTTCCACGTACATGAACCTGGGAAGGTCGAAGAGATGAGGTGTGAAGATGTACACAAATGGTGAGTAACGGCAACCAGCGAGGTGGTAAAACACGGGCGTTAAAAGTTTTTGGTTCCGGGGAGGGTAAAAAAAATAGGTGTGGCGGTGGTAACCTATTTCTAGCGTGAAGCACTTCTCGCGTTTCGATAGAAGGGTGTGGTTACCGGCACACTTTCACATGAGGCGACCATCATAGTCCTCGGGAGTAGCAACGCATCTGTGATTGACTTCAAATGGAACCCATGTTCTGTATGAAGTTGATTACAGATGACCATAGGCGGCAGCGACCACTTACCATCAGGTGGACTGTATGTTCGTTTGCTACTATGGGCAAACCGTATAGGTTCTACTAACAATATTTTTACTATTTCGGGAGGAAGGAGAGGGTTGAATCCCCTCGGGCTGCAACATGTGCTTCGTGTATGGCTTCGAAAATTCGAACTAATCGATTCGAATTTCGAAAATATTCGAATCGATTCAGACGATGTTCGCACACCCCTAATATTTTTTTTTTTTAAACGCTTTCTACACTCATAGCCACAGTAGGATTTTCTCCTGTGTCGTGGCTACCATGGACACACACAAAGACGAATACACAAACACCCAGACCCAGAACAAGAATTTAAACTCATCATTCAGATACCTGTCTGGCCGGGAATCGAACCCGGGACCCTGCGTGTCAGACCGGTACGGTAACCACTGCGCCACGCGGGTCGTCGATTATTATATTAATACGGATACAGAAATCGTGAGCTTTGACTGTAAATTAGTACCTTCGTTTCGGATCTTGCCATAGCTCCTTCACCACCGAATCCAGGATGTACTGGACGCCAGCCAGCTGGATGTTATTTCGGCCTGAAAATTTATAAACTCTATAAGCGCTTCAAGATTTTTTGAAGTGAAACTTCTTTATCGGGGTTGTTTTTAAATTTAGTGTAACATGTTTACGTTACGTTACGTTACGTTAATAAATACAAATACAAATACAAATATCTTTATTCGTGAATATAGGTTATACAGATGTTTGGGTTAAATTTATGGTGAGCTCTATATTCGACCCGTTAGGGTATACAAAATATTCATAATTTTAAAGTTAACAATATTTTGAAATTTCAGTAACGTATGATTAATTATAATTCAAAATGTCACAATGGTAATAAATTATTAATTATTATACATAGCATTCATTTTATAAAAAGAGACAATAATATACCCATTAAAAACGCGCTAAAAAAAAGTTACGCGCCATCTTTTTCTTATCCCTACCACGCGTGATATTAGATAGATTATTATCGATTAGATTATTAGATAAAGTTTAATAAAAGCCTTTTATTAAACTTTATCTAATTTAACTTTATTTACCAATTTCTGTAAAGCTGCATATAGTAAATTATTTTTTGAAAAATAACGTCATAAAGAAGTTTCACTTCTTACGAGTGTACGCTAGTACACGCACACATTTTTTTTTCCTCTCTCTCGAGGGGGAAGTCTTCAGACGGTACCCAACGCCGTAGGAGCGAGGAAAGGCTATGTGGGCTATGTAAAGCAGTCCGCTAACGGGGTAGACAATTATTTTGGGTTATTTTACATCGTAATTTTTACCCATACTAAGTACTTTTGAGTTAAATTACATTACTGTTGGTGTGTGGCGTGTGTCGTATGTTGAGATAGTGATATTGGTATTTGGTGAGTATGAAGGGAACACACGAGTAATTCACACCAAACTTGATTTCATATTGTTTTATTATATATAAAATATTATAAAGGAAACTTATTGCTAACGTGACATATTGTTGGTATTCGGAACGCGTGAGTGCAAAGTGCATTCACAGGTTAATGCCACCACATTACTTTTTTGAAACATGGGGCTCTTCAAAAAAGATGCGAAAAGAGCTCTCCTTCAAAGCCGGCGATGCATGGCAACTCAAATGATGCAAATGACCATAGGCGACGGGGATTACTTTCTATCACCTTATCACCAGGTTCAATTATAAAAAAAAAAAAGATTCTTGTTCTGAGTCTGGGTTTTTGTGTTTTCGTCTTTGTATGTCCGTGGTACCTACGACACACGAGAAAATCCTAGTAGGACTATGAGTGTAAATTCAAATTCAAATCGTTTATTTGTCATTAGATACGGGTGCAATCAAGGTGGTTCACATAAAAATAGACACTTCCATCGTTATATTATAACATACAAATATTATAATAATTAACTGTATTAGAAAGAGAATGTCAATTACAAATCCTATCCTATCCTACTCCTACTAATATTATAAATGCGAAAGTTTGTGAGGATGTATGTGTATTTGTTATTCTTTCACGCAAAAACTACTCAACGGATTAGGTTGAAACTTTACAGTAGTATAGGTTATACATCAGAATAACACATGGGCTATAATTTGTAATGATTTTTTTTTTATAAGGTTGTAATATAACGAGAAATATCAGGTTAGTCGGAAAAAAAGTTGTGCTCTGAGAGCTATCTTCGCGTACGCTGATTAAACCGTTGGAGATATCCAAATATAATGTATGGTGGGATTGTTTGGCTCACATAGATCTAAATAAAAGTCCGCGACAGCATATATCTATATTTTATGTATAACCCACAATAACTCTTTTTATACTTTGAAAATTTTAAAAATTTCAAGTTGATGTTTCCGTGGGTTTTATACAAACTAAATATTAATCCTTATCAAAATAAATGATTTCAAAAAATCAAGCATCTAATAAAGATCGAATCTGCCTTTTACACCATGTAAATTGGAGTTTAGAAGATATTACGAGTATAACATATTGCGTCAATTGATTGACCGGCAATACGCGCCGTGCGCCGCCGCCGTATACAACGAAGTTGTATAATATTAATATTTGGATGGTTATAAAACACGGAGCAAAATGTGAAAGGTCAATGACGTCTCTGTAGTTCCAGGAATAAGGAATCCCCTGTCTGTGGTAAGAGGCAACTAAAAAGGAGCTTTCGGGGTTGCGGGCGGCTAGACGGAGAGCTCCAAACACCCAGTCAGCAACTTCGGGAAAGATGTCAAGATGTGTGGTCGCATGATATCGTGAGAGCCAGGATGGACGGAGCTTGAACCGTCCAGCCAGGCGATCCCGGGAAGGACGGTGGCATACGTGTGGTCGCATATCGTGGTAAAGACCAGATGGAGTGGTGGGCCCAGCCGCTTACTTGGGAGAAGCCTGATGGGGCAATGCACTCAGAGGACTCCAGTTGCGTCCCTTTGAAGATCCCGGAGTCCTGGTGCTATAAGAATCCCAGAAAACCCTGCGTCGCTCCCACGGCGTACCTTTTGAAGGTTTCTCCCTCGACAAAAAAGAAAAAAGCCAATGAGAATGAAACAGCGGAAAGGTTAAATGTGTTATTCAATCGTCATCGACCTTTTAATGTAACACAACTCGACACATATGTCAGATTAGCAGTAGTTTAGGTCGTAGTTGACCACGCTAGCCAACTGCGCGTTGGTAACCGTCACGCGTTTTGAGACCCTTTCTTAAAACTTTTAATTTCAGAGTAAGCATTAATATCTGTTGCCGACAAAACTAATTCAAATTAATATACGTGCCAGTGATTTGAAATTTGAACACACTGATTTAGGCGATTAACACACGGCACCGCGCACCGCCGCGAATAGCGGTGCCCCGCGCGGTAAGGCGGTTTACGTACCTGTACGCGCGGATGGACCGATAATCAAAATAAACTTTTCGACATCGAAATGCATTTTTGCTTCAACGATGATCCGCGCTGTTAGGCGCCAGCCCGTGTGTGAGGCGCACTGTAGTTCGCGCGGAGACAAGGTGGTTGGTGACCGCGCGGCCAGTCGGTGTACATTTGTGAGGCATTAACGGATTTATTAGACCCCAATACAACATGAGATCCGCTTCACCGCCTACCGTGGCATTGAGCGGTACCGTATGTTAATCGCCTTAGGAAGTAGGGCAAGGGTTCAATCTGAAGTAGATCACAGATGCGTTGCTACTCCCGAGGACTATGATGATCGTCTCATATAAAAGTGAGCCGGCAGGCACATCCTTCAAATGAAACACAAGAACTGCTTCACGGTAGAAATAGGTTGCGGCGGTGATGCCTCCCTGGTTGAACAATTGCTCTACCACCTTGCAAACTTTATGTGGCAGACTAAATTCCACGCGAGCGAAGCCGCGGGCAAAAGCTAGTATAATAATAAATTCGATAGATACATGTCATTAAAATCATGTCATATTCAATTTTATATAACTATTTGTATACATTATTGTAGAAAGCGTTTACTTTTTTAACCGACTTCCAAAAAGGAGGAGGTTATCAATTCGTCTGTATTTTTTTTTTTTTTTTTTTTTTTTTTTTTTTTTTTTTATATTTGTTACCTCATTTCTCCGGACTGGGTGAACCGATTTAGATGATTTTTTTTTTATTTGAAAGGTAGTGCGTGTCATAGGGTCCCATTTTTTTTTAGTATTTTTTTGACTAGGGCATCCATAAGAAAAACGCATAAGTCTTAAATTTGCATTTTCAATGTACGCGATAAATGTATGAATAACTCAATATCCCGCCAACCGATTTTGATGATTCTTTTTTTATTAGAAAGGATGTACTCCAGGGGTAGTCTGATAAGAGTTTGATAAGGTTCTAATCATAGGATCTTCAACTTTTTGGAGCAAAATAATAAAATTAGTGATAGTCGGCCGAACCTTAGCTGGAGAAGTCCAATTGAGTAAAATATAGAATAAAATTACTATGTAGGTATTTACTATGAAAAATTTGACCTTCAACTCTTCAATCCTGATGATGCAGGGGTACTGCTAGCCTGAACTATAAAAGTTGGTCGTTTGATGTTTGCGAATA
Organism: Spicauda simplicius; assembly: GCA_949699795.1. Classification (NCBI taxonomy): domain Eukaryota; kingdom Metazoa; phylum Arthropoda; class Insecta; order Lepidoptera; family Hesperiidae; genus Spicauda; species Spicauda simplicius. The sequence continues at coordinate 718,211 of OX453086.1, read as the reverse complement.
TATAATGAAATTGTTAAGCAAATTCATGGGACAAAAATTTGACCTTCAACTCCTCAACCCTGATGATGCAGGGGTACTTAAAGCCAAAACCATAGGAATAAGCCATTTGGTGCTTACGTATATGTTATAAGATTACTGAGCAAAAACATAAGATGAAAAATTTGACCTTCAACTCCTCAACCCTGATGATGGAGGGGTACTTCAATCCTAAACCATAGAAGTTGGCAATTTGGTGCTTACGGTTATGTAAAGAAAATACTAAGCAAAAATATAAAATCAAAAATTTGACCTTCAACTCCTCAACCCTGATGATGAAGGGGTACTTCAATCCTAAACCATAGGAGTTGGCAATTTGGTGCTTACGGTTATGTAAAAATAATACTAAGCAGAGGCACAAAATTAAAATTTTGACCTTCAACTCCTCGACCCTGATGATGAAGGGGTACTTCAATTCTAAACCATAGGAGTTGGCAATTTGGTGCTTACGGGTATGTAAAAATAATACCAAACAGAGGCACAAAATTAAAATTTTGACCTTCAACTCCTAAACCCTGATGATGCAGGGTACTGCAAGCCTGAGCCATAGAAGTTAGCCACCTGGTACTAACGTATATGTTATAAGATTACTAAGCAACAATATAAGATGAAAAATTTGACCTTCAACTCCTCAACCCTGATGATGGAGGGGTACTTCCAGAGGGGGCGCCCTGTTTGTATGAATTGTAAAAGTGTTTTATGTTTAATTTTTGTGAATATGTAGATGCACAAAGCAACCTTAGAGGCTTTATTTAAATACAAACATAAAAATATAGTCACTAAAAAGTGTAAAATAAAAACTTTTTAACAAAAAATATCTACCGACTTCCATGTCACAAAAAAGTAAAAAATAATTTAAATATATTTTGGTCTAGAACATACTCAGTACTTAGTACATAGTTCTGAAGTCGGTGCTCATATAGGACGTTGTTACCGTCGTCCAGCGAAATATGTCGAGCACCGACTTCAGGACTATGTACTAAGTACTGAGTATGTTCTAGACCAAAATATATTTAAATTATTTTTTACTTTTTTGTGACATGGAAGTCGGTAGATATTTTTTGTTAAAAAGTTTTTATTTTAATGGATGGATTATGGCTCGCGTGAACAAATTCGCGGGATCTGCTAGTACATACATAAATACGCTCGAAATCACCTTTCTACTGACGGAATCGGAAAAAAATGCACGTGGATTAAGAATAATGTAAAAACATTTATTACTGTATTGCGCTCGTAAACAATAATAAATTTATTGGTTAAATTATTCACGGCTATTCATACGCCGAGGACATTAAGCCGTTCCTAATTGTAGTTAACTGAGAATAAATATAAATTTTAGTAAAAAATAAATTGACGCTTTTGTGAAAAAAAATTCAGCTCCGACGCACGACTGGAGTTTACTCGCATTTAAAATAGATGGCGCCATACTCCCACACTAAACATATAAATAATACCAATACATGGTTCATTTTGATAAATTATATCTAATATATAAGTACGTATTAAAATATTAATATTGTATGTATTTACAGTATTTACATTACTTATTTTAACGATTTACTATTTATTTATCCACGCGTACTGATAAAATTGTTCTAAAGTTTTAACTAGATGGCGTTATACTCAATAAAAAAACGTAACGAGGACATTCATCAGCAGATTTCGATCCTCATATTTTTCTCATACCGGGCCCTTATATATGCAAATCGATTCTTAAGGAGTAATTCCATAAAACTCAAAAAAAATAAAATATAATTATTGCATTGTCATCGATCTTTGATACGTGTATTAAGTTTCAAATAATCAGAATTCTAGAAATCGGTGATAATAGAGCTCAAAGATTCCGTTACATACGTGCAATGCAACCTAATAAAAGCGTGTTAAAAATACCTCCATTAAGCAAACTAGTGATAGCCTAATGGTTGAAACTCGCCCTCTCGATCGGGAGGTCCGAAGTTCAAATCCCAGGCAAGCATCGCTGAATTTTTTTTACTTTTTTATTTGACTGAAGTAGCAAACGAGCATGCAGTCCACCTGATGGTAAGTGGTTACTGCCGCCCTGCTACATCTGTAGCCAACTTCATACAGAACATGGGTTCTATCGGAAGTCAGTCACAGATGCGTTGCTACTCCCGAGGACTATGATGGTCGCCTAATATAACGTATGCCGGCAACCACACCCTTCCATCTCGCACAAGAACTGCTTCATGCTAGAAATAGGTGTGGCGGTGGTACTTTCCCGGTCGAACCACACTGGTCATAATAATAAAAAAAAGGAAAGCAAACTCACACCCGACACTAATATAAATGGAAAGCACACACACACACACACCCTATAGTACTTACGTAATACTGAAAGGCCCCTAAGGGTACTTACTCCCATAATAGTACTGGTCGACTGTCTTCAACCAACCCACGTCGTCGTGGGTGTGGGGCACTATGTGGACGTTCAGGACCCCGTCCTCCGCCTGGGTACAACTCTGGAACACAGGATAGTAGAACTTCTTAGCGGGTTTTTATTTTCTTTTATTCCGTCCCCTAGAGGTTCAAGACGGAACAGAATCTCGGCCTCTTAGGCACCACTGATTCTTCTAAAATAATCGACGACCCGCGTGGCGCAGCGGTTACCACACCGGTCTGACACGCAGTGGGTCCCGGGTTCGATTCCCGGCCAGACAGGTATCTGAATGATGAGTTTAGATTCTTGTTCTGCGTCTGGGTGTTTGTGTATTCGTCTATATGTGTGTCCATAGCACCCATGACACAGGAGCAAATCCTACTGTGGGGCTATCAGTGTAGAAAGCGTTTTAAGTTTTTTTTAAGTTTTTTTTAATCTGCGTTTGTAACAGGCGCTCCGCCACGCGGGTCGTCAGAAGTCATAATAAACTCATAATAAATGTACAGGAACGGTACCAATTCGCCTTTAGAAGCATGGTTTACTTTTTAAAGTTTATGTTGAGTATTTGATCATAAATAAGGTAATACATTTAGAAATAAATTTTGTTAAAAACCATGAAATCCATCCTAAGCTGCTCAGAAATGCTGACAACATTAATCTATCTTTTCCTAGAACCAAGTATGGGTCAAGAAACATATTGCATGATGGGGCTAAACTATACAATTGCTTACCTAAAACTATTAAGAATCATAAACAAATAAAAACATTTAAAAAAGAGGCACTGGCGCACGTTATACATAATATAACAATTAAAAAAAAAATGTGTGCGTGTACTAGCGGACACTCGTAAGAAGTGAAATTTCTTTATGACGTTATTTTTCAAAAAATAATTTACTTTAAGCAACTTTACAGAAATTGGTTAGATAAAGTTAAATTAGATAAAGTTTAATAAAAGGCTTTTATTAAACTTTATCTAATAATCCAATCTATAATAATCTATCTAATATCACGCGTGGTAGGGATAAGAAAAAGATGGCGCGTAACGGAAAAAAAAAGATGGCGCGTAACAGAAAAAAGATGGCGCGTAACAGAAAAAGATGGCGCGTAACGAAAAAATGTTACACTAAATTTTTTTCCAACCCCGATAAAGAAGTTTCACTTCAATAAAACTACAAAATTAAAATGTCCATACTTACATAATATTATACTATAATATGAAATAAATATATTTAGATTTCTAGCATGCCTACCTACTATACTTTTATATGTTAACATAAGTTTTGTCTTGTAAGTGAAATTTATGCAATTTCTTTAGACAATAAAGTTCTTTAAACCGAAAAGTCGCTGAGTAACTTAGAAATCCGTCGACTTGATCAAATGGAATCTGGTATTCCTTCGCTTTCAAATACGCCTTTGGTTAGCTCTTTAATTGCATCTTTATTTAAGATTAAAACCGGAAAATCGCCGAAAAAGTTGGACCCGCACAGTTTCGTACTATGATACATGTCGCGGGGCGTGCGTGCCGTGCGTCCCACGTGCGTGTCGTGAGTGCGCAGGCGCGTCCGTCGGCTAAAGCGTGTCCTCACCGACGGCTCTTACCGCGACGGAGGGGTGCGGGCGTGATGTAGATACGGACGGACTTTCGCTCGTCCGGCGCCGGAAGCCCGCTCGTGTGTGTACTTCGCGTCGGGGAGTTGCGCCGTTCTCTTCCTGCGTCGATGTAGAGGGTGCGGGGGGTAGGTGCGGGGGGAGACGTTTTTAAAAGAAACAAGAATGACGTTATCTGTTTAAGCCGTAGTGGACCAGCCAAAGCCTAGCCCTAATCCCCCTTGCCTAGCCCTAATATCCTTCGCTCTTCTTTCGCGGAGAATCTTCTTTTTTCCTGCTGCAGAAGGTCCTTCCGTCCTGCAGAGTTTCCAGTCTTCAATCTTCAGTCTCGAGTCTTCAGAGTCTTCTTTCTTCTTCAGAGTCTTCTTTCTTCTTTTTCTTCTTCGTATTGCTTCTCTCTGGAGGCCATGTTCGCAGCTAAAAACCCGCCTGGTCCGCTGCCCTTCGGCATTACCTTAAAGAGAGCCGCACGGCTCTAAGCCCCTATTGCCCAATATTTCGATCTAATTTTTACTTTGGCTGACCCATGTCCGGCTAAATCTTTATTGTTTCCCAAAGTCTTACATTCATGTGTCATACATCAATAGATTCGTCTTAAAAAGATCTACAAAGTCATACAATTCTTATTCTTACATCTAAAGAGACAAAAAAGTTATTCATAAAAAACATCGTAAAAACATAGCAATTTTGTCTTATCCTACACTTATTTTCCTTAATAAATCCTAAGCTCTAAACCTTATCCTTATCTATTGTACATAAAAATGTAGAGGAATTCTTAACCTATCGATCTACACTAATTATAACAATACAACTTAATTAGAACTATCAAAAATTATAACAAACATATGATTTACATAATACTTCCATACAATTTTCTTAAACCTATTCTCTATCTCTATTTACATCTTGCATCTCTTTCATATCGTGTTATAATCATAGCTTACGTCTATTGTGATCCTATCGTAATGAACACTTCAAAAACATTTCTCTTAACTAAATTCGTAACATAATTCGTAAAAGGTTATTCATAATACAATCTTATTCTTATCGTACATAAGGGAACTTAATCTAATTAGATGAGTCGCCGACATCCTCCCCCTCGTGCGTAGCACCAACTCCTGACCCGGCGACTCCGTGCTGCTGGCCCGATGCGATGACTGCCTCCCCGCAGTCTGGCTCGCTGTCCGCCGACCCGCTGCTCGGCTCGACGGCTGCTCGCTCCTCGTCGCGTTGCGCCGGAACCAGTAGCACCACCTTGGAGCTGGGACGTTTCAGGACGCCCCCTGCCGTGCGCACCTCCAGCACTCTGGTGCGCCCGTCGGGTCCAGGATAGGTTCGGACCACCTCACCCCTTGGCCAGACTCCTCGCGGCAGCGTGGCGTCCACTATGAGGACCGTATCCCCACATTGCAGGTCTCTCTTGGCAGCTCTTGCGTCGACTCTTCTCGGGATCAGAGTAGGAAGGTACTCTTTCACCCATCTGCTCCAGAAGTGGTCGGCTAGTCGCTGCGCCGTCTTCCATGTCCGCTGGCCGGTGAGATCTTCGTCGGTGAATATTCCCAATCTTGTGCCACAGGACCTCCCAATGAGGAAATGATTGGGAGTGAGGGCCCCTTCTTCCGTATCTTCGTCGGCTTCGATGAGAGGTCTTGAGTTTACCAGGTGCTCCGCTTCCAACAGCAGAGTGTGCAGGACTTCTTCTTTGGGGTGTCGCTCCTTGAGGGTGACTGCCAGGGCCGTTTTGACTGACCGGACCAGGCGTTCCCACGCACCCCCCATGTTCGGAGCCCCAGGTGGTATGAACTTCCACCTGATGCTCATCTTCTCCGCCGTGGTGACCATCTCTTCCTTGTTGAGGTCGGCGAGGGCTTCTTGCAACTCCTTGTTGGCCCCCACGAAATTGGTGCCGTTGTCGCTGAAGATCGTCTTCGGCATCCCTCTTCTCGCCGCCATCCTTCTGAGCGCTAGGATCATGGAGTCCGTTGATAGTGATGCTGCTACCTCTACGTGGACCGCCCTTGTCGTGAGGCACGTGAATAAAGCGCCCCACCTCTTCTCATGGCGCCTGCCGACTGTGACGCTCATGGGCCCGAAGTAGTCCACCGCGGTGCATGTGAACGGCGGTTCTCCGTGTTGCAGCCGTTCCAGCGGGAGGTTCCCCACCGGCTGAAGCTGCGGCGTCCCTCGGTACACTCTGCACCACTGACACCGATGGACCGTCGACTTCACCGCAGATCGTAGTCCCAGGATCCAGAAGCGCTGCCTTAACTCGTTGATCACCGTCGCGTGGTTACCGTGGTTGAACTTCTCGTGGTAATACGCGATGAGCAGCCTGGTGACGTGATGCTTGCTATCCAGCACCACGGGTCTCTTATCTTGCCGAGTGTGTACAGCTGCGTCGATTCTTCCTCGGAGACGTAGTATGCCATCTTCCATAACGACGTCTAACTTCTTAAGCTTGCTATTCTTCTCGAATGGCCTTTCCTTCTTAACGCAGCGTACTTCTTCTTGGAAGCTCTCTTCTTGGCTTCTTCGTATGAGGATTCTTTCGGCTTCTCTTATATGTCCGGGTTCGAGGGGAATGAATCTTCTTTCTTGGGTCTCTTTGTTCACGGGCTTCGTCTTCATCTTGTTCTTCTTCTTGATCTTTCTCCATGTAGGATCTTGACGCTCGGACTTGCGGGACACGTTGACCACTTGCTTCCTTCTTCGGCACAGGTCGATGAACTGCAACACCCTCGCGGTCGCCCTCACCAGTCGAGTCCACTTGGAGAACTTGACCGGGTTTGGAGTTGGATGCCGGTCGACGGGCTTCGTTGCCCCCACAGTCGCTCGTTCCTTCTCCTCTCCCGTGAGCTCCGCCTTGAAGGTGCGCGGCTGCGGCCAATCTTCCTCGTCGAGTGCCAGGAACGCAGGTCCGTTGAACCACCGGTGTCCGCTCTCGAAGTCCTTGGGCACGCCCCTCGTTGCGTCGTCAGCTGGGTTCTGGGCCGTTGGCACCCAGCGCCACTCTTGCGGCTTCGTCGTGTCCTCGATCTCTGCCAACCTGTGTGCAACAAAAGGCTTGAAAGTTCTTGGGTCTGACTTGATCCAGGATAGTACCGTGCTGGAGTCGCTCCAATATGTCTTCCTTGTGATGGCGATGTCCAGCTCCTCTTCAATCGATCGCGCCATCCTGGATCCCAGCAACGCAGCTTGCAGCTCCAATCTTGGGATGGACACCGGCTTCAATGGTGTGACCCTCGCCTTTCCTGCTAGGAGCACCACCCGATGACCACCTTCCTCGTTGCGTTGCCTCAAGTAGATCGCGCAGGCATATGCTTCTTCACTCGCGTCGACGAACACGTGAAGCTCCCCCTCGGTGTTGGACTGCGCGACGCACCTTGGCACCCGAAGATCTTTCAGTAACTGCAGGTCGTCCAAGTAGTCTTCCCAAATCTTGTTGTCCTCCGCCGTGATGTGGTCGTCCCATTCGACACCGCTCCTCCAGATGCTTTGGATAAGCTTCTTCCCTTGGATGAGCACCGGCGTTGCTAGCCCCAGTGGGTCGAATGTTGACATCACGGCGCTTGTGACTTCTCTCTTGGTGGGAACCCTCTTCCTCTCGACGACCTCTTCTTCCACGTTGCGAAGACACGTCCTGAACCCTATCTTGTCGCCCCCGGTGAACCACCTTAGACCCAATGTCTTTTCTTCTTTAGTTCCTAATTCAATCTCTTCGTTGTTCCCCTCTGGAGTGAGCTTCCTTAATACCTCTTCATGATTTGATGCCCAACCCCTTAACTCGAACCCGGCCTTCCTATGGATCAGATCCACTTCGCTGGCTATCTTGACCGCTTCTTCTTCCGTCCCGAAGCTGTGCAGGTAATCGTCCATGTAGTGATTGCGTTCAATCGCTCTTGCTGCTTCGGGGTATTCTTCCTTATGTTCGGTCGCATTCTTATTCTTCACGAAGATAGCAGCACTCGGAGAACACGCGGCGCCGAAGATCACTGAAGTCATCCTATATTCCTTCGGCGTCCCACTCCGCTGGCTTCCTCTCCATAGAAACCGAAGACTGTCTCGATCCTCTTCCCTTATCTTCACTTGAAGAAACATTTCTTTGATGTCAGCTACCACAGCAATAGGCTTCTGACGGAACCGCAGTAGTACTCCAAATAACGACTGCAGCAGATCTGGTCCCGGCAGCAGCTCGTCGTTGAGGCTCCTTCCTTGATACCTCGCGGCAGCATCGAACACCAATCTTATCTTCTTTTTGGTAGGGTGCGTGACGGCGAAGTGAGGCAGGTACCATTTCTTCTCCGACGTGGACTCATGTTGAACTTCCTCGGCGTATCCACTGTTGAGAAGATTCTTCACTTGACATTCATATTCCTGCTTAAGTGCCGCATCCCTATCCAACTTCTTCTCAATATTCTTCAATCGGTTTTCGGCCTGTCCATAATTGTCCGGCATTCTTCTATTTTCATTCTTCCATAATAAGCCGGTCTCGAAGCGCCCATTGTCCAACCTCTTCGTAGTCTTCTCCAATATTGCCAGAGCCCTTTCTTCAATGTCCGTGGTCGGTCGACGCGGCTGAATCCCCAACGACTCCACGGCGAAGTGGTCCTTGATGACCCGTTCCAATTCTTCTTCTTTTGAAGTCACATGTGCGCAGGTTGCGAAGTTCACAGGCCTCGATGCTGCTCCATCGGACCCATGTAGCACCCACCCTAGGTAGGTCAGCGATGCTACGGGTTGACCCCGCTTCCCCTTGCGCGTGGCTCTGGACACGATGAGCTCCCAGTTGTCTTGTCCAATCAGTAGCTTGGGTGACTCCTCTTCATAATATAACTGGTCAGCCATCGACTTGAGGTGAGCGCATTCTTCGATCCTCTTCTTATCCAGCCTCTGAGGCGTCAGGCATATGTCATCTATCGTACGCGCCCCAGAGATGGTCCTCTTCTTTGCCTGGTGCATCCCTTTAATCTTCATGTTCAATTTCATGGAGTCTTCCTTGGTGATGGTTCTTCCTCCAACGGTTTCTAGGGTGAGCGCCTCCATGGGTCCCTTGAGTCCAATTCGCCGCGCGACCGCCGCGTCGAGCAGCGTGACCGTCGAACCCTCGTCCAGCAGCGCCAGCACCTTGGCAGCCCCCCTTGGCCCGTACAACTCGACTGGAACCATCTTCAGATACGCCCTTCCTGTCCTTGCCGCATTCACCGGGAGCATCACGTTGTTGGCAACTTCTTTCTTCTCTTCGCGCTTCGGGCTGGGCCCCCGTTGCTCGTGAAGCACGAAGTGGTGCCACCGGTTGCACACCTTGCAGGGAGGACGCCGACATGTCTCCTTCTGATGCCGCCCTTGCAGACACCTGTAACACATCCGTGACTTCTTAGCGACGTCCCACCTTTCTCTTACCGGTAGTTGCAAAAACTTGCGGCACTCGTGGAGGTGATGCTCGTTCTGGCAATGTGGACAGGAGGTCTTCCGTTCTTCTTCGACCCGATCAGACGTGGTGTGTGCGAATTGACGCCGGGGAGGCTGCCTCTGGTGCACAGTCTCCTGCGTCGCGTAGGGTCCACACCGGTCCGCTTCCCTGTTGAGGAACTTCATCATTAGCACCAGGTCCGGATCTTCCTCTTCCTTGTCGGCGGCATAGTCGTACCACCGGTAGCGCAGCACCGCCGGCATCTTGTCCACGATGGTCTTCACCATCTCCGGCGAATGTAGGTACTGCGGTCTTCGAAGCCCCCGAATTGTCGCGACAGTGTTGTTCACCCGGCTGGCAAACACGCAGACGTCGCGCGCACCTTCCGTGATGCGTGGCAGGTTCTTCACCTTCTCCAACTCCATCAGGATCAGGGCTTCAGGTCTTCCGAATCTTCGACGAAGAGCTTCCAATATCTCCTCTGGTGGGCACTCCGAATACAGGAGACTCTTCACCGCCTCCCGTGCCGCACCCTTGATGGACCGCCGCAGCCGCGCCATGTTGAGGGCATCTGTAAACATAGGCGCAGTATCTTCATATACCGTCCTGAAGGCGATCCACTCTTCGCTCCTCCCGTCGAAGTCCGGCAACTCGTGCACGTAGCTCGGCGCACTCCTTGGCGCCGCGCTGATTGCCTTGATGATGGCCTCCGCTAAATCCTTGGTCCCGTTCGTTGAAGGTTCCTCTTGATCCTCTGGCTTGACGGCGGCAATTGGAGGTTGGATGGCGCGCCCCTCCTTGGACGTGCCTTGTTGGTGCCCCTCCTTGGGCACCTCCCCCCGACGTACCTCTTCGGACATCCGACCGACCGTCGACTGCACCCATGTCTGGACGTTGGCGTCCCATGCAGGATTCTCTTCTTCAACTTCGGACTCTTCATCTTCCACCTGGGCCAACTCCCATTGGGCCCGGGCGAGTTCCGCTGCTGCCTTCGCTTCGTCTAGTTGTCGGCGCGCCAATTCCAGCTTGGCTTCCCGTTCCCGACGTCCCGTGGACACGACGGAGCGAGTCTTCTTCTTTGCTGCAGGTGCTGCCGTTGCAGCAGCTGGAGCAGCAGGAGCAGCAACTTCCGTCTCTGTAGTAACTCTTGACTCGTACGTAGTTAGCGTTCCCTCTGTAGTTGTGCCCGAGGTTCCCGACGTTCCCGAAGAGTCAGTTGTCCCTTGTGCCTCTTCTTCAGCGCGGGGCGCAGTCGACTGGTTCGGCGGCGAGGTACCCCTCTGGCTCCTGGTGACAGGCATGACGACGTCAGTAACCCGATGTCTCGACGAAATACACGTAGATCCGGCTCGAAGGACCAGCAGATGTCGCGGGGCGTGCGTGCCGTGCGTCCCACGTGCGTGTCGTGAGTGCGCAGGCGCGTCCGTCGGCTAAAGCGTGTCCTCACCGACGGCTCTTACCGCGACGGAGGGGTGCGGGCGTGATGTAGATACGGACGGACTTTCGCTCGTCCGGCGCCGGAAGCCCGCTCGTGTGTGTACTTCGCGTCGGGGAGTTGCGCCGTTCTCTTCCTGCGTCGATGTAGAGGGTGCGGGGGGTAGGTGCGGGGGGAGACGTTTTTAAAAGAAACAAGAATGACGTTATCTGTTTAAGCCGTAGTGGACCAGCCAAAGCCTAGCCCTAATCCCCCTTGCCTAGCCCTAATATCCTTCGCTCTTCTTTCGCGGAGAATCTTCTTTTTTCCTGCTGCAGAAGGTCCTTCCGTCCTGCAGAGTTTCCAGTCTTCAATCTTCAGTCTCGAGTCTTCAGAGTCTTCTTTCTTCTTCAGAGTCTTCTTTCTTCTTTTTCTTCTTCGTATTGCTTCTCTCTGGAGGCCATGTTCGCAGCTAAAAACCCGCCTGGTCCGCTGCCCTTCGGCATTACCTTAAAGAGAGCCGCACGGCTCTAAGCCCCTATTGCCCAATATTTCGATCTAATTTTTACTTTGGCTGACCCATGTCCGGCTAAATCTTTATTGTTTCCCAAAGTCTTACATTCATGTGTCATACATCAATAGATTCGTCTTAAAAAGATCTACAAAGTCATACAATTCTTATTCTTACATCTAAAGAGACAAAAAAGTTATTCATAAAAAACATCGTAAAAACATAGCAATTTTGTCTTATCCTACACTTATTTTCCTTAATAAATCCTAAGCTCTAAACCTTATCCTTATCTATTGTACATAAAAATGTAGAGGAATTCTTAACCTATCGATCTACACTAATTATAACAATACAACTTAATTAGAACTATCAAAAATTATAACAAACATATGATTTACATAATACTTCCATACAATTTTCTTAAACCTATTCTCTATCTCTATTTACATCTTGCATCTCTTTCATATCGTGTTATAATCATAGCTTACGTCTATTGTGATCCTATCGTAATGAACACTTCAAAAACATTTCTCTTAACTAAATTCGTAACATAATTCGTAAAAGGTTATTCATAATACAATCTTATTCTTATCGTACATAAGGGAACTTAATCTAATTAGATGAGTCGCCGACAATACATGTTATACTATTGTACCATCACTACATAGTATAAAACAAAGTCGCATCCCGCTGACTGTCCCTTTTTTTTTTTGTTTTCAAGGGGGAAACCTTCAAAAGGTACCCCCGACGCCGTGGGAGCGACGCAGGGTTATGTGGGATTTTTACCGCACTATAACCCTCCCGGTGGCCGTCCTCGGCGCTGAAAAGGAGGACTCCGGGATCTCGAAACGACTTCAACCGGAATCCTCCGAGCGCGTTGCCCCATCGGGCTCCTCCCAGATGGGCGGCTGGGCTCACCGCTCCGTCTAGTCTTTACGACGGTATGCGACCACACATACCGCCGTCCTTCCCGGGATTGCCTGACCGAACGGTTCGAGCTCCCACTCTAGCCGCCTGCAACCCCGGAAGCCCCTTTTAGTCGCCTCTTACGACAGGCAGGAGATGCCGTAGCCCTATTCTGATCCCGGAACTACAGGGCGTGAAGGGTTTCGTACTATGATACTTGTTATACTATTGTACCATCACCACATAGTATAAAACAAAGTCGCTTCCCGCTGACTGTCCCTATGTACGCTTAGATCTTTAAAACTACGCACAGGATTTTAATGCATTTTTTTCAACAGATAGAGTGATTCAAGAGGAAGGTTTTTATGTATAATACATGCGTAATATAGTGGAGGAACACTGATAATTTTAGATTTTTGACTTTTAGGCAGAACGAAGTTCGCCGGGTCAGCTAGTTACCCCCTGACATACACGCTTTCTACACTCATAGCCCTACACTAGGATTTTCTCCTGTGTCGTGGGTACCATGGACACACACAAGACGAATACACAAACACCCAGACCCAGAACATGCATCTAAACTCATCATTCAGATACCTGTCTGGCCGGGAATCGAACCCATTGCGCGTCAGACCGGTGTGGTAACCACTCCGCCACGCGGTTCGTCAAACGTTTCTCATAAACGTTAGCAAAGTTCAACATGGTTCACGATAAGAAGGTCGCCTTATCTCGCTTAAAGTTACTGCTATTAATATAATGTTGTTTGTTTATTTATAACAAGTCATGGTAACTGGTATTTATATAAGTCAATATATTATCCCACTGCTGGGTACGAGTCACGATTGAGATTACATAAATATTATATACCTATGTATACTAGTCACCCGTAACATCGGTCAAAATTCGACCGTAATTTAAATTAAAACCTAAACTTCATATTGTCCATAGTAATACGAATATTTTTCAAATTCAAATAAAATGTATTAATTTTCAAGTAATTTTGAACGCATCCGTTAAATATAAAAAGAGGTTTAATTAGCTAAGTCGCATTTAAAAGCAATAGCGGTATTTTGACAAAGACACTGACATTTCTGACGTTATGTGTTTTCATAGTAAGACATTGATAATTGACAAGCTTTATAATAGAAATTTTTACGATGCAAGAAAATGATGGGTTTGACTACTGCAAAACTTATTTTTTTTCTTTTGAGTGCACTGAATTAAAAGCTTGTTTTATAAATATTTTTTTTATTTTATATTATTTTAAGATACTTGCCACGGGGGTGGAGTTTGAAATTACCGTAAGTTATAGTTGATGTACGGAAGATGTACCAAAAGCTAATATTTTTTTCAAATAATGCATAAAACATACATAAAATCAACTAAAAACACATTACACACACTACCTTGACTTTGACACAAACACATACATAATAAACGAAACAAAACATTCGTTGTCTTACTATGGAAACACGTGCCGTCAAAAATGTCAGATGTCTTTGTCAAAATACCCGCTATTGCTTAAATGCAGCTTAGTTAATAAACCTCTTTTTACATAACAGATGTATTTAAAATAACTTGAAAATTGTAATAATTTATTTTGAGAAATATTGGTACTACTTCGGACAATACAAAGTTTAGTTTTTTAATTAAAATTACGGTGGAATTTCGACCGTTGTAACGGGTGACTAGTAGATAATAAAACAGTTTGGGATTGAAAAATGTGTGCGTGTACTAGCGTACACTCGTAAGAAATGAAACTTCTTTATGACGTTATTTTTCAAAAAATAATTTACTATATGCAACTTTACAGAAATTGGTTAAATAAAGTTAAATTAGATAAAGTTTAATAAAAAGCTTTTATTAAACTTTATCTGACAATACGTAATTAATAAAATGTCAAAGTGTAGCGTATCCTGCCAAACATGCTTTTCTATAATAATGAAGTAGCAAACGAGCATGCAGTCCACCTGATGGTAAGTGGTCATCGCCGCCTATGGACATCTGTAATCAACTTCATATAAAACATAGGTTCTATCTGAAGTCAATCACAGATGCGTTGCTACTCCCGAGAACTAGGATGGTCGCCTCATATAAAAGTGTGCCGGCAACCACACCCTTCCATCGAAACGCAAGAAATGCTTCACGTTAGAAATAGGTGTGGCGGTGTTACTATATTCTACTGTATTTCCGTTGCCTCTGTCTTTTCTATGTTACCTCTATCCTTTCACTATTCTGTATTGTGTTATTTTCTACTACCTAATAAATAATATTAGTTGCTGACATACGAAAATTGTTATGCTATTAGTTTGTACACCCTACCCTGTTTTGCGTCTGAGATATTTCCTTCAACCGCACTAAGGTTGTCTGGAAGAGATCGCTATTTTAGTGATAAGACCACATTGAACCTTTCTTTATGTGTCCTATACTATTTAACGGTTTAAGACATTTATTTCTCATTCGAATACAATTCATTTAACATGAGAAATACAAATTACAAATAATGTAGGTACGGTACAGACGTAGATTGGAATAACATTATTGTGAAGGTATTAAAAGAAATATGCATGCACTAATTACATATCAGTTTACAATAGCAAGTTGCTAGCAAGTTGATATTTATTGTTTTATATCTGATTTTGGTGTGTACAATAAAGTTGTTTGTATTGTATTGTAAAAACAAGATGGCAAAGAAAAAATATATACAAAGAAAAAAGACAAACCCACTGAGTTTCTTGCCGGATCTTCTCAGTTGAGGTCGTATTCCGATCCGGTGGTAGTGTAAAAAAAAACTGACAATTTGTAAGCGCCTCCGTAGGCCTATGCAAAATAAAGACATTTCTTTACATTTTTATCTAACTTACCTCATACCCACATTTCTCTTGTGGACGAAGCACGGTTCCCCGCGCTGCAGCAACGCAAAGCAGAAGGACTGCTATCAACATTTTTACCTGAAACAAAGTCAATTGTCATTCATTGTGTCCGTGACCGTCAGAATGGTGGGTCACTACCCATATTTTACATCGAAATAGTTACTAAAAGTCGCTACCTAGTTGCTACTAATCTTTAGATAATTGACTACTTTTTTAAGATGACCTTAAAAAAATAAACTACTTTTTTAAGGTGACCTTAAAAAGCAGTTTATTTCTTTAAATTCAAAGGTAGCAATTATCTAAAGATTAGTAGCAACTAGGTAGCAACTTTTAGTAACTATTTCGATGTAAAATATGTGTGGTGACCGGCCATTCCGACGGTCACTTGTGTCCGAAGGAGTGCAACGTTATTCGAGAGTATGTTTTTCTATATCTGACTGAAGTAGCAAACGAGCATGTAGTCCACCTGATGGTGGAAAGGTGGTTTTGTCGCTAATTAGGGATTTCCAGACAACCTTTCGGTCCGGAATTAAAGTGGGAATAAAAAGAATAATAGATATTATTATCTTATATATAAAATTCTCGTGTCACAATGTTAGCCTCCATACTCCTCCGAAACGGCTTGACCGATTCCTCTGAAATTTGGTAAGCATATTGGGTAGGTCTGAGAATCGGCTAACATCTATTTTTCATACCCCTTAAGGGTTGTCCACCCTTAGTTTTTTTTAATTTTTTATATGGCAAAACAACGTTTGTCGGGACAGCTAGTTATATATAAAAAAACGATTCCTACACTCATAGCCCCACAGTAGGATTTTCTCCTGTGTCGTGGGTACCATGAACACACAAGACGAATACACAAACACCCAGACCCAGAACAGGAATCTAAGCTCATCATTCAACCTGTCCGGCCGGGAACCGAACCCGGGACCCACTGCGTGTCAAAATAAGTCAATCTTAAGTTTCAAGACCTCAAAAGGTTGTTGACCAATTGATAACATACGAGTTTCATGCTATATTAGAAATTAGAGTACCACTCATCTCTCGACTATTCAGGTCAATGTAACATAACAAAAACAATCTTACACTTATATAGCTCTTGAGAGATTTTTGAAGTGAAACTTCTTTATCGGGGTTGGAAAAAAAATTAGTGTAACATTTTTTCGTTATGCGCCATCTTTTTCTTATCCCTACCACGCGTGATATTAGATAGATTATTATAGATTAGATTATTAGATAAAGTTTAATAAAAGCCTTTTATTAAACTTTATCTAATTTAACTTTATTTAACCAATTTCTGTAAAGTTGCATATAGTAAATTATTTTTTGAAAAATAACGTCATAAAGAAGTTTCACTTCTTACGAGTGTACGCTAGTACACGCACACATTTTTTATTTATTTACGCAGTTTTTTTTTCTTTGATATTAATTTAAGTTTTTTCTTTGATACTAGACACTTTCTCACAAATAGCTGATTACATATTCGTCCGATTTCTGAGCAGCTTTTATTAAAATCCATCAATTCTGTGAAAAGTATCACATTTTTTAATTGTTTATTTTTAAAACGCAAACGAAACCGAGTGTCAAAGCTAGTTTAGAAACAAGCGACATGAGCCTAATGTCACTAGAATCCAGGATAATTACACCATTAAATACCCATTAAGATTATTAACCTATGTCCGAGTTAATGGATACCTTATCTGTTGTTTTTGTTTAAAATGAGAGTAATGAGTTTAAAAAAATAATATTTCCATTACGTCAACTACTTATTGTTCCACCGCTGGGCAAGGACCTAATGGTTAACTTGCCCTCTCGATCGGGAGGTCCGAGGTTCAAATCCCAGGCACCACTGATTTTCCTAAAATTATGTGTGTAATAAGCCATCATTTTGTTGCATAGTAAAATTTCATCCATCGCAACGGTCGAAATTCGACCGGAAATTCGACCGCTGCGACGGGTGAAAAAACTAAACTTCATCTTGTCCAAAGTAGTACCAATATTTCACTAAAAATAAATTGTAAAAAAATTCAAGTTATTTTGAATACATCCGTTAAAGGTAAGGAGAGTTTCATTAACAACGCTGCGTTTAAAAGCAATAGCGGACATTTTTGACGTTATGTGTTTTCATAGTAAGACATTGAATGTTCTATTTCGTGAGTAAGTGTTCGTGACAAATGCACGGTAGTGAGTGTAATGTGTTTTAGTTTTATATATGTTACTACCTAGCTGTCCCGACAAACGTTGTTTTGCCATATAAAAAATAAATAAAAGTTAAGGGTGGATAACCCTTAAGGGGTATGAAAAATAGATGTTGGCCGATTCTCAGACCTACTGAATAAGCATACAAAATTTGGTAAAAATCGGTCAAGCCGTTTCAGAGGAGTATGACAACAAAAACTGTGACACGAGAATTTTATATATTAGATGTATATTTATTTTATATATGTTTTATGCATTATTTGAAAAAAATATTAGCATTGCGTAATCCTTCTCTACATCAACTATAACCATGCGTAATTTCATACTCCTCTGCGGCAAGTATCTTAAAAACGAATCACAAGTTTATGTTTCACGAATTAATATCTTCTTTATAAAAATGAATGTTTGTCTGTTTGTCCTCTATAGAATTGTAAACTATTCAATTGATTATGTGATGATGTTCGTTTATCACTAGTATACCTCCTATCTGTTTACTGTAGTATATATTTAATAAATGTCAAAGTGTAGCGTATCTTGCCAAACAGGGCTCTCTTTTACTGAACTGCAAGGCAAGATACTGGAGCTAACTTTCATTACCATGTAAAAAAACATGATTGTAATAATATTAAAAAAATGAATATAAATAAGAAAAAAAGACAGACCCGCTGAGTTTCTTGCCGGATCTTCTCAGTTGAGGTCGTGTTCCGATCCGGTGGTAGTGTAAGAAAAAAATGTAAGTGACAATTTGTAAGTGCCCCCGTAGGCCTATACAAAATAAAGACATTTCATTTCATTGCATTTCATTTTGTTATTAAGTCCAGTATAAACGTTCTAATTCCAATGCTCGGGTGACCGCCGTTACAGCAAAAAGTGGTCGGCACACCACCTTACCCCGTTTGTAATTCCTGCAACCGCGGTCACCTACCTACCTACATTCTGTACTTCGATAATTAACACTCAAAGCTCAACCCGGAGCGGAGCGGTTACCATACCAATCTGACGCGCAATCCCGGGTTCGATTCCCGGCCATATAGGTATATTCATGATGATTCATTTCAAGGTGGTAGAACCAGCGTAGTTCGACCGGGGAAGTACCACCGTCACACCTATTTCTAGCGTGAAGCACTTCTTGCGTTTCGATAGAACGGTGTGTTTGCCGGCACACTTTCACATGAGGCGACCATAATAGTCCTCGGGAGTAGCAACGCATCTGTGATTGACTTCAGATAGAACCCATGTTCTGTATGAAGTTGTTTACAGATGTCGCAGGGCGGCAGTGGCCACTTACCATCATGTGGACTGCATGCTCGTTTGCTACTTCAGTGAAATAAAAACAAAAGCCCGGGAGTCTACATTACTGTCCATTCTTGAAGATTTCAAGTAAAACACAGGAGTAAACTTCTTCGATTTATTCACAATTGAGGAGGTCCGATCGCTTCGACGGTTAAACAAGAATCTTTTTCTTCCAGCGTTTGCTCGCCTTTTATAATAAAATCGCGTGAGGTGACAATAACACATTTATGGAGGGTAGACTAAATTACAATTCTAAAAATCACTAAATATTGCTAATGTAATAAACAAACAATCAATCTTTAAACTTAGTAAAATAATTATTTTCGGCGACGTGTTTTTCATAAATACGCGGTGTCGCGCCGACATAAGTATATATTGGAAATAAATAATGAATTTTTTAACACTATTTTCTTATTTTAAATTCATTTAAATTTATTTTCTATTTTTTAGTTCGGTTTTCTATAAAAAGCGTGTTTTTAGTTTTTTTAACTATTATTAATTTTCTACTTTTTAGTCAAATTAAAAAATGGAATAATTTTGTCAAATTAGTATATTGAAATCGGTCCTCAATAAATCTACAAAGTTTGAACGAAATCTGGCCGTTTAAAGTGGGTCAAAATCGCGCCCAAAGAAGTCGGTTACAAACATACAGGCACGGTACAAATATCTAATAAAAAGCTAATAAAAAAATTCTACTTACTATAATTACTATTGTTTATGCAGCGTTAATTGCATAAACAACAATAATAATCGGTTAAACTGATGACCAATTATTAATTATTTACCTTATTTTCAAACAATTAGCAACAATCATAATTAAGAATAACAATATGTTTACAAAGCGCTATGTTTATATTATGAATATATAATCATTTTCCTGTATGTATGAAGATATAATGTTCATAGCATAAATTATTTCCTCACAACAATAGCCATAGGGCTGCTTCGTAATTCCGGGATCAGAATAGGGCTACGGTATCCCCTGCCTGTCGTAAGGCGACTAAAAGGGTCTTCCGGGGTTGCAGGCGGCTAGAGTGGGAGCTCGAACCGTTCGGTCAGGCGATCCCGGGAAGGACGGCGGTATGTGTGGTCGCATACTGTAAAGACGGAGCGGTGGGCCGCTCATCTGGGAGTAGCCCGATGGGTCAACGCGATCAGAGGACTCCGGTTGCGTTCCTTTGGAGATTTTTTTATACTTTAACCTAACGATAAGGCAGACGGGCTACCTGATGGAAAGCAGTCACCGTCGCCTATGGACATTCGCAACACCAGAGGAGTGGCCAATGCATCGCCGGCTTTGAAGGAGAGCTTCGCACCTTTCTTGAAGAACCCCATGTCATAGCGCTCCGGGAATACCTCAGGAGGAAGCTCATTCCACAACTTGCACGTCCGTGGCAAAAACGAGCGTGCAAACCGAACCGTGGAGGACCGCCACGAGTCCAGTTGGTGTGGATGGAACTTCATCCTTCGGCGAGTGGTGCGATGAAGAAAAGGAGATCCCGGAGTGCTCTTTGTAACGCCGAGGACGGCCACCGGGTGGGTTTTAGTGCGGTAAAAATCCCACATAACCCTGAGTCGCTCCCACGGCGTCGGGTACCTTTTGAACGTTTCCCCCTCGAGAACAACAAAAAAACCATAGTGTTGCTTGCCCTCACAATCGGGAGGTCTGAGGTTCAATCCCAGGCACGCACCACTGATTTTTCTTAAATTATGTGCGTATTAGACACTAATCACTGCTTTAAAAAAAATATTTAAAAAAATGAATATAAATAAGAAAAAAAGACAAACCCGCTGAGTTTCTTGCCGGATCTTCTCAGTTGAGGTCGTGTTCCGATCCGGTGGTAGTGTAAGAAAAAAATGTAACTGACAATTTGTAAGTGCCTCCGCAGGCCTATACAAAATAAAGACATTTCATTTCATTTTGCGGTGAAGGAAAACATCGTGAGGAACCCTACACACCCGAAAGATCCCAAAAAAAGTTTTTGGAGGTGTGTGAAGTCTACCAATTCGCACTTGGCCAGCGCGGTGGACTAAATTTCTAATACTCACATAAATAAGTGGTGCGTGCCTAGCTTTGAACCTCGGACCTCCCGATTGGGAGACAATTTGGAGAGCAAGTTTCAACCATTATTCTATCACTGCTCTAGGCTACACTCCTAGTAATAATTATTATATTTATTATTACTCCTATTTATTATTATTTATTATTACTTATTACTTACTTATTTATTATTTATTTATTATTACTCCTAGTAATAATTATTATATTTATATAATATGGTAACGAAACAAATATTTCACGACTTTGAATACGATATAGGAACAAAACTAACCCTCGAACAAAATATTTATAGGTATTCCTGTAGGTACAATTATCTAAACACAGCATTTATAATTGACATTTACTATATAAAAAAACAACTTAAATGATACTTATAATCTAATTTAAGTATATGATATAATAACTTACGTTTCAAAGCGTCTTCAACATCAGAATTACGAATTATTCACAAATCCGACTGCTTCTGACAACTACCTCTTAAGCCGGACTGAGCGCAACTAAATAATTATTTTATTTAGTCAATTGAACTTGAAGAAACGAATGAATCCATTGACACTATTGTAACTTAGTGTTGCCGCTTGATAGTAAAATGTCACTTTGGCGATAGCCGACCGAATATCAATTTTCAAACGATTATTTCGATTATTTTTTACAAATATATATTTTACTAATTGTTTTGGTGCATTTATTGCAAACCTTTATTATTACTGTGTCAGCACTATGATTCAATATTTCACGAGTTTATCGACTTGAACAAAATGGTGAATTGAAATAAAAAAAAAAAAACTAATAAAATCTACTGTATCATACCAAAAATAGTAATTTTATGGCATTGGTAAATGACTTACTTACCTTTACAAACCATCTCCTATTCTTCACCGACGATAAGAGAAGAGATTCTCCCTAAATTTAAGTTAAAACAAAGATTATTAATTATTAAAAAACCGACTGCTTAAAACCGAAGCAATCGCTTTCATTATTTTGTAATAATTTATTTAATTTTACCTTAATTTTGGTTTTGTGTCAATAAAGAAGTAAAAGTGTTATTTGTATTTATTTGTAATGTCTACTTCCTAGCTTTCATTTGATACCCATATTGTTATGATAACCAAAAAATCGTCTCTCCCCTATCCCCGTTTTCTCTAGTTAGCGGATTTTCTATTAATATTCGCAACAACTGATTGCTTAAAGTTTGACTCTTCATATTGTTCATTGTGCTCATAAGAATAAGCTTCATTACTAAGGGGTTTATTGCCAAATTTGGCACTATGTTATAAAGGAATACATAAACTCGTTAACTATTTACATTATTTCTAAGGAGTTCTTAACCTAAGATTTACAATTCCTGGTAAAATATTATTAGGACTTGGTAACACTTGTTTGACACATTAAGACATTGACACTGACAGATATCAAAGCTTAATAATTGTTTTTGTTTTCGGTGTAAGTAAAGAAAGTAAGTGTTTCAAGTAAAGAAAAGTATTGTTTTAATCCTAATACTTAGTATAAAACTTAAAAATCAATGGGGGACGCTTATCAGTTCTCAGAATCATCGCTTCCATTACTAGAACGATGTATTCGAGTAGCTGACCAGCCAGGAAAAGAATGGATGGCATTATTTGATTCAAGCACTACGTTCGAAAAAACTAAAATTTTGAAAAAAGAAGACAGCATTTCTAGCAGTGTTACCACAGAGGTAATAGAATATGTAGAAAATGTAACAGATAACCAAAAAGAAGATATGTCAAGGAAAGCTTCCGAAGAAACGATTGAAAAAATTAGCGCCAAATTAGAAATGGATTCCAATCAACTCGATTATTTGATGGACGAGATTTGTAACTATGATAATTTGCTTCCGGTTTTAGCGCGAAAGTTGTCCACAGCATGCGTAGAAGCTATATGTGAGAGTATATTCGTTTCGCGCCCGAATTATATTGAAAAAATGTACACAGAATTTCTTGCTGTTTTTCTCAAAGAGGATACCGCTTCTGGGAGCCTAGAAATGCTGATCAAAGCTCGCGAAGCACATTCTGAGGCATTTAAATCCTTAATTGTTACATTACTGACAAATAATGCACCTTTTGCAGTTCTAGATAATTTTTTTACTACCATAGAGAACACTGAACAAAATAATCTACTACAAGCTCTTTCTATGACTCAAATATCTTCCGAAGCGTTCATTCAACACTTAAATTCGATAAGTATCTTGTACAAAAACAGTCAAAAAACACAAGAAATCCAAAATTTCATATTAAACTGTTTATTATGTAGCGCAAAAACATGTAGCAACGATAAGAACTATGGAAAGTTTTTATTAACTTATATTCAGGCTTTGAAGGAGTCTAACGCACTGATAAATAAACATGAATTGGAAAATCTGGTTAAAACGCATGAAACTCCATTTGCAAGACCTTGTATGACCGTTTTAAATAACTTTAAGTAGATACTCCAGAGCAGAGCAGTGATGGCGAAATAGTTGAAACTTGCCCTCTCGATCGGGAGGTCCGAGGTTCAAACCCAGGCATGCACCACTGATTTATGTGCATATTAGAAATTAATTATCACTGCTTTTCGGTGAAGGAAAACATCGTGAGGGAACCTACACACCCGACAGTTCTTAAAAAAGTTCTCGGAGGTGTGTGAAGTCCACCAACTCGCACGTGTCCTCTCTCATTCTGAGAGTGCCCAGTGCCATGCCCAGCAGTGGATCAATAATGGGTTGATGAGAGAGAGATAATCTAATCCACCAATTGGCAATTGGCCAGCGCAGTGGACTGTGGCCTAAACTCTCATTCTGAGAGAAGACCCATGCCCAGCAGTGGGACAATACTGGGTTGACGAGACGTAATCTAAGAGCAGTGAAAGCCTAATGGTTGTGACTTTTTTGTAACTCATCCAATGTTCGAATCCTCAGCATGCACTGAATATTTTCCAATTATGTATAAAAAATAAATTTACTGCATTATGGTGAAAAAAAACAAGGTGTGTGTAGGCGACGCACTAAGCATTCAATTATTTATGTATTTTTTTATAAATATAATACGATATATGTATGTGCGTATTAAAATGTTTGTTTTTTCTACTAATAAACAAGAGTGCGCCCGATGGCATGTTATAACCATGGCAACAGGATCGGGGTGTCAGTCGTCCACGTACGTCGGCAGTTAGCGGAACGGCCCTCGAACGCGCTCTTTTGCACTAAATCTCGCGGTTTTACTTTCATCCCCTATAGTGTGGTAAGGGAGACATTCTTACCTCAGGTGTGTAGGTTTACACCTGAAGTAAGAATGTCTCCCTTACCACATCCATCAGAACATACAGTAGCTACACTGCTATTAAGCAGAAAAAAATGTGACGGTAGTGCCCAGAGTCTAGTCATAGGTTTCTACTACCCTTATTCTAAGGTGGTAGAATGTATATGTTTCGACTGGGGAGTTGCTACCACACCTATTTCTAGCATGAAGTTATTTCGTGAGGTGGAAGGTTATGGTTACCGACATACGGTATATGAGGTGACCATCTTAGTCCTCGGGAATAGCAACGCATCTGTGATTGACTTCAGATAGAAACTATGGTCTATATGAAGATGCTTACAGATGTCCACGAGCATTGACGCTTATCATGCTCATTTGCTACTTCAATCTAAAGCCGTTTCTGGCCTTGTGGACCAAAAAGCCGTTTTTTGGTCCAGAAGGCCAGAAGCTGGTATATTTGGGTAAATGATTTGATATAAACAATCAAATGTTATATTCCCAGCATTTCGAAAACTTTGACTTTGAAGTAGTAGGTAGTTATAATATTTATTTATTTTTATATATTTTTTTGTATATTTTGTAAAAAATAATAAATACTATAATTATAAATGATTCATGAGTTTTATTTTATTGTGTACTAGTTGACCCGAAGAACTTCATTCCTCCTAAAAGTCAAAAAATCTAAAATTAACCATCTTCCTCCACTATTATGCATGTATTATACATAAAAAACCTTCCTTTTGAATCACTTTATTTATTTAAAGAAAACTGCATTTAAATCCGTAGCGTAGTTTTAAAGTTCTAAGCATACATAAGGACAGACAGCGAGAAGCGACTTTGTTTTAAACTATGTAGCGATGTTTCATATAGCATTAAACCAAAACCCCATATTTATATTTACAGTAAATAGTCCGTATATTTCGTTAAAACCCATTTACTGCATAAAACGTGACAATATAATTTTTTACATTTTATAAACGCAGGTGATACCGCAGGACATAGCTATATAAAATTATAAATGTTTAGTATTAAAAAAACTTGAGCTTTTATGCAAACCACGAAGCAAAATCGTTAGCTTGATTCAGAAAGCAACAGCGCCATCTAGTTGCCACGAAGACAAATGCTTTCGTAACGTATTTACTCGAGTTTCAATAAATTTACAACGAATAAAATGAAGTTCATTAAAAAAATAATAATTAAGAACATTAACGTAAGATTAAATATTAAACATAAAATTAAATATTGAGTAGTGATAGTAGTAAGGAGGTACGATAAAGTAAGGAGGTACGAAGTTCAAACCCAGGTACGCACCACTGATTTATGTGTGTATTAGAAATTAATTATCACTGTTTTTCGATGAAGGAAAACATCGTGAGGAAACCTACACACCCGAGAGTTCTTTTAAAAAAAGTCTCGGAGGTGTGTGAAGTCCACCAATTCGCACTTGGCCAGGGCGGTGGACTATGGCCTAAAACTCTCATTATGAGATAAGACCCATGCCCAGCAGGGGGACAATAATGGGTTGATGGTAAGAAATATTAAAAAAAACTTATTATTAAGCGCTAGGAGTGAAATAATGTTGACCCTGTAGTCGGGGAGTAGAATACGGCTACGGTATCCCCTGCCTGTCGTAAGAGGCGACTGACAGGGGGCCTCTGGGGTTGCGGACGGCTAGAGTGGGAGCTCGAACCGTCCAACAAGCAACCCCGAGAAGGACGGCGGTATGTGTGGCTGCATCTCGCCGTAAGCACCGGATGATGAAGGGGGATGGTACACGTCCCCCAAGAGATGAGCCCGTGAGGGGCACTGCGCTAGGGGCCACCGGTTCGTTCCGTTGGAGTTTCCGAGTCCCCTACTACAAGCGCTGAGGAAGGCCATCGAGGAGGTTTTAGTGGGTAAAAATCCCACATAACCCTGAGTCTCCCCCAAGGATTCGGTGTACCTTTTGAAGGTTTCCTCCCCGTAACAAAAAAAAAAGGAGTGAAATAATGTAGACAATTTCCAAACCACCTTTTTAATCATTCGAAAACCAGCTTGAAATAACTAAAATCCATCAATATAAAAATACTAAAATGAAATCAGTCAATTATTAACAAAACAGTGTAAATTGATTCCAAAAAAATCTAGTAGGTAAGTAACATTTAGGAAAAATCAGAAGACACAGATAATCAAAATGCAAAATTTTATGACCTACTTACGAACTAAAAAGGTTTTGATTACAAAACATGAACACTTATTTTTGATCACAGATGCAAAATTAATGGCTTAAGGGCTAAAACACACATACGACTTGTCGCATAGTGACAATAAATCCTTCGTGTCGTGAAACATCGAATTTACGACTGTTTTTTTTTAAGAATGAATTAGCAAACGAGCATGTCCATCTGAAGGTAAGTAGTCACTAACGCACATAGACATTAGCGAGAAATTTGATAGAACAGAATTTCTATGTGGACAGATGCGTTGCCACTCCTGGGGACTAGGCTGGTCACCGTATTTATGTAAGGTTTCCACATCCTTCCACCGAAACCCCTTTTTACGCTAAAAATTATTGTCAACGGTGGTCGGCGAACTACACTGATTGTATCTTTTAAAACAGCAAATTACGTAGTTTTTCTTGCGCTGATTCCTTCATAAATAGAAAGAAATGTATTTTCTAAGTTTCAGTTAGCCTTCTTACGCACTAGCGGCTAACCGCGCGGCAAGCCGCTTAATTTTAAACCGCCGCGTTTGAAATATTGGGGCGGTTTGATAGTAAACTGGAAAAGCGGCGGCTAGCCGCGCCAGCGTTTAACCGCTAGTGCGTAAGAGGGTTTAGACAGGAAAAATCATGCATGAGAAAAAATTAAACACCAAGGTGGTAGAACGCTTATACGTCAACCATCCCCGGTTGACCATCATACCACTCGCATAAAGCAATTCTAACTTTTATATGAAACGACTATTTTAACCCTCGGGTGTAGCAACGCATCTGTGTTTGACTTTAAATAGAACGGTTGTTCTACATAAAGTACAGATCGCACCTTTATTAATAAAAAGATATAACTCAAAATTAGGTTTCCTTAGTTTATTACGTAGTTCGTTCACTTTATGGTATAAACTCGAAAAACTCAAAATTTGAGTTATTTCCTTTTTTTAATAAAGGTATGAGATATCTCTATACGACAGTGACCACTTACAATCAGGTGGACTGCAGACTTGTTTACTAAATCAATCTTACAGAAAAAAAATTTTTTTTTTTCACGACACGTTTTGTAGTTGTCTATGATTTCGTATTTTTTTACATCTTGACAGGTTGTAACTGTTTTTTTTTTGTTTTCATTGGTTCGACAAATCGTAAGTATGTATTTAACGCTGTCTTTTTGGCAATGTCGAATTATTAAAACTGTTTTTCATTTTTATTTATAGGCAAGAAAACAAAGTCAATCAAATAATTTTATAAAAATGCCATGCGGATGTATGAGAGATAATAAACATTTTTTACAGTACAATAATAACGCAATTCACTTCTGAGTAAATTAAATTTGTGTTTAATATGTTTCGACATTGCCTAAGAAGACTATAGTCGAGATATTTTGAAAAATCATCAAAAGTTTACATGAAAAAACATAAATTTGAAGATAATGTAGTATAAAACTTAACGAATATAGCAATACATACGAAAGAATTGTTGAAAAAATAGGGATTACATTTATAAAATATATATCTCCAATGGTTATAAATTAATTAAAATTTATAATAAGCCATTTGGTTTATAATATGCATAATTAAAGTAAATAGAAGAGTCAAACTATATAAATTAAAAAATACATAACATTAAAAGATGATTACATATTATGATATAAATAAATTGTAACAGTTAAGATTTTTCAAAATATCCCACCATTTTGATTTTATTTAAACTATTATAACAATTTTAGACGCTACACAGATTGATCACAGAATATTTAAGAAGCTACTTATGGACGATTTTTGTTTTTTGAATTTGATCTAAGTCTAAACAGTATAGCCTGAAGTTTTACAAGGCAAACAAACAATT
Source organism: Spicauda simplicius (assembly GCA_949699795.1). Classification (NCBI taxonomy): domain Eukaryota; kingdom Metazoa; phylum Arthropoda; class Insecta; order Lepidoptera; family Hesperiidae; genus Spicauda; species Spicauda simplicius. The sequence goes on along the minus strand of OX453086.1, from coordinate 690,208 downwards.
GTACAACCTTTATATAGATAATATTGATTGTCGGAGTAAAAAGAACAGTTGATACCATTAGAAATGATTGGCGCACAGGTCTGCACTTATAAACGTCCAAATTATGAAAGATACAAGATAAAATGCAATATCAATGAAAGTTTTGGAGTAAATTTATGAAAAAAAATGTGCAAATTGAAGAAAATATTGTGACATACAATTTGAGCATATTTTTTGTTTTCAATTTGGCGTTGTGTTGCTTTATATCAGCTAAAAATTGTGAAAATCATATATTTTTTTAAAAATAATTTAGTTCTACTCGTAGTATTATTAATACAAAACAACGGTGAAATATTTAATAAAAAACGCTGATAAATATATGAAAAAAAAAACATTTATACAAATGAAAGATATATAATTATATACTCGTATATTATTCATAAAAAGAAATTTCTTTAAATTTTTGATTTGAGAGTTTATCCCTTAGTTCGTTCACATTATGGAATAAACTCGCGGAACATAATTTTAGAGTTATTTCTCTTTATGATTAAAGGTATATTCTAGTACTTCTGTTACCATTTTAAAAAAAAAAAATTACTTAATAAAAAACCCAACTGCCTAGCAATCAACTAAAACTGAATAAATCCATTTATTTATGCAGTAGTGTCTTGTTTTAATAAAAAATAATATTACGTTAACCCAATGTCTCAGATGGAGGGTAATATTTTTCGAACGTATATATGTCTATTTTTTTTACGCAGACCTGACGCCAATGACACTAAATATGTTAAATTATAGTGAATGTATAAAATAATATAATTGACAGTTAACTTTTTTCACTCCTTACGCATTATTTTTTAACTACATAATTCCATGTACAGGGAATTACTACGTGCTAATATTTTTTTGTTATTTTCACATTATGTACTTACGTCTAGGAATGTATTTAACGGTTATACATAGTTCCTACTGCATATTGTTATATTAAATTTGGCAATCTGAAAACAGGGATATCACACAGGATTTTTAGGTACATTTTTCTTCAGAAGGTATTTTAAAATTAGTATACATTTTCCTGAATTCTATTCAAATTTAATATTATTTCTAATTTATAATTTGATGCCTGCGGCCACCCTGAATCGCTGGACCTAATAAGCATTTGGAAAATACTTAAGCTCATAAGAATTGAAAACTGTATTGTGTGAATCATTGCATATATTTTCTATAGATCTTAAATGTTAAGTCCTGTGCATTGTTAAGAGGAAAACCAAGAAATCAGTTGACATTGCATCCCCAAAATGTCTCAAGAGAGTCTGATGTGATATGCCGAGATATTTTGACCTAACTTATAATTAGTTAAAGTTTTGCTCAAATCATTTTTTTTTTGTTATAAGATAATTGTGACGGTATTGCGGGTGTTGCTTTAAGAGTGCGATTATTAAAGAAATATAGTTTTTTTTTGCGCTTCTCGGTCTTAAGATTATTTTGCCAACAAGCTGAACATAGTATATATTTTTCACACAAAATCGTCACTTTTTAATTAATGTGTCTAATTTTGGAATTATTATCGCTTTGTATTTTCAATGTCTGTTATCTATAATGTAACTGCGTAAAAAACTTATGAATTAATTAAAAAAATAAACAAATTTATAAAGACTTGTTTCAAGTACTCTTAAATTGAAGGAATTTTGAGTTAAATCCCTTTAGTTGTAATTTTGCGATATGAAAATCATAAAGTAATGCGCCAATTAATACTTGATATTGATTTGAACAAAACTTTACTTAAATATCCTATTTTTCGAAAATGACTTATAAGTCCTGCTTATATATTACGATGATTAACTATTTACATTGTTTTGATGAATCTAGATTATAGGCGGGATTCTGGGATTTGGAAATAAGTCAGTTTAAGTTTAAATAAATAAAAAGAATGAAAACATTAAAATTTATTCAGCTTCTTTCTAATCTGTTGCAATTAAAGTTAAATCAAAATAAATTTAAAAAACATACAAAAATTGTGAGTAAAAACTGTTTCTCTATTAAAAAATAACAAAATACAAAAAAAATAAAGATCCGCATTGCTTATAATTGACTTGAGTTAAAATTCATAGTAAACATATTTCAATGAGATTATGAACGTAAAAATAGGTAAGTACAGAAGAGAAATAAAAAAAGCACCCTGACTTATTTCCAACTATGATAATATAGAAATTTCGTTCAAAACGCCAAAATATCAGTCTTTTAGTGTATGAAAGTGTGAGATCGCGAGCTACAAGAGTTTATATACTATTATATATAAACTTATACATTACACTTACATTAATAGATATACTACATAAGACAGCGACAAAAATAGCTCGGAAACCATTTTAAACTGATCAAAAAGAATATCAATTATTACATTATAAATAAAAGCAAATCAAGAAGAGAAAATTGCTTGACTTTGACTTGTTGTGAAAACATGAGACATTTTTTGAACAAGATAACACACATTTTTAAAGCATTAAGAATAAGTTTACTTCAATTATACAAAATTATACAACCACCTTATACATATTAAAAATAAATTGGTGCGTATTATATAAGTTGTATATTATACTGTGAATAAAAATTTTAAGAAAATACACTGCCATTATTAAAATAACACAATGTTATGAAATATATTTTCAATATTTAAATAACATCATTTTATTTTTACTAATAAACTGAATTTTCAAATTTATTGAAGTGAAACTTCTTTATCGGGGTTGTTTTTAAATTTAGTGTAACATTTTTACGTTACGTTACGCGCCATCTTTTTTATTCCGTTACGCGCCATCTTTTTCTTATCCCTACCACGCGTGATATTAGATAGATTATTATAGATTAGATTATTAGATAAAGTTTAATAAAAGCCTTTTATTAAACTTTATCTAATTTAACTTTATTATACAATTTCTGTAAAGTTGCACATAGTAAATTATTTTTTGAAAAATAACGTCATAAAGAAGTTTCACTTCTTACGAGTGTACGCTAGTACACGCACACATTTTTTTGTATAATAATGTATAATTGCAATGGCTCGAGGTACAAATGTCGCTCTCTCACATCTAAAACTATAGTCAAATTAAGAGTCTTAGAAGAAAGTGTATAAAAAGAAAAAATATAAACAAAGAGAAGACTTATTCTAAGAAGCTTCGAGTCAAGCGATTCTACAATGCAAGTAAATATCAATGATTTTGATTTCACAACAGTAGGAATATTTGAATGTCTTGTTTAAAACAAATCATTGGCTTAACTAAAGCTATAATCAGACTTTGAATATGGCCTCGAATGTAATTATAATCACAAAATTACAATTTTAACTAATAAATTCTGTTTGACTTTTTACAGATTTTCCGTCTTATTAACTATTTGATAGGATAACTAAATACATATTAGAAATGCGATGAATTAACAATTTCGCGAGCACAATCATCGAATTTTCCTATAACGATGTATTTCTATTTATTGCACGTATGACAACAATTTTGGCGCACCTGTGTAGTAAAAACCATGTAGCCTGAGGGGTCTAACTTAGGGTCTCTGGCTAGAACCAGCGAATACAAAGAGCCAGTCCAGTTAGTCCTAATTAACAGTACTTTCGAAGAAAAGACGATACTTTAAGTAAAAAAAAATATGTAAAATTAAATTAAAAACAGGTTTTTTAAATTTAATTTTACATATTTTAACAACTCGTGCCTAACAAGGTAAATCTGATAGAAGAAGCCTTTCAAAACCTTCGCTTTTATATTAATTGAAATGTAATATTCAAATGATAGAGAAGTCCAAAATAAAACTGAAAAAAACAGTTTAACTCCTTTAAACTTAGTCTAATATTAGAAACATGGATGTCGAATCAGCTAGCATCAAATACAAACCGAATAGACCGAACATTGTCCAAGAATCTAAGCAAAAGAGTGTTTATTATATATGACTGTTAGCATCAACAAAAAATCCATAGCTCAGAGATTAACAGAAATAGATTAAAATGTATTCATTGAAATAAACAGATATTACGTGTATACTTGAAATATGCTTCAAAAAATCAGTTATGAATATAATGCCAAGTTATAAAAATAGGACATAAGCTACATGGTCTGTACTACTGACAAGTGTATAATTTATTCTATACCTGTATATATTTGATAATGTGTATATATTTCAGAAATATAAAAGCCAACAGGAAGTTTTAATTTTAACAATTAGACTATGGAACTTTAATCAAAAATCCACTCAATTACGTATATATGTACTACATTTTGATTCGAAAAATACAGTTTAGGTATACAATAGGAACACTATTCGTTATTTTTTTAATTTCATCGCCAACTGAATTAAACCATCAAACATTATTCAAAGTCAGCCATTTTGAAAATCTAAAAAACAACAATAAATGATGATGATTATGTCTGAAATATTATATTTTGATTATATGATGATTTGATGTGTGAAGATATTATTTTATTTTAATGAAGAATCATAAAATATTTTTTTGATAAATAGTATAGAATCATCACAAATGTTATTTAGAAATATATTGTAATTTTTTTTAAAGTGGCAGATTTTACAGGTAATGTGTAAGTTCGATGCATTTTTCAGATGGTTCATTCATCACTTTTACATATATTCAGTACTTTCGAATTCATCAGTATAATTTAAATGTTGCGGATACATTGTATACTTAAACTACTTTAGGTAAGTCCCTAGGGACACACCACAGCTGGGAAGCACAGTGCATTACCTACTAATTAATACAACCTTATTTAAAACTACAGGTTACACAAGTTTAATATCTAGTGATGCGTAACTATTGAGAATAAAGCTAGGTCATAGCAAATAAACCGAGACTGACTCAAGTCTTTTTTCACCCTGTTTTTTTTGAAAATGGATACTGGGCTCTTTTGTATAACTAAAATTATAAGTGCTAAACAATATTATTTGCTGAAAAGTACAAAAACTGTTCCTTGAAATGTTATTTCAACAAAGTTTGGAGAAGTTTAATTTATACTAAGTTATTTGTATAATCTGAAGACATGGAATATACAATTGGGTGACAAAAAGTATATGTTATCAAATGTACATTGTCCAATTATTTATTAATAAAAGTATAAAATAATATTCTTTCAAATGAAATTAGTGAATGAAGTTTATTTTTAGTTATACAGAAGAGCCAAGTTATACACTTGGTAATAGAGTAAGCATCAAATCATTATTAATTTAAGGCTTTAGGGTATAAATCAATTTTATTTTACATAAATATGCTAAAATCAATTTAGTTTAGAAAAAACGGCACTCAGGGACTGCCGCGGTAAAGCTATTGCGTAGCATTTTTTATCAACTTATGCAATTACAAATATTTATTTATTTATGCAGTATTTTTTCTTTGATTTTAATTCAAGTTTTTCTCTTTGATACTATATACTTTCTCACAAACAGCTGCTTACATATTCGTTCGGATTCCGAGCAGCTCGTCTCGATCCGTGCGAGCTTCGTATTGTCGTACCATATATACGTTAAGCGAGCGCTCGGACGCGCTACATGTTAGGCGGAGTGGGTGTTAGGTTTTTCGTTACGTAATTTCTTGATTCGGTCGCCGCGCTCAAAGCGATAAAAGCTATGCAATAGCTTAAAAATATAATCAAAATCTATGTTAGATATTTAAATTTGATGATAAAATGAAATCATTCTGATAATATCAGAATGATTTCATTTTATCATCAAATTTTTATCATCATCATCATCATTTTATTATCATGATCGTAGACTAATTTTGCCGCGGAATTGATACATACAGACACATAGAACACGGTTTTGAATTCAAATCGTGACAACCTATTAAAATTATTAACATAGTATTTAACAGCCAGATTTTTGAGTATTGACGGTTACTCTAGTACGAAGTTTATCCATTATTTCCTAATAAACACTAATTAACACCTGAATTGAGACAAACAAATCCTAACGGCACTTGTTACATAAAACTAGCGGAAATATGAGCACCTTTCAGATTAATTTACAATAATGGTTGGTCGCTTTTCAAAAAAAAAGTGACACAAAATATAACAATCGTGTATAATTGAGATCCGGTAAGGGCAGTGTATAGGGCAAAATATTGTAAAGATAGTATACTTATTAGAATAGAATTGAATAGAAAGATGAAATTAAGAATGTCAAGGTAGTATAGAAAGATAGAATTGCATTGTCATATACTATGTTATTTTTTGTAATTTGCCTTGTTATAATTATACTTAAAAAAAAAAACATTACAGTCATAGCCCCACACTAGGATTTTCTCCTGTGTTGTGGATACCATGGACACACACAAGACGAATACACAAACACCCAGACCCAGAACATGAATCTAAACTCATTCAGATACCTGTTTGGCCGGGAATCGAACCCGGAACCCATTGCGTGTCAGACCACTCTGCCACGCGGGTCGTCATACTTAAAAGTGTCTAGCTGGAATCGAACCCGGAATTGAGTGCCTGTCCGACTTGAATGGCGACTGCACCGACATACAGCTTCTAACATTACAAAACAATATTTTATGCTTATATTTGGAATTTGAACATTGAAATTATGTTGTAAACTATTTCAATTATACGTTAATTATAGAAACCAAATTAATGTACAATTATACTAAATAGAAATAGGCAAGTTAGAATAATAACTAAATATAGGTTTAGTAAAGGGCTAAAATTCGAAATACATTTACTCTAACATTTCTTCGAGTTTTTCCCTACGATCGACATGAGTTGGTTCTGTGCAGTGAGCCATGAGGATGGACTCTCCAACGATAAGATTCTCAAAGCAAAGAGAACAAGCGTACAGTGCGTCTCCAAAGCAAACGATTTTGTTTTCATCTCTATACATCGTCATAGAATTAAGCACGGTGCTTGGCTGAATTTCCTTCCCCATTGAGACACATTTCTTGATATACGCTGTTTTGTACAGAAAGTGGATTTTTTCACAGTGCGTCTGGCTTAGGATATGCTTTAAAAGGCCGTTTTCCTCCGTCTCAGTGCTTTTACAGGCCGGGCAATGGAACGTTATAATGTTCTTTGACTCAAAATCCTCTGCAGATTGCTCACACCTTAGTTGTATGCTGTGAACTTGGACGTAGAAGGTTATGCGTTCAATTGCAGCCTTTTGTAACAGCGCGCTATACAGAGAAGTGTCTTGAAAGCTGTTGTAGCTCACGATTTGGTCTAACGACTCAGAATAAGCGGTGAGAGTGGAGGAATCCAGGCTGAAATTACCAATTGAGGATGTGATTGATGAAAGAGACCTATCAGTCTTGTTGTTTAACACAGAATCGGACTGAGATGACGGTGAGTGCTGACAGTGGCAGTTACAATTGCATTTGGATGTCTCCGACTCCGAGTCGCTGAGCAGCATAGTAATATTGTTCCCGGACACACTGCTATCATCTTCGTCTAAGGAAAATAAGTTTAGCATGGCCTCACGTAAATCGGGGAAATCAAAATACTTGATCTTCTTTCTCGGTGTGATGTTAATGCGTTTGTGGCTGGATTTCTTGGCTTTTCGGATATCAAAGGTAATGCTTCGACGCTGTCGGGATATATCCTGCTCTGTTGGATAGTTCTGCAAGTGTTCCTCCACAAAGAAGTCTATTGTATGCTTGATAGCTTGGAGCTGTTTCTTCACCTTGACTTTAGTTTCATTGTCTTCCTTTTCCATGACAATATTCCATGAGCCGGATGGACTGGGGCCTCGGGAGACATTGTCCATATACGCCACTTCACCGAGAGTCTTCGGAATGCTACCAACGTCTGCATCCGGGGGAGCGGTTATAATTGATCTCGAGTTGAACAGTTTTGAGAATTCTATGTGAAATTCAAAGTCGGTAAGCAACTTTTTTAAGAGGCATTGGATTTTGTCGAATTTCTGCTGGTAATCAAGTAAGAGTTTCATGCGTTCCTCTTCATTCTTATCGACCTCAACATCTCCGAACGACTCTGGTGTAGCAGACGGTGCTGTTATCTGCTCGGTTGAGTGGGTTTTGTCCAACTCAACCTTCCGACACATTTTTATTGGAGACTTGCTGGATCCCGACTCCGTATCCGACTGATCTGATATGGACTGGATTTCATAATCCTCATCTTCGAAGGAGGAATCGGTCATCGCATCATTGATTTCGAAGGATTTATTGAAATCGAATGCCTTGAAACGTTCGGAGAACACTTCGGAGCTTTGGCACTCAAGCAGGACATGTTTGGGAGTGTTCTCGATGTTAAAGTCGTCTTTCGAGCTGTGGATTGGTTCAGTCATAGATCGAGTTGCTTTGTCGATATCAATTCGCAGTTTTTTAGACTTACGACGCCGCGTGTTCACACTATCGCTCAGTAAATCCGTATCTGACAAAGAGCACTTTTTCGCGGCAAAATTCTTTACAGCTTCAGAGACACATTGACGAGAAGTTGAGTCGGGTTCATCATTTTTTATCAACGGCTCTTCAATTACATACGTGTTGCGCCTTGCTCGTAGACGCTCGTAATCCTCCTCCTCTGGTTTCTTGAAGTAGTTGATATTAGAAATTATTTTCCGAAACGAAAACGCCATTATTAAAACTGCATGTGCAACGAACAAAGGATGTAGAGAAACTGATTTTGTATAGTTTTAAACATCAAGCATTCTAATTTTAAAATCACGTATAAACCACAAATACAATCCACCCTCCACTGCACTTATTTAAATCCACCTTCAAATTCTTATTTCAAAATTTAAACTTTTTACAACAAAGAATACAAAACGTCAGAATGACACCAAATTCGGATTTTGATACATATTTTCCGATGTAAGACGGGCATTTAAAAAAGGCACTGTATTTTGATCTATATTTCCAACATGCTATTGAAGGATGCAATGGAAAAATGGCTTTTTTATTTTGTGGTGTAATATCTGACAACTGTATATTGCCATGTGAAATATTTTCCAATATAAAATGCATAAAGTCAACTTTGCATAAAACTACAATTAGTATCTTCTGTGTAGTTTTTAAATGTTCGTTGTTAAATGTTTGTTGTTGTTAATGTAGTTTTTAAAGCTACTGTATACAGGGCTAAATTGTGTAAGAATTGTTCCTGTAATAAAATATGAATCATCAATACAGTTGAAGAACAAATTATTACGTTTAACTACTGGTAAACGCAACGCTTACCATATGCAGTGCCAACTACCCATCCTGCATGTTCTTAAAAATCTAGTTATGGCGTCACCAAGCGTTCTCAAAGTACCTTGGAAAAAAAAAGATAATTTGAGTCACAGAACACTATACTCCTATCGGAGGTTTGAGTGTACGCGTTAGAAGTTATACTTCTTGAGCGTAACAAGAACATTTTATCTTTCGCCTTATTCTCATCATTTTTTCATGACGCAAAAAGAAAACGTGCGGCACTCGGAGACTGCCGCGGTAAAGCTTTTACATAGCATTTTCATTCTCATTTCAACTTCGTACTGTACCTTTGGTGTAACGAATCTTTCAGTTTCTATCTCGTCATTTTTTCATAACGCGCCTAAAGAAGTATAACTTCAAAATTAAGTCAGTATCAAAAAAAGCTTAGTGGTATTGAATCCATTTAACTATAGTTCAGGGGTTTCCCAAACTTGTATGTACTGTAGCGCACTTAGCAATTTCTTTACGACTCCCGTCAACTATCGATCTGATTCGAAAGCAAAAGTATATCAGAAAAACTAGGTTCTGTATCCGTCGCGTCAACTCCCGACGCCTCGGAAACGGTGCTACGACGGTCTAGGACGGAGCATCGCAAGGTTTCGGGACTTCTGCTATAATTTGAATACCTTGATTTCATCGACTTATCTATTCGAAGGGTAAAATTAATTAGGTTAATGGTAACATCATCAAAAAACAGCTGTGACAGATTGTAATACAACTGTCAATGTCAAAATCCATATGTAAAGTAAGTTGGACTAAAAAGTTTGTTTTCTAATTTCACTGCATTTTTAAAAGATTTACGACGTTAAATTTACTAAAGAGGATCTAATAAGGGCAATTAATTATCGGACTGAGTTTTTTTGAAGCATAAGGTGTGTATCTCATATCATATTTATCAAAACATCGATATATTTATCGTATTGTTTTCGGAATAAATGTAATGTTTTGATATTGATGTACTGAAATTCAAAGGTATCCATGGACTCACGGGAAAACTTATGTGAAAAGTATACAATATTAAGCCTCATTAGTTCTTTGTTACCCTAACATATTTACGTGGCGTCATTTGCTTGGTGACCATAATTTACCTGGGCAAAGTAGCATCCCTCCAGGCAGTGCCGAATTAGTCACATAGCAAGAGTAGCAAATGCTACGGGCCCCGCGACTAGAGGGGCGCCGCGGTCCAACACCTATAATTTATATTTTATTTATTTATATTTTTAGTAGCAACGCATCTGTGATTGACTTCAGATGGAACCCATGTTCTGTATGAAGTTAATTACAGATGTCCATGGGTGGCAGTGGCCACTTACCATCAGGTGGACTGCATGTTCGTTTGCTACTTCAGTTAAAAAAAAAAATACTATCTTTGCTATCCTAAAAATCTTAAACTGAAAGAAGTAGATATAGAAAGTGTCACATCTAAATTTTCTCAGATTAAGTCCAGAAAAGTTTACTAGTAACAGTTTTAATTTGGCATTTTGTTTCTTTTTAAATTTAAGTTATTATTTTGTATATACACACAATTATGTTATTTTATATTATATTAATTTAATTTTAATTATTTTGTCAATAAAGTAACAGTTTTGTTTTATTTAATACCCTAAAGGCAAACTATGGGCCTCCTGTCAGAATTTGCTAATCCCCCCTTGCTTCATCCGGCACTGCCTCTAGGTTTAGTTTCTGCTATGTTATTGTCGCAGCATAGAACTTAAGTGGTGGCCGTGCATTAATAAAATGGGGTTCTCCTTAGTGGAATCAGACCAGCTCCTTGAATAGTCCAATAGATTTCGAAGGTGGTAGAACCAGTGTAGTTTGACGTGGGACATTGCCACATCTATTTCTAGAATTTATTGCGTTTCAATGGAAGTGTATGGTTGCCGGCACACTTTTATATGAGGCAACCGTGATAGTGTGTGATTGACTTCAGATAGAACCCATGTTCTGTAATAGTATGAAGTTGATTACAGATGTCTATGAGCGGCAGTGCTCCCTTACCATCAAATGGGACACCTCGTTTGCTGCTTCAGTCATGTTAGATAATAATATAAATGTATAAAATAGTTCATAGAGGTTCTTATAAATGTATTTTTTTCTCAATACGAAATATGTTTTTGTTATGTGCCACTTGAGGCGCTGTGTTCTGTACATGTAGGGCGCGTTCCATTGGACGTCCACAAAGTTCACGCTTACAACCGCAGTTCTCCCATTCCACTAGCGTATGAGCGTTACTGACATAATCTCTAGTGGAACAATCACTTCGACCCACCTTGTTAGATGGCTCGTGAGCTTCGCGTGGGCGTAAGTCATGACGTCATGAGTGACGTATTCGTTAGAATCACAACGACCGCGGTCGTCTTGTGGAACGAGGTTTAGGGCATTTTGGGCATTGTGAGCGTCTTCTGGAACGCGGCTATAGTGTCTTTGTAATCTTCTCAATAAAATATCGCGTTCACATACAGAATTCTAACTAGACTTTTTGTAAAATCCATAATCCCAATAAATCAGATAAAAAATAATCATATTAACAATTATCTCATTCAAATTTAATTGCAGATGAAAACGAAAATAGACATAGACTCGTTGCGCACAGAGCACGAGTCGGACGAGCAATGGGAGGTGCGGAGGAGCTTCATGGTGGAACACCAGGACAGCTTTGAGGAGGAGGAACTTATCACACTCGCTCAGCTGTTCACTAACATTGAGTTCTTGGGATGCAGGTATGGAACGTCAAAGCACAGGTGGAATCGTCAATGTAAGGGACCAGCAATTTATTTAGAAGCAGCTATTGCATAGCTCTTATCACGGGCTTTGAGCGCGCCGACCGAATTAAGAAATTCCGTAACGAAAAATACCTAACACTCCCCACTCCTACCATGTAGCGCAACCGAGCATTCGCTTAATGTGTATGTATATGGTATGACAGTACGAAGCTCGCACGGATCGAGACGAGCTGCTCGAACGAATATGTAAGCAACTGTTGTTGAGAAAATAAATACTATCAAAGAAAAAACTTAAATTATTATCAAAAAAAAAATTGCATAAATAAATAATTATAATAGCATAAGTTGAAAGTCTTTAAAAGGTACCCGATGCCATGGGAGCCATTTTATGGGATACTTACCGCACTAACCCCCAAGGAGGCTGTCCTCGGCCCTGCAAAGGACTCCGGGATCTCTAAAGGAACGCAACTGGAGTCCTCTGAATGCGTTGCCCCATCGGGCTCCTCCCAGGTGAGCGGCTGGGCTCACCTCTCCGTCTGATGTTTTCGACGGTATGCGACCACACATACCGTCGGATCCCGGAATTACACGAAAGGAGGGGCTGACTAGACACTTTGAAAAAGTCTTACAAAATCCAGCTACAAAACACTACCTTGAAATACCTTGAAAACTTAGAATTAACATTCTTGTCAATTGTCGAAATTATTTGGTCTGATTAAAAACAAACAATGGAACCGAAAGGTGTTTTGAAGCAATTGTTTTGTAAATAATAAACAATGTTACTTCTTTTCAGATATCCGCCACAAACGATGAAAAGAATAGCAAAGTTAGCTGAAAAAGTATCAGCGAAGTACAGGGAGAGCAGGAAACATAAGCTGAAACGGACCTTCGTTCAAGCTAGCGACGCTGCCGAGCAGAAGGCAAAGAGGAGCTTCAAATAGAAATTATTAGACTACAGTCCGGCCGCTCAAAGAATGCGTTTCTGACAGATCGTGATCGATACGATTTACGGCCAAATTTTAAAAATTATCTTTTACCATATTAACGAGTGATAACTATAAAATTCGAATAATTACGCCAATTTACAATAGATGTCTTAATTTTGGGCCAAAATTATTACAATTACTTAATCTATACATAAAATAAATCTGTAGAGAGGTCAATTCTGTACAAAAATCACTATCAGGGTGTGATTAGGGATCGATTCTGATGCCAATAATTTTACAGATTGCTGTAAAATTTTTGTCTGTCCGTCTGTACGATTATTCTTCATATTCCTGAGCTGGTTATAGTATACTTTTCATCTCTCTACAATCAATAGGAGCAGAGCAGTAAAGGGAATTGTTGGGAAAACGGGAGAAGTTATTCCATTTTTTAAGCTTCCGTCGCATGTGCAACCTTAATGGTTAAAGCTACACAGAAATCATGTATGATGGAAATATTCTCCTTAAAATTATATAGAAAATATCCCACGACAGCATGTCTATCTTTTAAGGTTGACTCACAATAACAAATAGAAAAGTGAAAGTTGAAAGGCAAAGAGAACCTTCAAATAGAAATTAATAGACTAGTGGCGTTGCCAACCGTTCTTTACAGCCTGGTGACAGACAGACAGCGGAGTCTTAATAATAGTGTCCGGTTTTTACCTTTTGGGTATGTAACCTACGGAATTAAGTATAAGTTCAAAATACAGTTCATCCAAAAAACCGGTTGTCTTTAAAGTCGGTTTACTGATAGTTAAACGTGACAACGACATAATAAAATACTGATGGGAAGGTTGCATTTTTCAAAAGAAAATTTTAATTTATTTGTGCTATAAACAATTGACACCACATTCACTTTTCACTGCACTTCATTTTTTTTTTTTTGTTTTCATTTGACTGAAGTAGCAAACGAGCATGCAGTTCACCTGATGGTAAGTGGTCACCGCCGCCCTGCGACATCTGTAATCAACGTCATACAGAACATGGGTTCCATCTGAAGTCAATCACAGATGCGTTGCTACTTCCGAGGACTATGATGGTCGCCTCATGTGAAAGTGTGCCGGCAACCACACCCTTCCATCTCGCGCAAGAACTGCTTCACGCTATAAATAGGTGTGGCGGTGGTACCTCCCCGGTCGAACTACACTGGTTCTACCACCTTGAATACTTGAAAATATGTAAATGTATTATTGTATAGCAGCTGTCCACGCGGACGCACCGCTCACTCAAGTAGGGGAGAGACATGTCGAACGTTGAGGCCGATTGTGCCTCTTTGTCGCTCGTTCCGCGTTCTCGCTTGCACCTCAAGGCTTAAATGGAACGCCTCAAAGCGAGGCAACGCCGCATGAGTCATGTTTTTTGGTGTGTGCAGCCGACTTCATCAAATTATAAGACGTCATGTCAATAAAGGGTTTAAAACGTAACTCAAACGTTCATCACCCTTTTATTTTAACTTATAGAATTAACAAGTTTTTTTATAATAAGGAAGTAGTTAACAAGCTACGCAACTCACCTAATGATAAGCCAATGCCGCCCATTGACATCTAAGTATGTTTCCCTTGCCACACCGCTCGGAGCAGAACATATCAGGCATTAGACAGAAATTCTACCATAGTGTTTATATGTATATTAAAAAACATGAGAAATAAATAATTAAACAAAAATTGTTGTTTATTTATTACCCGGCTCTTTCGTAAAATTAACGTTTTGTAAATAGGTACGCCCGCTTTCTACACTCTTAGCCCCACAGTAAAATTTTCTCCTGTATCGTGGGTACTATGGACACACGACGAACAAACACCCAGACCCAGAACACGAATCTAAACTCATCATTCAGATACCTGTCTGGCCGGGAATCGAACCCGGGACCCATTGCGCGTCAGTCCGGTATGATAACCGCTCCGGTGCGCGGGTCGTCATTATGTGTTATGTTCCTATTCAATCCAAACGAAATATTTAATAGAATAAGTATTCACAGACCGGTTATTCTCATCTGATTCATTTAGGGACCGTCCAAGCATCGTAAAACATTAAGATTTTGAACCCCTCTCCCCTACGTAACACACCGTAACATTTACTCCTGTGGCCGTATTTTACTTAAAAAAATGTGTGCGTGTACTAGCGTACACTCGTAAGAAGTGAAACTTCTTTATGACGTTATTTTTCAAAAAATAATTTACTATATGCAACTTTACAGAAATTGGTTAAATAAAGTTAAATTAGATAAAGTTTAATAAAAGGCTTTTATTAAACTTTATCTAATAATCTAATCTATAATAATCTAACATCACGCGTGGTAGGGATAAGAAAAAGATGACGCGTAACGTAAAAAAAAAAGATGGCGCGTAACAGAAAAAGATGGCGCGTAACGAAAAAATGTTACACTAAATTTTTTCCAACCCCGATAAAGAAGTTTCACTTCAATAAGTTTTTATCATCGTCAACCCCGGGGCCGACTTAGGCTATTCTGGGGCCAACGAGGAAAGTGTAATGTGCTCGACCATAATATTATGATATTAAATGTGAGAAAAACTGTCGGCCCTTCGGGGCCCTCTGAGGAATTTATCACTACACAATTCAATACACAGAAATAGAAGGTTCAATATCTTTTCTTAAATGGTATAAAATATGTATGATAAATATGAGTAATAAATACACATCTTGAGATAAGTGATAGTTTACGTGAGAGAAAACAAAACTAAAATATAATAGAAAATAACTTTATTAAAAAATTTAATACTAATTCATTTGATTCATACTATATAATACAGTTTTTAACTTAAAATTAACTGACAATTTTATTAAAACGTTTCAACCCATATCATAAGTGACAGAATTTTAGTTTTTTTTTATCTGATTGGAGTAGCAAACGAGCATTCAGTCCACCTGATGGTAAGTGGTCACTGCCTATGGACATCTATACAACTTCATACAGAACATGGGTTCCATCTGAAGTCAATCACAGATGGGTTGCTACTCCCGACTATGATGGTCGCCTCATGTTGCAGTGTACCGGCAACCACACCCTTCCATCTCGCGCAAGAACTGCTTCACGCTAGAAATAGGTGTGGCGGTGGTACCTCCCCGGTCGAACTACACTGGTTCTACCACCTGCAAAACTTAGTTTTTTAAGGCTTTAAGGGAGCGTTCAAGCATTACGTAACACATTTTTCGAAGATTCTAGAGCCTCCCCCCCCCTATGTACCGCTCGGTAACGTTTTGCTGCACCCCTTTCCCCTTCTCTGAACTTTGGCAGCAAATAACATATTTTACTAAATAAGGTTTAATACTTAAATAAAAACAAACACGTTACATAATAGGCGTTACGGAGTAGGAGGGTGTTAGGTTTTTTCGTTACGGAATTTCTTGATTCGTGCGCCGTGCTCAAAGCCCGCGATAGCTTAAAAAAACTTGTTATTTAGTTTTTACTAAAATTTATAATTATTATGTATTATTTTTAATCACATTTTAAATTCATTACATATATATGTACTGTTTGTTGTAGACAACAGATTTTTTTTAAAATCATCTTGTGTGACCCCCTTTTCATTTATTTTTAATTATCCCAAATCTAAAAAATCAATATTTTGATAAAAAAAAAATATTCACCTCATACAGCGAAAAACATTTCGAACATATCCTTACTAATAGTTCCTTACAAAAACTCATTTTCTCATTAGTTAATTTACAATCTCACAAACTTGATCAGAAAATCGTTCAATAAATATATGTAAACTATGTTATTCCTGCGGCTTTGTTCCTCACGTCTAACCCAGTAATGAATACCGTGTTACTCACTAAATAGTATAAAACAAAGTCGCTTCCCGCTGTCTGTCCCTATGTACGCTTAGATCTTTAAAACTACGCTACGGATTTCAATGCAGTTTTCTTTAATAGATAGAGTGATTCAAGAGGAAGGTTTTTATGTATAATACATGTATGATATAGTGGAGGAACACTGATAATTTTAGATTTTTGACTTTTAAACTTCAAAAACTAAACTCGATATTGATCACAGTAGCACGAATTGTATTAATTTTATATTTATTTGAAATACACAGATTAAAGATTAAGAGGTATATTACTTAACTGCATTTAAAAGCAATAGCGAGTATTTTGACAGATATCTGTCATTTTTTGTCGTTATGTGTTTTCATAGTAAGACATTGAATGTTCTATTTCGTTTATTATATGTGTTTGTGTCAAATGTACGGTAGTGTGTGTGTAATGTGTTGTTAGTTGATTTTATGTACGATATTTATTTATTTATTTTATTGGATCACCAACACAAGTAACAGCAACAAAGTTATGTCTTGTAATATTTCTCTCAACAATTTTTAACTGTACTTATGATTATAAGGTAATCACAGCATGCTCAGAACATCCAGTAAAATTCAAATAACATATAAAGTAATTGTCAGAATAATGCATTATTTGAAAAAAATATGAACATTCTGCACTCCTTCTCTATGTCCACTATAACCATGCAAAATTTTATACTAATCCGTCCACGGCCTATAGAAAATACTTCACAAGTTTTTGTTTCTTATATTAATATATGGATAATATTTGTATGGATGTATGGATATGGATTATTTGTGGTTTTTGTCTTGAAGCATCGCTTTTCTCGTGGATATAGAGGGACTTCCAGGAGGTAGGGAGCAGTATCAATAACCTATCTACCACACTGATATTCCAGGCAGAGATGGGCATAACTAGTTACTTAAGTAATCTAATTAATAATGAAATTACAAAGTAATTAAATTAAATGTAATTGAATTACACAGTAATCAATTACATTGTAATTGAGTTACTACCAACGTACAATGTAACTGATTACAATATATTTAATTACAAAATAATTTAATTACAACATAACCTAATTACTTAGTAATCTGTTTAATTGTAACCTTAACTTTGCATGTGAAATATATTTATTTGTTCTATCTGTAATGTTTTTGTTTACAATGATAATCAAAACGAGATGTATTAAATATTTCAACAAAACATCTGATTCACATGTTTTTTTTTGAAATGAGCGTATATAACTTTTTTTATTTTTTTTTAAATATTAAATAAAATAAAAATATAACATCTTCGCTTAGTGTAGTAGCGTATGTATGATTGTAGGTAAAGCAGACACGGTCTGCAACTTCGGCAAGTACGAATTTAAGTGCAAACGTTCCAGTCTAATACTGATTTAATTACATTATAACAGATTACTTATGTAATCTGTTACAATGTAATTAGATTAACTTGTAATTAAATTATTTGTAATTAGTTACACTAAATACTTATTGTAATTAGTTACCTATGTAACCTGTTACAAAGTATTTTGAATACTAATTACAAAGTAACTGTAACTTGTAATTGTTAATTCAATTACTTTTTGCCCATCACTGATTCCAGGCAAACTGGCCACTTGGCCTGTGCCCAGCTGTGGGTTACAAGATTAAATATCAGTCTCTAGTACGCAGACCCCAGATAGAAGTCCGTCTGGTTCCCACAGTTGGTCTTGCGATGGCGCTGAAAAAACACAAAAATGTAACATTAATATCAGTAGAACCAGTGTAGTTCGACCGGGGCAGTACCACCTCCACACCTATTTCTAGCGTGAAGCAGTTCTTGCGCGAGATGGAAGGGTGTGGTTGCCGGCATACTGCAATATGAGGCGACCGTCATAGTTCTCGGGAGTAGCAACGCATCTGTGATTGACTTCGGATAGAATCTATATTCTGTATGAAGTTGCTTACAGATGTCGCAGGGCGGCAGTGAATACTTACCATCAGGTGGACTGCATGCTCGTTTGCTATTTCAGTTATATGGAAAAAAAATAGTAAGAAGCGCTTTCTACATAGCTCCACGGTAGGATTTTCTCCTGTGTCGGGATCATCATTCAGATACTTGTCCGGGAACCGAACCCGGAACCCACTGCGTGTCAGACCGGTATGGTGACCGCTCCGCAACGCGAGTCGTCAATATCCCCCATTAACTCCAGAAATTATCAACGTCGCTCCAAAAAAATGAAGTAACACAGATAAGTGGTTAATTTTCCTAACGCTGGGCCAGTGTAGGCCATCGTGGACCATTAGCCTGTCGTCAATCCGTTATCGTCCCACAGCTGGGCACGGGTCTTCTCTCAATGAGAGAGTTTAGCTATAGAGCACCGCGCTGGCCAAGTGCGAATTGGTGGACTTCACCACACATCCGAGAACTTACTTACTACTACCACTAGGCCCACCTAAACATAAACTGGTTTGAACCCCAGACCTCCCGATCGAGAGTGCAAGTTTCAAACACTAGGCTATCTCTCCTCCACCACTAGCCTCATCTGACCATAAACTGGTTGGAACCTCGGACCTCCCGATCGAGTGCAAGATTCAACCACTAGGCTATCTGGCCTACCACTAGGCTCACCTAAACATAAACTGGTTGAGTTGTACAGCGGGCAACGCCGCTCGGAGAGCTCCCACAGAGGCACTCTGTAATGTTCCCCATAGCTCCAGGAATTGTAACGCTGCGAGGGCACCCAGCTTACTGTGGACATAAAAAATAAATATATTTTCATATAATCAAGGTGGTAGAACCAGTGAAGTTCGACCGGGAAAGTACCACCGCCACACCTATTTCCAGCGTGAAGCATTTCCTGCGCGAGATGGAAGGGTGTGGTTGTCGACACTCTTACATGAGGCGACCATCATAGTCCTCGGGAGTAGCAACACATCTGTGGTTGATTTCAGAAATAACCCATGTTCTGTATGTAGTTGATTACAGATGTCGCAGGGCGGCTTAAAAAATATATATATCACACTCGTCAACCCATTATCAGCCAACTGCTGGGCACGGGTCTTCTCGGAATGTGAGAGTTTAGACCATAGTCCAATCGCTGACCAAGTGCGAATTCGTGAATTGGTGGTTTAATATCACTACATAGTATAAATCAAAGTAGCTTCTCGCTGTCTGTCCCTATGTATGCTTAGATCTTTAAAACTGCGCTACCGATTTTAATGCAGTTTTTTTAATAGATAGAGTGATTCAAGAGGAAGGTTTTTATGTATAATACATGTATAATGTAGTAGACGGACAGTGGTGGCACGCTATATGGACGGTGGTGGCACGCTATACGCACGGTGGGTGCACGCTATACGCACGGTGGGTGCACGCTATACGCACGGTGGGTGCACGCTATACGCACGGTGGTGGCACGCTATACGCACGGTGGGTGCACGCTATACGCACGGTGGGTGCACGCTATACGCACGGTGGTGGCACGCTATACGCACGGTGGGTGCACGCTATACGCACGGTGGGTGCACGCTATACGCACGGTGGGTGCACGCTATACGCACGGTGGTGGCACGCTATACGCACGGTGGGTGCACGCTATACGCACGGTGGGTGCACGCTATACGCACGGTGGTGGCACGCTATACGCACGGTGGGTGCACGCTATACGCACGGTGGTGGCACGCTATACGCACGGTGGGTGCACGCTATACGCACGGTGGTGGCACGCTATACGCACGGTGGGTGCACGCTATACGCACGGTGGGTGCACGCTATACGCACGGTGGGTGCACGCTATACGCACGGTGGGTGCACGCTATACGCACGGTGGGTGCACGCTATACGCACGGTGGGTGCACGCTATACGCACGGTGGTGGCACGCTATACGCACGGTGGGTGCACGCTATACGCACGGTGGGTGCACGCTATACGCACGGTGGTGGCACGCTATACGCACGGTGGGTGCACGCTATACGCACGGTGGTGGCACGCTATACGCACGGTGGGTGCACGCTATACGCACGGTGGGTGCACGCTATACGCACGGTGGTGGCACGCTATACGCACGGTGGGTGCACGCTATACGCACGGTGGGTGCACGCTATACGCACGGTGGTGGCACGCTATACGCACGGTGGTGGCACGCTATACGCACGGTGGGTGCACGCTATACGCACGGTGGTGGCACGCTATACGCACGGTGGGTGCACGCTATACGCACGGTGGTGGCACGCTATACGCACGGTGGGTGCACGCTATACGCACGGTGGGTGCACGCTATACGCACGGTGGGTGCACGCTATACGCACGGTGGTGGCACGCTATACGCACGGTGGGTGCACGCTATACGCACGGTGGGTGCACGCTATACGCACGGTGGGTGCACGCTATACGCACGGTGGGTGCACGCTATACGCACGGTGGGTGCACGCTATACGCACGGTGGGTGCACGCTATACGCACGGTGGGTGCACGCTATACGCACGGTGGTGGCACGCTATACGCACGGTGGGTGCACGCTATACGCACGGTGGGTGCACGCTATACGCACGGTGGGTGCACGCTATACGCACGGTGGGTGCACGCTATACGCACGGTGGGTGCACGCTATACGCACGGTGGTGGCACGCTATACGCACGGTGGGTGCACGCTATACGCACGGTGGGTGCACGCTATACGCACGGTGGTGGCACGCTATACGCACGGTGGGTGCACGCTATACGCACGGTGGTGGCACGCTATACGCACGGTGGGTGCACGCTATACGCACGGTGGGTGCACGCTATACGCACGGTGGTGGCACGCTATACGCACGGTGGGTGCACGCTATACGCACGGTGGGTGCACGCTATACGCACGGTGGTGGCACGCTATACGCACGGTGGTGGCACGCTATACGCACGGTGGGTGCACGCTATACGCACGGTGGTGGCACGCTATACGCACGGTGGGTGCACGCTATACGCACGGTGGTGGCACGCTATACGCACGGTGGGTGCACGCTATACGCACGGTGGGTGCACGCTATACGCACGGTGGGTGCACGCTATACGCACGGTGGTGGCACGCTATACGCACGGTGGGTGCACGCTATACGCACGGTGGGTGCACGCTATACGCACGGTGGGTGCACGCTATACGCACGGTGGGTGCACGCTATACGCACGGTGGGTGCACGCTATACGCACGGTGGGTGCACGCTATACGCACGG
Source organism: Spicauda simplicius (assembly GCA_949699795.1). Classification (NCBI taxonomy): domain Eukaryota; kingdom Metazoa; phylum Arthropoda; class Insecta; order Lepidoptera; family Hesperiidae; genus Spicauda; species Spicauda simplicius. The sequence continues at coordinate 668,302 of OX453086.1, read as the reverse complement.
TGGGTGCACGCTATACGCACGGTGGTGGCACGCTATACGCACGGTGGTGGCACGCTATACGCACGGTGGGTGCACGCTATACGCACGGTGGTGGCACGCTATACGCACGGTGGGTGCACGCTATACGCACGGTGGTGGCACGCTATACGCACGGTGGGTGCACGCTATACGCACGGTGGTGGCACGCTATACGCACGGTGGGTGCACGCTATACGCACGGTGGGTGCACGCTATACGCACGGTGGTGGCACGCTATACGCACGGTGGGTGCACGCTATACGCACGGTGGTGGCACGCTATACGCACGGTGGGTGCACGCTATACGCACGGTGGTGGCACGCTATACGCACGGTGGGTGCACGCTATACGCACGGTGGGTGCACGCTATACGCACGGTGGGTGCACGCTGTATACTCACGTGAGGGCGTGCGGGGGCACGAGGTAGCAGCGCGAGAGGGCGAGGTGCTCCAGCCGCCGCAGCGGGTGCAGCGCGCGCACGGCGTCGCAGAGCCGCGAGCAGTCCGACGCGTCCAGCTCCAGGAGACGTGGGCAACGCTCGGCCAGCTGGCCCAGCACTGGGGACAAACCAACGTGTTAGAATTAGTGATTTGGTGGCGCAGACACCACCGGCTTCGGACGGAACACCCAAAGACCACGGAGGAAGAAGAGCGGAAGTTCCACGCTCTACAGTACATGACTGCAAAATGGAAGAGGCTGGCCGTGGAGGACCGCCACGGGTCCAGTTGATGCGGATGGAACCTTCGGGGAGTGGTGCGGTGGAGGAAAGGTGACGTAGGCATCAGGTCAGAGTTCCTCGCAGCACTCACCGTTGTAAAACCAATAGAACACGCAGAGGAGCCTATGTCCCTCCGTAGACTCAGAGTTTCTAACCAATCGGTGAACTTTGGGTCGTTGACGATTCGGATCACGCGTTTCTGCACGAGTCAAGTGGGTTAAGTTGGTATTGAGGCGCCCCTGCCCAGAGATGAGAGCAGTACTCCATGTGGAGTCTCACTTGTGCCTTGTAAAGCAGAAGGAGATGCCGCAGTGAAGTACCGCTTGGCTCTGTTCAAGACGCCCAACTTCTTAGCTGCCAACTTGGCTTTGACATGCAAATAACCCCGAAACTGCACGTCACACGAGATGTCAACTCCCAAGATCCCCACGCTTTTTCCAACGGTGAGCGCGATTCCTTGAAACTGTGGCGCCATGATTTTTTTTTTTATATTAAGACCTAACGATAAGGCTGACGGGCCACCTGATGGAAAGCAGTCACCGTCGTCTATGGACATTTGCAACACCAGAGAAGTCGCCAATGCATCGCCGGCTTTGGAGGAGAGCTCTTTTTACACCTTTCTTGAAGAACCCCATGTCGTAGCGCCTCGGGAATACCTCAGGAGGAAGTTCATTCCACATCTTGCACGTCCGCGGCAGGAACGAGCGCGCAAACCGAACCGTGGAGGACCGCCACGAGTCTAGTTGATGCGGATGGAACCTCATCCGTCGGCGAGTGGTGCGATAAAGGAAGGGTGATGTGGGCACCAGATCAAACAGTTCCTCGGAACACTCACCATTATAAAGCCGGTAGAACACGCAAATGGCTTTCTTAGCAGTAAACGCGCAGACTTGTGTCTTCGTGTTGAACTCAACTAGGTTAAGTCGATGCCATACCGAGACCCGCTACAGAGAGTGCTCGATTTCAGACACAAGTCGGATTCTGTTTTGCTGCACGAGTATCTGAGAGGTATTAGCACGGCCTGTGTACAAGGCGTCCCCTGTGCTATCATCTGCATAGCAACGCATTCTACTGGTTTGTTGCAACATGTCGTTGATATGCAGATGGAACAGTGTGGGGGATATAACGGAGCCTTGAGGAACGCCAGCATTGATGGACTGCGTGTCTAAGCAGCAACCATCAACCACAACTCTTGCTTAAAGAAAAAAATGTAAACATGGGTAGAATTTTTGTTTGACACTTGTTTGACATACGTACAGCCTTCCGAGTTGCGTTCGGAAATGGTTCGGTCTGAAAATCAGTGCCGGGGTTTAACCTCAGCTTTTACTGAGCACCGGAACCTTTTTCATGGGCTTTTGCTGCAGCACTTTGTATTATAAATTAGATTAATTATTGTTATCTCTTCTTTTTGGATGATTGTTTTATTTATTTATTTATTTATTTTGTGTTGTGTTTTAAGCTTTGAAATAAATGTGTTATCTATCTAACTCTGATATGCCGCCCAGACAAAAAGCTGTTAATCCACATGCATAACCTCTCAGGTAGACCGTAAGATGGAAGCTTCGTGAGAAGATCCCTGTGCCAAACCCGGTCGAAGGCCTTTGCCAAAGCCTCCCCATTGCTCTCAATAGCTTGGACCCATCGATGTGTAAGGTACACTAGAAGATCACCAGCTAAACGGCCCCGACGAAAACCATATTGATGATGAAATGAAATGTCATTATTTTGTATAGGCCTACGGGGGCACTTACAAATTGACAGTTATATTTTTCTTACACTACAACCGGATCGGAGCACGACCTCAACTGAGAAACGCAAGAAACTCAGCGGGTTTGTCTTTTTTCTTATATATACCCATTTTTTTTATATAATTACAATCATGTTTTTTGACATGGTAATGAAAGTTAGCTCCGGTATCTTGCCTTACAGTTTAGTACATTGGTGATCGCTGATCAGCTGGTGCCTCGAGGTACCTTAGGAGCTGGGAGTTGATTATACGCTGCATCACCTTGGAGAGCAGGGAGGTTATTGTGATAGGCCTGTAATTGGCCGGGTCACTACTGTCAACCCTTTTTCGGGATCGTGCGTCGTATTTTGTCTAGATTAACTCACATGAACAGTGATAGCCTAATGGTTGAAACTCGTCTCGACATCGGTCCGAGGTTCAAACCCAGGCACGCACCACTGATTTTTCAAAAAATATGTGCCTATTAGAAATTATCACTGCTTTTCGGTGAAGGAAAACATCGTGAGGGAACCTACACACCCGAGTTCTTCAAAAACAAGTTCTCGTCGGTGTGTGAAGTCCACCAATCCGCACTTGGCCAGCGCGGTGGACTATGACCTATAACTCTCTCATTTTTTATTCAACCTTCATTACCATGTAAATAAACATGATTGTAATTATATAAAAAAAAAAATGATATAAATAAGAAAAAAGACAAACCCGCTGAGTTTCTTGCCGGATCTTCTCAGTTGAGGTCGTATTCCGATCCGGTGGTAGTGTAAGGAAAAAAATGTAACTGACAATTCGTAAGTGCCCCCGTAGGCCTCTACAAAATACAGACATTTCATTCCAAGAGAAGACCCAGCAGTGGGACAAGAATGGGTTGAAAAGAAAGAACTCACATTCGTCCGTCAAAGCCTTAGCGCCGCTTATGTTCAGCCTCTGCAGTTTCTGAGGTAGTAGTTCCACCAGAACTTGTATTGACGACTCGCTGAGGTGACACCACGCCAGGTTTAAGGAGTTTAGCCTAAAAATATCATTGTTAAAGTAAACATACTCGATTGTTTAAGAACAATCAATTTCTTTTAGTTACTTCAAAAGGTACCTAACGCCGTGGGAGCGACGCGGGGTTATGTGGGTTTTTTACCGCACTAAAACCCCCCCGGTGGCCGTCCTCGGCGCTACAAAGAGGACTCTGTGATCTGCAAAGAAACGCAACCGGAGTCCTCTGAACGCCCCATCGGTCTCCTCCCAGATGGCTGGGCCCACCGCTCCGTCTAGTCTTTACGACGGTATGCGACCACACATACCGCAGTCCCTCCCCGGGGTCGTCTGACCGAACGATTCGAACTCGAGTGGTTGCCGGCACACATTTATATGAGGCGACCATCTTAGTCCTCGGGAGTAACAACGCATCTGTGGTTGACTTCAGATGGAACCCGTGTTCTGTATGAAGTTGCTTACAGATGTCTATACGGCATCTTACCATGACCACTTATCTATATAAATCGCGAATAATTTGACGACCCGCGCAGCGGAGCGGTTACCACACCGGCCTGACGCGCAATGGGTCCCAGGTTCGATTCCCGGCCAGACAGGTATTTAAATGATGAGTTTAGATTCATGTTCTAGGCCTGGGTGTTTGCGTATTCGTCTTGTTTGTGTCCATGGTACCCACGATACAAGAGAAAATTCTAGTGTAGGGTTATGGGTGTAGAAAGCGTGTGTGTATACATACCCAGTACAACCTTCTAGAATTGAAACTAATCCATCTGTGGTCAGACCTCGCACCATCGCCAAATTCAATGTTTCTAACTGCACACATTTACCTGAAATAAAAGCGACGTAATATGGATTAATGAAATTTTATTCGTTCAGTTACAACTAGTGTCCGACCGAATATTCGGTTTCGGCACAGTATTAATATCATACAGTAGTCTAACTCTGCCGTGTCCTTGAATTTTATACCTACAGACGCGCTGGACGAGAGTTCGCGTTAGGGCTACCCGCATAAAGTACTTTAATACATCTGTATACTTGACTTTCTTTCTTACTTATTATGTATTTTATTCAGTAGATTAAGGTAAAAAACAACGCGTTCTTTTTATATTTAAGAGATTTATTTTAATATTTAAGAGACTTAATAATAAATCGTACACAGATAATAATTATAAATTTCACACTGAATAATATTTTACCAACCAAAATAAAAATTATTAACACTGGACGTGTTTGTGCACAATTAAAGCAATCAAAAACTAATATAGTTTACAACTGCTCTTCGCTACATTATTATTTAAATAAAAAGATCCACTGCTTATAAAACGTCACATCGCTCGCTCGCCACTACGGCACATTCGCTAACTGTTGGGTACCGAGTGCATACCGAAATCGTGGCACGTAGGTACAACTTGCGGTTCGTGCGTTTGTAAGAAGTTAGAATACTGTAGATATTAGTACTGTGGTTTCGGTTTCGGAAGAAAAGCTGCCGAAACTACGACCGAAACCGAAACTGCACTCGGGAGTTCTCGCGCCGTGCTCGGTCATGTTCGGCGCGTTGAATACCGTACGTTTATTTAATAAATTATGTTTTGTTACGATGATTATTATTAATTATCCTTAAGTGAAAATGTCAAAGACCGAATAGCTGATGATTTAAAGATGAAAAACAAAAGACTGATGAATTTATAAAGGTATTTTTCTTTTTTTCTCAAAACTTGATCGCTGTAAGGAGGTTTCGGTTTCGGCCGAAACTCAGACCGTTGCCGAAATTCGGTTTCGGTTTCGGTCGGACACTAGTTACAACACATAAACACAAAGAAAATAATAACGAAATGAACACAAAAACAACACTCCAGTCGTGTGTCAGCTCCGACGCACGACTGGAGTTTACTCCTTAAGTCCGATTGTCTAAACAGACGCAAAGAGTTTAACTGAAAAAGATTGATACCATATGAAAGGGTAAATTAACAAATTAATGAAAAAATAATCACAATAACAATATTAATTATAGATATTTATATAAAAACAGTAATATAAGTACGTCGACACTGATAGAAATAAACAAGCACAATAACATAAAGGTACAGTCCCTTTGTAGCATGCCCTATGTCTTAACTCACAACCAAATTAGAAAGTTACGTACCAAAAACGTAACGAGGTCACTCATCAGTAGATTTTACTCCTCACATACCGGGCCCTTATATATGCAAATCGATTCTTAAGGAGTAAACTCTAAAAAAACTAGAAAATATTATAAAAACAAAATCCAGACTGCTAAAAATAAAATTTCCAGTCAAGTATTTTGTTTATGAACAATTTATATAACTTAACCCTTTTTAGATTATTTTTTTTAGATGTGTCAAAATAGTGACATAATAATGTTATAATCTATGTATTTTTGTAATGGTGTATATCTTATATCTTAGCTTTAATAATCGATACCCATATTGTAAAAAAGCCATTCCCCCCCCCCGGTCTTTTTCTTTGATCGCAGGCGACATATATATGTGTACTAGTTGACCCGGCGGACTTCGTCCCGTCAAAAGTAAAAAATCTAAAGCCTTAAATGGAACGCCTCAGAGCGAGGTAACGCCGCACGAGTCATGTTTTGATGCGTGCAGCCGGCTCCATCGAGTTACAAAACGTTGCCAGGTCAAAATAGGTTAATTCTCACCAATAAGCTCACAGCTACAATCATCGATGCCTACGCTCTCCAAACTCAGCTTCTTGAGAGACGGAGAGCATCGGAGCAGGTTGTTCAACGTGTTCACATCTATGGTGCACATGCTGAGGTCCAGGTACTGTATCCGGGAGAGGCCCGGCTCCGTTTGTGGGTGCCAGTTGCCTATCTATAATGAAGAGTTAGGTTAGTTAGTTGTTACAAAAAAAAATTGTCACCCGTCGCAACGGTCCAAATTCGACCGTAATCTAAATTTAAAAACTAAACATATTGTCCAAAATAGCATGAAAATTTCTCAAATTCAAATAAATCGTATTCATTTTAAACACCCGGTTTAAAATCATTACAATTAAGGTAAACTTAAAGGTAAAAAGAGGTTTATTAGCTAAGCTACATTTGAAAGCAATAGCGGGTATTTCGACAAAGACATCTGACATTTTTGATATTGTGTTTTAATTTTTTTTATCTGACTGAAGTAGCAAACGAGCATGCAGTCCACCTGATGGTAAGCGGTCACTGCCGCCCTGCGACATCTGTAAGCAACTACATACAGAACATGGGTTCCATCTGAAGTCAGTCACAGATGCGTTGCTACTCCCGAGGACTATGATGGTCGCCTCATATAAAGGTGTGCCGGCAACCACACCCTTCCATCGAAACTCAAGTAGTGACAGCCTAATTTTTGAAACTTGCCCTCTCAATCGAGAGGTCCGAGCTTCAAATCCAGGCACGCACCACTGATTTATGTGCGTATTAGAAATTAATTATCACTGCTTTTCGGTGAAGGAAAACATCGTGAGGAAACCTACACACCAGAGTTCTTTAAAAAAAAAAAGTTCTCGGAGGTGTGTGAAGTCCACCGATTCGCACTTGGCCAGCGCAGTGGACTATGGCCTATAACCCTCTCAATTTAAGGGAAAAACCCGTGCCCAGTGGGCCAATAATGGGTTGTACCCCTATGTTTGTCTCACCTCAGAGCCAGCTAGCCTGATGATGACCGGTTTCTTAGATATAATCCTCCCGAGGGCGTCTTTAGATAATGTCTTATTGCCTAAATCTAGCCTCTGCCATAGCGTTTCGTCGCACGCCACTCTGTACCACCTGAAATACAAAAAGAAATAGAATTTAGAATATTTTTTATGTAACTAAGGTATAAATTCACACTGGGCCAGCGCGGTGGACTATGGCCTAATACTCTCATTCTGTGAGAAGACCCGTGCCCAGCAGTGGGACAATAATGGGTTGACGACGATGGTATAAAAAAAAATTCCAGGGGGTAGAACCAGTGTAGTTCAACCGGGGAAGTACCACCGCCACACCTATTTCTAGCGTGAAGCATTTCTTGCGCGAGATGGAAGGGTGTGGTTGCTGGCACACTTTTATATAAGGCGACCATCATGACCATCATAGTCCTCGGAAGTAGTGACAATTGACTTCAGATAGAACCCATGTTCTGTATGAAGTAGTACAGATGTCTATGAGCCGCAGTGGCCACTTACCATCAGGTGGACTGCATCCTCCTTTGCTACTATTTTTTTTATAGTTAGGCCTAATGATAAGGCAGACGGGTCACCTGATGGAAAGTACTCACCGTCGCCTGTGGACACTTGCAACACCAGAGTCGCCAATGCATCGGCTTTGAAGGAGAGCTTTTCACACCTTTCTTGAAGAGCCCCATGTCATAGCTCCGGGAATACCTCAGAAGCTCATTCCACATCTTACTTCAATCAGATATAACACAGTATAATATCCCACTCACCGCTTGCACACTAGCATACAGTGCGCGAGTGTGCGTTTGGGTAGCCACCGAAACACACTCAGCATCATCTCATCTGATAGCACCGAGAAGGTGTCGTCCCCCGGGTTGTCTGACTTGGTGCGTCTGCTTACCATCAGTTCTTCTTGAAGACCCAGAGCTAGAAGGAAGGTCCATAAATGAAATGATATGAGATGAAATGTCTTTATTTTGTATAGGCCTGCGGGGGCACTTACAAATTGTCAGTTACATATTTTTTCTTACACTACCACCGGATCGGAACACGACCTTAACTGAGATCCGGCAAGAAACTCAACGGGTTTGTCTTTTTTATTATTTACTAGCTGTTGCCCGCGACTTCGTCCGCGTTTCCGTTGTTTTTCGTAAAAAAAAGTAGCCTATGTCCTTCCTCACGGTTCAGTGGTTTTGATGTAACAGACAGATTAACTTTCGTATTTTAGTAGGGAAATATAATATGTCATATCTAAAATACTGTTGAAAAATATCGCAATACGGAACCGCACAATATTATTGTTAATAGCTTTGCCCGCGACTCCGCCAGCGAGTAACTCCTTGTGTGTTATTGAGTTAATGTATTGGTAATATTGTTTAGATCACGTTCACATGAGGCTTAAGAACCTTTTATATTTTTGTTTTCGAGGGGGAAACCTTCAAAAGGTACCCGACGCCGTGGGAGCGACGCAGAGTTATGTGGAATTCTTACCGCACTAAAACCCCCCCGGTGGCCGTCTTCGGTGCTATAAAGAGGACTCGGGCTCCTCCCAGATGGGCGGATTGGCCCACCACCCAATCTAGTCTTTACGGCGGTATGCGACCACACATATCGCCACCTTCCCGGTATCGCCTGGCTGGACGGTTCAAGCTCCCACTCTAGCCGCCCGCAACCCCGGGACTGTTCACTGTTCACTGTTCTCTGTTCACTGTTCACTGTTCATTTTTCATTTTTCATTTTTCATTATTGATTTTTGATTTTTATTGTACATTTTTAATTTTTAATTTTTATTTTTTATTTTTTTATTTTTAATTTTTAATTTTTAATTTTTAATTTTTTATTTTTAATTTTTAATTTTTAATTTTTAATTTTTCATTTTTCATTTTCATGTTCATTTTCGTACAGATAGATGACTGAGTTATAAACGTAAGAGTAGACAAATATAATCAGAAAGCTTTGAACTGCTAAGCTATCGGGAGTTACACGTGTTATTGTGAGTCAACCATAAAAGATAGACATATGCTGTCGTAGGATATTTTTTAGATAATTTTAAGAAAAATATTTCCCTCATACATGATTTCTGTGCAGCTTTAACCATTAAGGTTGCACACGCGACAGAAGCTTAAAAAAGTAACTTCTCCCGTTTTCCCAACATTTCCCTTTACTGCTCTGCTCCTATTGATTGTAGCGGGATGAAAAGTATACTATAACCAGCCCAGGAGTATAAAGAATAATCGTACCAAGTTTCGTTAAAATCCACTGAGTAGTTTTTGTTTCTATAACGGTTATACAGACAGACAGACAGACAGACAGACAGACAGACAAAAATTTTACTGATTGCATTTTTGGCATCAGTATCGATCCCTAATCACGCCCTGATAGTTATTTTGGAAAAATATTTCATGTACAGAATTGACCTCTCTACAACTTTATTATAAGTATAGATATTAATTTTTTTTAATATTATTACAATCATGTTTTTTTTTAAATGGTAATGAAAGTTAGCTCCAGTATCTTGCCTTACAGTTCAGTAAAAGAGAGCTCTGTTTGGCAAGATACGCTACACTTTGACATTTATTAAATATACTATAGTAATTCATATTATTGCTCAGTCCCAAGCTGTTTTGTCTTCTACGTAATCAAAAATTTTATAATACGCTTTACGGCAAAGTTTAATCTTAATCAATGCTTTGAACTTATTAATTGACAAATTTCTGATTTCAACAGGAAATGAGATATACTACTCGACCAAAACGTCATTAGAACTAGGGATTTCCCATCCCGATACGAAGCATATTCTATTACCAAATACCGAGAGTTTGTAGGTATACCATTATTAAAACATACGCCATAGTGGTATATGTTCAATAGTCGTGTATTTATTAAAGCACTTTCATGTGTTTAACATATTCGCAGACATGGAATATTTTCTTTCTTTTTTATGTGTGTAAGAGACTGATGCCTGTTACAGCACACATTCGATTTTCAATTGTTAAAAAAATGCATATTTTGAATGTAAGACTCCTTTCTTCTCCACGAATAGTCTATTTCCTACATATTTTGAGGTTTATCGACGAAAAATCAACTAATTTAATAACTTTAAAAATTCAACAATAACTCATTAAACTAACATTATAACGGAATAACATTAAACACGTGCTGGCTAACGTAAACACCTAGACGATACACGACTGCGCGTCACTAGGGGATGCGCGGGGCCAGAAGCGAGGTGCGGGGGACGGAACCGCTTTTGTCTCATGCTTACCCTAATCCCCTACATAATATTATAAATGTGAAAGTAACTCCGTCTGTCTGTCTGTTACTTATTCACGTCTAAACAACTGAACCGATTTTTATAAAATTGGGCACACAGATAGTGTTGACCTCGAGAAAAAGCATGGACTACTTTTACTTTTTATCGAAAAAAATAGGTTGAAAGCGTTAAAATTGGGCATGTTTGTATGGACGTTCGTTTTTGTCAAAGTCCCATATTGACAATTCCGTCAAGAGGTACGATAGACTTACTTGAAACCTTATCTAAATAATAAAACATAAAAAAAACATTGATTTCGAGTCGACAAGATATATCCGTAAAATTCGGATTGTCGCGGATTTTGCTAAATTCTAACGCAAATGACAGTAGCCATACTGGCCGCCCGGATGCCATTCTGAATTCATTCAAAAATAATACATATAAATTTGTAAATATCAATTATCATAAAAATAGATGTGATTTAAATTGATTTTAATTTACACATAAGTTTATGAATTTATAAAACGAAAATATAATTATAGTACGAAAGATACAACTACGAAGAATTCCCGATGAGTTACATATTATGTATGCAAACGCCATCTATTGACTGTGATGTTAAATTACGCTGAATGTACATATCGGCGTTCTCCATAAGAACGCTTTCACATTGGGTCGCAACTACAGAGAATGATTTAATTTTACGACGATTTTCATGGGACTTTTACTATAGAAAATGTTATGGAACAACATGTATACTACTTTTATCGTAGAATTCCCACTGTGTCGAGATTTGCACGGGAAAAAATTGATATACATTGACTTGCACGCGGGCGAAGCACGGGTACAGCTAGTAGGCTATATAACTTTAAATATGGTGCCTGCGATCAGAGAAAAACTCTATTCCGGTCACTCCAGTTACTCCGCTCAGTCCCTAAGCTCATTGCAGTCACTTCAATCATTTCGCTCATTCCGGTCACTCCGCTCAGTCCGCTCATTCCTGTCCCTAAGCTCATTGCAGTCACTTCAATCATTTCGCTCATTCCGGTCACTCCGCTTAGTCCGCTCATTCCGGTCACTCCGCTCAGTCCGCTCATTCCTGTCCCTAAGCTCATTGCAGTCACTTCAATCATTTCGCTCATTCCGGTCACTCCGCTCAGTCCTGTCCCTAAGCTCATTGCAGTCACTTCAATCATTTCGCTCATTCCGGTCACTCCGCTCAGTCCGCTCATTCCATCGATCGCTCTCGACTCTGGGAACTCCGGTCACTCCAGGCACTTTAGTCACTCCGAGCGCTCCGGACAATCCGATCACTCTGGGCACTCCGAGTACTCCAGGCACTCCAGTCACTCTGTGCACTCTGAACACTTCAGTCTAGGCAATCCGGTTACTCCGGGCAATCTGGTCACTCCGGTCAATCCGGTCACTCTGAGCGATCCAGTCACTCCAGTCAATCCAGTCATTATGGCCACTCCGGTCACTCTGGGCATTTCGACCACTTTGGTCACTCCGGCCAATCTGGTCACTCCGGGCAATCTGAGCATCTGGGCAATTCGGTCACTCCGGGCATATCGGTCACTCCGGTCACTCATGGCAATCCGGTCACTCTGGGCAATGCGGTCACTCCAGGCAATCCGGTCACTCCAGCCAATCCGGTCACTCTGGGCAATGCGGTCACTCCGGGCAATTCGGTCACTCCCGACAATCCGGTCACTCCGGACAATCCGATCACTCTGGGCACTCCGGGTACTCCAGGCACTCTAGTCACCCTGTGCACTCTGAACACTTCAGTCTAGGCAATCCGGTTACTCCGGGCAATCTGGTCACTCCAGTCAATCCGGTCATTACGGCCACTCCGGTCACTCTGGGCATTTCGACCACTTTGGTCACTCCGGTCACTCCGGCCAATCTGGTCACTCCGGGCAATCTGAGCATCTGGGCAATTCGGTCACTCCGGGCATATCGGTCACTCCGGTCACTCCAGGCAATGCGGTCACTCCAGGCAATCCGGTCACTCTGGGCAATGCGGTCACTCCGGGCAATTCGGTCACTCCCGACAATCCGGTCACTCCGGGCAATCTGGTTACTCGGGCCACTCCGGTCACTCTGGGCATATGGACTTCTTTGATCATTTCGGGCAATTCGGTCACTCCGAGCAATCTGGTCACTCCGGGTAGTGCGGTCACTCCAGGCAATCTGGTCACTCCGGGCAATTCGGTCACTCCGGGCAATCTGAGCACCCAGCTCTGGGCAATTCGGTCACTCCGGGCAATTCGGTCACTCCAGGCAATCTGGTCACTCGGGCCAGTCCGGTCACTCCGGGCAATCTGAGCACTCCGGGCAATCTGAGCACTCCGGGCAATCTGAGCACTCCGGGCAATCTGAGCACTCCGGGCAATCTGAGCACTCCGGGCAATCTGAGCACTCCGGGCAATCTGAGCACTCTGGGCAATTCGGTCACTCCGGGCAATTCGGACACTCCGGGCAATCTGAGCACTCTGGGCAATTCGGTCACTCCGGGCAATTCGGTCACTCCGGTCACTCTGAGCGATCCAGTCACTCCAGTCAATCCGGTCATTATGGCCACTCCGGTCACTCTGGGCATTTCGACCACTTTGGTCACTCCGGCCAATCTGGTCACTCCGGGCAATCTGAGCATCTGGGCAATTCGGTCACTCCGGGCATATCGGTCACTCCGGTCACTCATGGCAATCCGGTCACTCTGGGCAATGCGGTCACTCCAGGCAATCCGGTCACTCCAGCCAATCCGGTCACTCTGGGCAATGCGGTCACTCCGGGCAATTCGGTCACTCCCGACAATCCGGTCACTCCGGACAATCCGATCACTCTGGGCACTCCGGGTACTCCAGGCACTCTAGTCACCCTGTGCACTCTGAACACTTCAGTCTAGGCAATCCGGTTACTCCGGGCAATCTGGTCACTCCAGTCAATCCGGTCATTACGGCCACTCCGGTCACTCTGGGCATTTCGACCACTTTGGTCACTCCGGTCACTCCGGCCAATCTGGTCACTCCGGGCAATCTGAGCATCTGGGCAATTCGGTCACTCCGGGCATATCGGTCACTCCGGTCACTCCAGGCAATGCGGTCACTCCAGGCAATCCGGTCACTCTGGGCAATGCGGTCACTCCGGGCAATTCGGTCACTCCCGACAATCCGGTCACTCCGGGCAATCTGGTTACTCGGGCCACTCCGGTCACTCTGGGCATATGGACTTCTTTGATCATTTCGGGCAATTCGGTCACTCCGAGCAATCTGGTCACTCCGGGTAGTGCGGTCACTCCAGGCAATCTGGTCACTCCGGGCAATTCGGTCACTCCGAGCAATCTGGTCACTCCGGGTAGTGCGGTCACTCCAGGCAATCTGGTCACTCCGGGCAATTCGGTCACTCCGGGCAATCTGAGCACCCAGCTCTGGGCAATTCGGTCACTCCGGGCAATTCGGTCACTCCAGGCAATCTGGTCACTCGGGCCAGTCCGGTCACTCCGGGCAATCTGAGCACTCTGGGCAATTCGGTCACTCCGGGCAATTCGGTCACTCCGGGCAAACCGGTCACTCCGGGCAATCTGGTCACTCGGGCCAGTCCGGTCACTCCGGGCAATCTGAGCACTCCGGGCAATCTGAGCACTCCGGGCAATCTGAGCACTCCGGGCAATCTGAGCACTCCGGGCAATCTGAGCACTCTGGGCAATTCGGTCACTCCGGGCAATTCGGACACTCCGGGCAATCTGAGCACTCTGGGCAATTCGGTCACTCCGGTCAATCCGGTCACTCTGAGCGATCCAGTCACTCCAGTCAATCCGGTCATTATGGCCACTCCGGTCACTCTGGGCATTTCGACCACTTTGGTCACTCCGGCCAATCTGGTCACTCCGGGCAATCTGAGCATCTGGGCAATTCGGTCACTCTGGGCAATGCGGTCACTCCAGGCAATCCGGTCACTCCAGCCAATCCGGTCACTCTGGGCAATGCGGTCACTCCGGGCAATTCGGTCACTCCCGACAATCCGGTCACTCCGGACAATCCGATCACTCTGGGCACTCCGGGTACTCCAGGCACTCTAGTCACCCTGTGCACTCTGAACACTTCAGTCTAGGCAATCCGGTTACTCCGGGCAATCTGGTCACTCCAGTCAATCCGGTCATTACGGCCACTCCGGTCACTCTGGGCATTTCGACCACTTTGGTCACTCCGGTCACTCCGGCCAATCTGGTCACTCCGGGCAATCTGAGCATCTGGGCAATTCGGTCACTCCGGGCATATCGGTCACTCCGGTCACTCCAGGCAATGCGGTCACTCCAGGCAATCCGGTCACTCTGGGCAATGCGGTCACTCCGGGCAATTTGGTCACTCCCGACAATCCGGTCACTCCGGGCAATCTGGTTACTCGGGCCACTCCGGTCACTCTGGGCATATGGACTTCTTTGATCATTTCGGGCAATTCGGTCACTCCGAGCAATCTGGTCACTCCGGGTAGTGCGGTCACTCCAGGCAATCTGGTCACTCCGGGCAATTCGGTCACTCCGGGCAATCTGAGCACCCAGCTCTGGGCAATTCGGTCACTCCGGGCAATTCGGTCACTCCAGGCAATCTGGTCACTCGGGCCAGTCCGGTCACTCCGGGCAATCTGAGCACTCTGGGCAATTCGGTCACTCCGGGCAATTCGGTCACTCCGGGCAAACCGGTCACTCCAGGCAATCTGGTCACTCGGGCCAGTCCGGTCACTCCGGGCAATCTGAGCACTCCGGGCAATCTGAGCACTCCGGGCAATCTGAGCACTCCGGGCAATCTGAGCACTCCGGGCAATCTGAGCACTCCGGGCAATCTGAGCACTCTGGGCAATTCGGTCACTCCGGGCAATTCGGACACTCCGGGCAATCTGAGCACTCTGGGCAATTCGGTCACTCCGGGCAATTCGGTCACTCCGGGCAAACCGGTCACTCCGGGCAATCTGGTCACTCGGGCCAGTCCGGTCACTCTGGGCACATGGACCTCTTTGGTCACTCCGGGCAATTCGGTCACTTCGGGAAATTAAGTCACTCCGGGCAATCTGGTCACTCCGGGCAATCTGAGCACTCTGGGCAATTCGGTCACTCCGGGCAATCTGAGCACTCTGGGCAATTCGGTCACTCCGGGCAATCTGGTCACTCGGGCCAGTCCGGTCACTCGGGCCAGTCCGGTCACTCTGGGCACATGGACCTCTTTGGTCACTCCGGGCAATCTGGTCACTCCGGGCAATTCGGTCACTTCGGGAAATTAGGTCACTCCGGGCAATCTGGTCACTCCAGGCAATCTGATCACTCTGGGCAATCCGGTCACTCTGAGCAATCCGGTCACCCGGGCAAGCTGGTCACCCGGGCCACTCCGGTCACTCTGGGCACATCGACCTCTTTGGACTCCAGCAATCTGGTCACTGCGGGCAATTCGGTCACTCCCGGCAATCTGAGCACTCTGGGCATTTCGGTCACTTTGGTCACTCCGATTATTCCGGGCATTCTGGTCACTCCGGTTACTTCGGTCACTCTGGGACACTTCAGCCACTCCGGTCCCTCTGGGCTCTCTGATCACTCCGCTCGCAGCGGTCACTCCTCCCAATCCGGTCATTTCAGTCACTCCGGTTACTCCGCTCACACCGTTCACTCCGACCGCTGGGTCATTCACATCCTATGATTCCGGGGAACAAATTAATAGCATTCAAAGTTGAAAGCTTTTTCCGAAATGCGCCTGATGCAAGCTCAATAAAGCAAAGTATCTGGTTTTGGTGTTCAGTATATTGTTGTCTATTAAATAAACGGGGAAGGTGGATGTCCAACAATCGATCTTAAAAGTGTTATAGATGGTTTATGATTCGCGCGAACGAAGTCGCAGGTTCTGCTAGTTTTATAATAAAAATTAAAAAGAAAGTGTATGTACTTATGTACACGCGTTAGAAGCTATACTTCTTTGGCGTAACAAGATAAAAATCTTTTTAAAAAAATTATCGAGATAGATAAAACATTTATTTCATTACTTAAGACACAACACAAAGTAGATTTACAAAACATTAAACAAAAGTTGGTACATACAAAAACACAGAACAACAAAAATTTCCTGTAATATAATAATTAATGTTGTATGTGTGTAAGCATTTTTTTTATTATTTTGTGTTTTATGTATGTTGCGTTTGGAAATAAAGTTTTCTTTCTTTCTTTCTTTCAAAAAAATAAAAAAGTAACGCTGCCTTATGTAGTCGATTCGCTCGCGCCTTTAACTACGATGCCGTCTAATGTCTTTATTTTGCATAGGCCTACGGAGGCACTTACAAATAGTCAGTTACTAGGGATTGCAATCCGGAAAACCGGATCCGGTAATCCGGCGGATCGGGCACAAATTTACACAAACCGGATCCGGTACCAAATCACCACCGGATCCGGACCTCCACCGGATCCGGTGATTGTATATTTTGACAAAGATTTCACATCACAAATATAATTACCGTTAGAAATAGACTCTTTTTTTACTCTGTTTTAAGCGTGCGATTAATCCGGCCGGATCCGGTCGGATCCGGCCGGATTGAATATGAGGCCGGATTGCAATCCCTATCAGTCACATATATAATCTTGCCTTATATATCTTGTCTTGTTAAATAAAACCTTTCAAACAACTCACGTGTCAAGGTGCATTTCTTGCTCCCCGGGGCACCGAACGCGGATCCTTGCAGCATGCAGTCCGTGATCTGGGCCGACGGGGTCTCTTCATCCACCTGGTACTCCGAGATCAGCGTCGTTTCGAGCTGGTCTATGGGTTGCAAGGGTTTGGCTGGAATGAAATATGTTACTGGTCTTCACAAAATAAGTAGATAGATTATATGCACTATCAAAATGCCGAAATATTATTTTACTTTTTAAATCGTCTAACTTAAATCTGTCTAATTTTGATGTCCTTTTTGAAGTTAAACTTCTTTATCGGGGTTGGAAAAAAAATTAGTGTAACATTTTTTCGTTACGCGCCATCTTTTTCTGTTACGCGCCATCTTTATCTTATCCCTACCACGCGTGATATTAGATAGATTATTATAGATTAGATTATTAGATAAAGTTTAATAAAAGCCTTTTATTACTTTATCTAATTTAACTTTATTTAACCAATTTCTGTAAAGTTGCATATAGTAAATAATTTTTTGAAAAATAACGTCATAAAGAAGTTTCACTTCTTACGAGTGTACGCTAGTACACGCACACATTTTTTTTTGTCCACGAACGAACTGCAGCTTGGGACGAAAAAGTACCAAAATATGCAATTCATACTAATATTATAAATGTGAAAGTGTGTTTGTTTGTTCCTCTTTCACGTCGCCACATAGCTATTGTATGATATGGTTTATATGCTGGGAGATAGTTAGGAGGGCGGAGAGTGACGTAGGCTGTTTACCGCGCTCTCTCATTCCCATGAGAATATCGATGTTTTGTTAGTTGCTACATATTTAGTAGTTCCAGACATTGGTAATAGATGGCATTAGTAAAATTCACTTGCAAGTTCCCACTTCCCAATTCACTTGTAATTCCCTTTGATCGTGCGGACGAAGCCACGGGTAAGAGCTAGTACGCACACAATTTTAGAAAAACCAGTGCCTGGGATTTGACTCGGACCTGCCGATAGGGCAAGTCGTAGGTCTAAACTCTCTGACCCCGGGTATTACCTTTCTCCGTACTCCGAGGACTCCTGACCCTGGAGGGTCCCGGGCTGCACTTCCCCCGCGGGCTCTTCGGGCTGTGGCGGCAGCGCGGCGAGCTGTTGATGTTGGGGTTCACGTTCTCTATGTCGTGTTTCCGTTTCAGCGTTTTGTGCTGAAAATTACGAAATTAATGTCTTCATTTTACACTAGTTGACACAGCGAACTAAGTTCCGCGTAAAAGTCAAAAATCTTAAATTATCAGTACCACTATATTATGGATGTATTATAAATAAAAACCTTTCTTTAGAATCACTCTATCTATTAAACAAACCGCATTAAAATCCGCAGCGTAGTTTTAAAGATCTAAGCATACATAGGGACAGACAGCGGGAAGCGACTTTGTTTTATACTATGTAGTGATAGTTTTATACTATGTAGTAGAGGCAATTACAAATTGTCAGTTACAATATTTCACACCGGATCGGAATATGGCATCAACTGAGAAGATCTGGCTAGAAACTCAGGGGAATTTGTTATTTATCTTATTTTCGGAGTTTACTTCTTAAGAATCGATTTGCATATATAAGGGCCCGGTATGAGAAAAATGTGAGTAAAATCTACTGATGAATGACCTCGTTACGTTTTTTATTGAGTATAACGCCATCTAGTTAAAACTTTAGAACTATTTTATCAGTACGCGTGGATAGTATGCATAGGTTTCGTGATTACGTTTTACCGAAATCTCAGTTGTATTTAAAATAGTAAATCGTTAAGATAAATAATGTAAATACATACAATATTAATATTTTAACACGTACTTATATATTAGATATAATTTTTAAAAATGAACCATGTATCGGTATTATTTATATCTTTAGTGTGGGAGTATGGCGCCATCTATTTTAAATGCGAGTAAAGCTCGGAGTCATCCATCCAGTCGTGAGTCGGAGCTGACACACACCCCCTTTTTTTAAATATATTTACAATCATGTTTTTACATGGCTATAATCTTAAAACAATGTTATTTATTTATGGAAGGTAGGTACTGACCAAAAGTCAATTTTTGCCTTAAGGCATTCGGTATTCTCAACATCTACAATCGCGAAGCAAGCCCATTATCCGAATGTGTGTTTAGCCCTGCCCATCACCATTTCCAGCGCCGGGTCATTTTCAAGGTGGTAGAACCAGTGTAGTTCGACCGGGGAAGTACCACCGCCACACCTATTTCTAGCGTGGAGCAGTTCTTGCGTTTCGATAGAAGGGTGTGGTTGACACACATTCACATGAGGCGACCATCATAGTCCTCGGGAGTAGCAACGCATCTGTGATTGACTTTAAATAGAACTTCATGTTCTATATGAAGTTGATTACAGATGTCCATGTGCAGTGACCACTTACCATCAGGTGGACTGCATGCTCGTTTGCTACTTCAATCTTATAAAAAAAAACTAAAAGGCCAAACAAGCTGGGCACAGGTCTTCCCTCAGAATGAGTTTCAGGCCATATACCATTGCACTGAAAAAGTGCAAATTGGTAAACTTGACACAAGTATGAATTTATTTTTGTTTGGGAAACATACATATAGATAAGTTTTAAAATTAGGACACATATCAGTAAAGTTTCCACTAATAACTCATTCACTAAAATGCATGGTAAGAGTGACGTGGAGCAAAACAATAGGTACTAAGGGGTAAGATATTAAATTTAGACAATTTAAAATTGAATACAATATGCGGAGTTATGGAAAATCGTTGATGCACAATAATAAACACATTTAAAAGTATACATTAAATGCACAATTATAAAGGACTATGGTGTCAAACTATTATAAATAGTATCCTACCGGCAGCGTGGCGCAGCGGTTACCATACCGGTCTGACGCACAATGGGTCCTGGGTTTGATTCCCAGCCAGACAGGTATCTGAATGATGAGTTTAGATTCCTGTTTTGGGTCTGGGTGTTTGTGTATTCGTCTTGTGCGTGTCCATGGTACCCACGACACAGGAGAAAATCCTACTGTGGGGCTATGAGTGTAGAAAGCCTGTTTTTTTATTTTTTATTATTTAGACTTTAGACGAGTAACTACTCAGTTGAATCATAATTATGTGTTTTACCACCTTGCAAATTATATAACTTACTGCAGTTTTAGATAATTTACTACTTGATTTGAATGTAGATCAACTTACAATATTTGAATTCATGTTGTCACAGTGTGATTCATTTTCATCTGGCTCTAGTAAGCTGACACCCATTTCCTGTAAAACCTGAAAAAAAAACAATTTTATATGAGGCGACCATCTTAGTCCTCGGGAGTAACAACGCATGTGTAATTGACTTTAAATAGAACTTTATTTTATTTATTTTTATTTATTTATTTATAATATAAAAAAAAAAAAAAAAAAAACATAGAACTTTATGTTCTACATGAAGTTGCTTACAGGTGTCCATGGGCGGCAGTGACCACTTACCATGCGGACTGCATGCTTGTTTGTTATTTTATCGTTATAAAAAAAAGAATAATATAACTTGTGATTGATACATTCATACTTTAAATCAACACACAGACTCACAGACTTACAAATTGATGTTATTACTAAAACTATTACTAAACATCAGAAATCCCAGTAACATAGCAAAATGAAAACCTTGTAAGTAGCGTAACACTCAAAATTTTAACACAGTATTTGACACACTGCTACCAAATGGCTGATGCGTTTTATTATTTTTTTATTTGACTGAAGTAGCAAATGAGCATGCAGTCCACCTGATGGTAAGTGGTCACTGCCACCCTGCGACATCTGTAAGCAACTTCATACAGAACATAGGTTCCATCTGAAGTCAATCACAGATTTGTTGCTACTCCCAGGGACTATGATGGTTGTCTCATGTAAAAGTGTGCCGGCAACCACACCCTTCCATCTCGCGCAAGAACTGCTTCACGCTAGAAATAGGTGTGGCGGTGGTACTTCCCCGGTCGAACTACACTGATTCTACCACCTTAAAACTTGAACTTATTAATTTTGAAGTAGCAAACTAACATGCAATCCACCAATTAATAAGTGGTCACTACCGCCCATGGACATGTGTAAGCAACTTCATACAGAACAGTGGCTGAGTGACAACTAGACGAAGCTATTCGCGATGATTAAGATGTTCGCGTCATTTATGAGTGTCGGCATCCACTGTTCCACCTCACGCAAGAACTGCTTCACGTTAGAAATAGGTGTGGAGGTGGGCCTCCGCAGTCGAACCGCATACATTCTACCACGTTGCAGACCTTAGATCGATCATTGCCGTATGAATATAACAAGAATTGCAATGATAACTTCAAGTCAATCGTACATCTCTCGGCAACTCATGATTGTTCCACTGCTGGGACACGTCTTCTCTCAGAATGAGAGATTTTAGGCCATAGTCCACCGATGTTCAAGTGCGGATTGGTGGACAACCGTATATACTTAACATATCTACGGAATGCTACAGATTGTTGGTTTACCACACCCTTCAAAGCAGAACGGAACTACTGTTATAAAGTAGAGATACTAACGTCTGTACCAAATTCCTCCGAAAAACAAAAACTGTTCTACCACGTTAACTATCGAAGTATCTGGTATCTTTATGATTTGTAACGTAATTTCGTAATACAGTTTCATGAAACAAATATTGCAGATAGCGCCCCGTTCAGTATGTCGTAAAACTTTATGATAATTTTAACGTAACACTTAACCAAAAATATTGACAATCAAAAAAGCGGGAAGGATGGTCACTTACGTCGTTATCAGTTTTCCCGTCCATTAAACTCCAGCTCTTCCGCGCCGCGTTGTCTGACCGCATACGTTTCCTAAAAACACAGTTACGTCTCAAAAATAAAGAAATAAAACGAAAATTTTAACACGCACTTTACCGCCAATTCAACTTTTCCCGCTGTAAATCAGCTGTCACACAAGTAGAGGTGCACTGATTTTTCGTAAGATGTTTTAAAATTCTTACCGAGGGCTTTCAACTACATCTGCGCTGGATGAGGGCAGAAATTCGTCGTTATTACTGTTTGAGAGCATAACGTATTTTATAACAATTTTCTAGCGGTCAATGCACGAACGTCATCACAATTTGGCGAAATTTGTGAAAGAAACACCATAAATAATCTAACAGTGCATAGAAGAAAGTTGTCCTACCTTGCCAGTGTAATAAGTTGTCATGTACCATAGATATTATAAATAAATATCGTTTACAAATTGTCATAATTTAATTATTCAAATGGTATTGATTATATTGAAGTCTTGACTTATAAATTTACTTGATTTAAACCTAATTCTTGGTTCTCGTTTTGAACTGAACAGGAATATAAATTGGAATTAAAATGAAATAATTTAGTAGCAACATTGCTTTTTGTTTACATGTATTTAGCCAATCATGTTCACGTTTCTATCTAAATACAACGTGATTGGTCCAGATAAAATCGAGTCATATATTTGTCCTTCCACACATTGGCCGTTTGTTATAAAATGTATATGGCCGTCTAGCTCTTTTAATGGATAAACGAAAGAGACAAACATATACAAAGGACTCATTACACAAATATGTAAGAACATCAAATAGAAATGTATGCGCGCCTTTTCCGTCGTATCAGAAGCAAAAATCAAAACAGAAAACAAAGACATTCGAAAGGAGTCGCTCGTCGACTTTACGGTCGTGTTTGCATTTTTAATACTCAAAAGCTAACGAAACATTAGTCGAAAGTGCTTTTTCAGTGGAAAAATACGAGAAATAAGGTGTTTTGAGAAGTTTTTCAAGGATGGCGGCGAGAAAACTCAACACCATTGAAGATTTGAGCGGTGAGTTGTAAAATTTGTAAATAAACAATGACTAAAATACAAAGATGTGACGAAACAGCTTGTATTGCGACCAAGCGCGCTGAAATTGCGTATTTGATTCCTCTGGCTGACTCGTGTACATAAAATAGTTATGACGCAGTTAAATTGCAACAGCTGTGTTCTTTGTTTGTGTCCTTGAGTAACTTAGTACGTGGAATATTGACATGCGCTGAACCGAAGAGGTCAACAAAACCGGACTAATTAGTAATTATCGCCTCGACTCGCGAAGTTTCCGACCAATCGGAGGAATATGTAAATAATGTACTATTTATTAGTATCGGAAATATTGGAATCGCGTGTTATTGAATTAACTCTGCTACCTACTCACTTATGCTCGCCTGGTACTTTTCATATCAATGTATTGATTTTTTTACTCTTAGATTTTCTTTTACAAATTTCATTATATTTATTTTAGTTCGTACTTAAAGTGTGGATTAAAAAAAAATGATGCAATAAGTCTCTGAATCCATCCAATTCAATAGAAAATATTTATTATCCAATGTAAGGGTTTTATGACTAAGCAGACAAGGATATTATAAATGCACTATTTATAACTATTATGTAAACAATGTTATTATTAAATCAAATCAAGTCAAAATCTTTTGATTGTGGATAATAGGTTTAAGTATGGGTCTTAAATAAATATATAAAATTCTCTATTATCCTGCCACAAATGGGCATACAACGATAAAATTATATATATTTCATCCATTATAATATTTCCATACAAATCAAATAAATATGTCATTAAGTTACATACTTCCAAATAACATTATTTAATTAATAGGATTTTTAAATTGATTCTTAACTAAGCGCTTACTGCCCATGGACATCTGTGACTTTATAAAAAATTGGAGTTCTATCTGAAGTCAATCACAGATGGGTTACTGCTCCCGAGGACTAAGATGGTCAGCTCATATTAAACTGAACAACCACACTCTTTTACTTCATTCAAAAACAGTTGTACAAATAAGTGTGGCCCCTTGGTTAAGTAAAAATTAGTTAATTGTATAGGTCCATCACAAATGTATAATGATAGACCCTCTGAAGTTGTTAACAAATTAACGATATGGATATATTCCATGGTTCAGTTGAATACCTAAACAGAAGCTTGGTGCAAATTTATCTCATTTTATTATTATTACTTAATTTTCTCCATGTTTTATTCCTTTTTTACGTTTGTTACATACTTACCATTTGATTTTATCTTTATATAGCACTAGTTGTAACCGCAGCTCTGCCCGCTTTCAAATCAAAGTATCACATAGTTTGTCCCATTTTACCCCCTTAGGGATTGAATTTCATAAAATCCCTTCTTAGTGAGCACTTACATCCTTAAAAGAACCCGCATGCAAAATTTGAAACTCCTAGCACTTGTAGTTTCTGAGATTATGTGATGAGTGAGTGAGTGAGTGACCTTTCGCTTTTATATATATAGATATCCAAGGGTTAATAATGTTAAGTACTGTTGAAACAGTGGTACTGGTGAATGATGTACGCACCTGTACCTGGCATGCATACCAGTTCATATATCTAGATATAAGTTATTTTGTAATTTTGTATGTAATGCTGTTGGTGAGTCTATAATAAATAAATAAAAAATAAGACAAATCTAGATACAAGGAGGACTAGACTCATCTTCTAGTCAATATATAAAGCCTTCGGCTATTCTTATGTTTCCCAGAAACCAGAGTCTTCCATCTTCCCTTAATGTCAATTTAAAAAATCCAAAAACAGTGTTCTTTTTAGCCCCGGGTTTACTTCAAATCTGATAATGTTTTTCTTGAAATAAACTGTACTTTATGCATGTTATTAAATCTTATGTAAAAAAACAAGAAAGGAATTCCCGTGACATAAAGTGTAACTTACAACAATTAAAAAATTACAAGAATTTTATTTAATTGAGTAGATAAATAAAAATCAACTTCTACTTGTGTAGCAAAGACTTATTAAGTCAAAAATCCATTTAAATACTTAATAATTCATTTAAATACTTCAAAATATATATATATATATATATATATATATATTTTAGTCTTAATTTCTCTGTCTTTTTTTATTACTTTCTTTTGTGATACTTGTTAGGTATATTAAATTTAATTTAGAATCAAGTAATTTTGATGTAAAAATCTGTGAACAGCCCTATTTTTCTCTCGAGTTTCAAATATTTGGTCACTAGGAGTTATGATTTAATTTTTTTTTTAGAAGAACCAATTGAATTGAGAAGAACCAATTTGAGAAGAAACCATTGAATAATTTAACGTGGTTTCCATATTTATATTATGAGCTCAATAGTCAAGCACTCAAACGATATCATTAATTTTACATTATTAATGAAATACTTTTAAGATAGTTTTGTGAGTATTGAAGTTGGTAGAACCAGTGTAGTTCGACCGGGGAAGTACCACCGCCACACCTATTTCTAGCGTGAAGCATTTCTTGCGCGAGATGGAAGGGTGTCGTTGCTAGCAAACTTTTATATGAGGCGACCATCATAGTCCTCGGGAGTAGCAACGCATCTGTGATTGACTTCAGATGGAACCTATTTTTTGTATGCAGTCGATTACAGACGTCCATGGGCGGCAGTGACCATACTTACCATCTTACCATACCTTGTGGACGCTAGTTGACATCACAACATAGTATAAAACAAAGTCGCTTCCCGCTGTCTGTCCTTATGTATGCTTAGATCTTTAAAACTACGCATCGGATTTTAGTGATTTTTTTTATATAGATACAGTGATTCAAGAGGAAGGTTTTTATGTATAATACATTTAAAATATAGTGAAGAAACACTAGTAATTGTAGATTTTTGACTTTTAGGCAAAACGAAATTCGCTGAGTCAACTAGTATTGTATAAGTCAAGTAGCAACTGCAACCCTGCCACCGAAAAACCTACTAAACACAAATAGGTGTGACGGTGGTACCTTCCCGGTCGAATCATAATCGTTTTGCCTTATACATAAGCGTGGTTTTACGTTCACTGTTATTTACAGTAGCTATGTATTCACGTTTATCCAAACCGATAAGACTTGAAGGCCATTTAATCAATATGCGTTGGGTTTAAGCTACTTTTGAAAACTGTGGATTTTTTATATCGTTGTAATTTTTTGTTTTATTTGGGGTTCACCTGACTACAACGCAAAGTTCCAGGTTCGGTTCGACTTAGAAGTTCGTTTCAATCAAGCTAGACATAGGAGTTGCGAGGTTACTAAGAAACCATGCCGTCCCTGTAGTTCCAGGATCAGAATAGGGCTACGGCATCCCCTGCATGTCGTAAGAGGCGACTAAAAGGGGCTTCCGAGATTGCGGGCGGTTAGAGTGGGAGCTTGAACCATCCAGCCAGGCGAACCCGATAAGGACGGCGGTACGTGTGGTCGCATACCGTCGTAAAGGAACGGTGGGTCCAGTCGCCCATCTGGGAGGAGCCCGATGGGGCAACGCGCTCAGTGAACCTCGGTTGTGTTCCTTTGGAGATCCCGGAATCCTCTTTGTAGCGCCAAGGACGGCCCCCGGGGCATTTTAGTGGAAACCCCCTCTCCCCCAATGTTTCGCTCCCACGGCATTGGGTACCTTTTGAAGGGGAAACCTTAAAAACCTAGAAAAAAAAAAACTGTAAAATTGATACTATGTTTTTGTTACCCGATTCATGTAGTAAACAAATATGCAGTCCACCTGATGGTAAGTGGTCACTGCCGTATGGACATCTGTTAGCAACTTCCCAAGAGTATATACAGTCAATCACAGATGCGCTGCTACTCCCGAGGTCTTTGGTCACCTCATATAAAAATAAGTCGTAATGTCTAATTCGCAATATCAATAAGGAAATAATGAACGTATATTTTGCCAATGTTGTTAACCTGGGGCATTCAAAATGACATACAAACATAATATACGACTTTGGCATCGTTCCTAATGTGTCATTAATGCAGACAATTTCATGTATGTAGGTGTGGATACATTGTTTTTGTTGTAAATGGCTTGTATCTTCTCTATATATCAATACGTGAAGAAAAACGTATGGTGCATTTTTAGTAATATGCAGCGAACGGATTAGTATGAAATTTTGCACGGTTCTAGTGGACGTAGAGAAGGAGTGCAGAATGTTTATATTTTTTTCAAATAATTCATATATCATACACAAAATCAACTACTAACACACCCTTTGATCGGAACGCAAGAACTGCTTCACGGTAGGAATAGGTGGGGCGGTGGTACTTCCCTGGTCGAACTACACTGGTTCTACCACCATTTATGCTGGACTACCACTACAGTCTTATAAAATAATCAGTCTGTCTTTGAATCGGTATGTAAGTGGCAACTGCAGTCACAAAGTCGGTGGCCACGTCACATCCTGCGTAGCCCGGATTAGCAACAGGACCCCACGCGAATATCCGACACTTGGGGTGACCACACGATGCTTCGGGGACATAAAAATATCTGATTAAATAAACGCATAATAAACGCATGCAGAATGAATGTGGTCACTGTCGTTTGGACATCATTTAAGCAATTTCATACAGAATAAGAGTTCTGTCTGAAGTCAATCACAGACTTTTTTGCTCGACTTGGCGCGTGCACTGCCGTGCCCCCCAGATGTGTTGGTACTCTCAAGGAATAAAAAAACGTGAGGCACTCGGGGATTGCCGCGGTAAATCTATTGCATAGCATTTTCATCTTTATCTTCATCTTTTATTCCGATTTCCGGGCAGCTCGTCTCGATCCGTGCGAGCTTCATACTACCATATACACACACGTTAAGCGAACGCTCGGCCGCGCTACATGGTAGGCGGAGTGAGGGGTGTTAGGTTTTTTCGTTACGGAATTTCTTGATTCAGTAACCGCGCTCAAAGCCCGCGATAAAAGCTATGCATGGGGTACAACCCATTATAGTCCCACTGTAACGGGTCTTCTCTCAGAGTGAGAGTTTTTAGGCCATAGTCCACCGCGCTTGCCAAGTGCGAAAAGCTATGCAATTGATTAAAAACAATAATGTTATACTATGTCCCAGTATTTTTTTTATACTTTAACCTAACGATAAGGCAGACGTGCTACCTGATGGAAAGAAGTCACCGTCGCCTGTTGACATTCGCAACACCAGAGGAGTCGCCAATGCATCGCCGGCTCTGTAGGAGAGCTCTTTTCGCACCTCTCTTGAAGAACCCCATGTCATAGCGCTTCGGGAATACCTCAGGAGGAAGCTCATTCCACAACTTGCACGTCCGTGGCAAAAACGAGCGTGCAAACCGAACCGTGGAGGACCGCCACGGGTCCAGTTGATGTGGATGGAACCTCATCCTTCGGCGAGTGGTGCGGTGGAGGAAAGGTGACGTAGGCACCAGGTCAAAAAGTTCCTCGGAGCACTCACCATTATAAAGCCGGTAGAACACGCAGAGGGACCCTATGTCCCTCCGTAGACTCAAGGTTTCTAACCGTTCGGTGATCCGTGGGTCGTTGACGATTCGGATCGCGCGTTTCTGGACGGAGTCAAATGGGTTAAGTTGATATTGGGGCGCCCCTGCCCAGAGATGCGAGCAGTACTCCTCTCACTTGTGCTTTATAATAAATCCAAACGTGTGGTTATCCAACACCGAATGCCTATCAGTTCAATTGGATAATAGCAGTGCATAGACCCACGGATAAATTTAGAATGGTTATTCAATATAAGCTGGTTATACAGCTATTTCTAGACAATCTGTCCTTTGTTTGCTGCAAAACCTCTTGGATTGAATTGAATGGTACCAAGTAGCCTTGGAGTTTAATCAGTTTTATTTTTTTATTTTTTGACTGGAGTAGCAAACGAGCCTGCAGTCTACCTGATGGTAAGTGGTCACTTCCGCTCATGGACATCAGCAACTTCATACAGAAGATGGGTTCCATCTGAAGTCAATCACAGATGCGTTGCTACTCCAGAGGACTATAATGGTCGCCTCATGTGAAAATGTGCCGGTAACCACACCCTTCTATCGAAATCCGTGGGTACCATGGACACACATAAAGACGAATACAGAAACACCCAGACCCAGAACGGGAATCTAAACTCATCATTCAGATACCTGTCTGGCCGAGAATCGATCCCGGAACCCATTGCACGTCAGACCGTTATGGTAACCGCTCGGCCACGCGGGTCGTCAAATTTATTTTGACTTGGGTCTTCGGGTAGAACGCATTATTGTCCCACTTCTGGACACGGGTCTTCTCTCCAATTGAGAGAGTTTTAGGTCATAACCCATCGCGCTGGCCAAGTGTGAATTGGTGGACTTGGGTCTTACTTTATCCTATTTAAGCCAGTGCTAAAGCTTTTTAATCAATTTTAAATTGAAAATATATAGTTATTGAAAAACATAGTAGGATGAAATTCATTGGAAAAGGAAGAGAATATGGCAGAATTTAAGGAACAATAAATTTCGGAAGATCTGAGGTCGGGACATGAGAGGGCGGGAGGATTTAAGAGTAAAAAAAAATACCGGTAATCGAGATAAACTATTTCGTACCCAATGGGTTACATTAAACAATTTTTTTTGTTTCAAAAACTATCGACCCTGGTCTAATTGGCCTTTCCGTATATCTATTTAGAGTATTATCGCAAGAATTTTCCAGTAAGTCGACTTTGTTCTATACTATGTAGTGAATTAATGATATTCAATAATATGGCGGGTATAATTATAAGAAAAACTGTAAAAATAGAACTTACATCATCACACTTAACTACTTAACAATGCCTAAAATTAACGATTAGCGCAATCACAGATTAAAGCGACTATTGTTGTCACTAAGAAAATTTTAATTTTAGTAACATTTATGTAATAAATAATTTCAAATTATTTTTTCACTCGACTGTATTGCAAAGTCGTTTAAGTTTTTCGAGTGTTTGTTTGTATGTCTGTCCATTTCTTTGGCTTGTACTTTAGCCCAAACGGCTTGACGATTTGTAAAATATCACATTTAATTGGAATCTATATAGTTGTCTGAGTGACTTAGGCTGTGTATTTTTTCAATATGGCGGCTGTTTTCAGATAAAAAAAATATTCATATGCATTAAGAAAAAAACTTTTAATCAAATTTGAAAATTAAAAAGAAAAAGAACTCAACTGTTAAAAACATTTAAATGAAATTGAAAACAACCGCCTTGTTTTTTCATATAAGGTAAAGTGTAGGGCCAAATAGATAACCCTGTGTTACGCCACACTCAACTACAATATACTCGCAATAAAATGTTGTTTAGTATTTTATGTGATTGTTACCACATCAAATCAAGCGTCTACAATCTATTTCTATACGGACGACAATCTGTCCGTTTGTCGGCCATTTCTACATCCTGTGACGTCAAATGCTAAAGACGGTTCCAAGTGATGCTTGTATGTGCATCGGCGGATATGAAGAATTTTCTTCAGTTTTGATTGAAGTAGGCATAAAAGTGCTAGGTTAATGGTTGAAATCCGCCCTATATTAACTACTAATTCAAGGTTTTAACTCAGATAAACATTGATAGTTCTATATATTATGTGTCAGAAAACATTGTTACTATTTTAGGATAAAAAGATTTGAATACTCCTTACTAAGGAGTATTCAAGTCTTTTTATTTTCATGACAATGAGTAGTAAGGATTGCTTCCCGCTGTATGTCCCGATGTATGCTTAGATCTTTTAAACTACGTCACGGATTTTAATGCAGTTTTTTTTAATAGATAGAGTGACTGAAGAGGAAGGTTTTTATGTGTAATACCTACATGCATATTATAAATACTACCGTGCATTTTTCACAAACACATAAATAATAAACGGAATAAAACATTCAATGTCTTATTATGAAAACGGATAACGCCAGAAATGTCAGTGTCTATGTCAAAATACCGGCTATTGCTTTTAAATACGGCTTAGATAACCTCGATTTGGGTAACATTGAACATTTTTTACAATATTTGTGATATTATAATTTGTTTTATATTTATTGCACCTTGTTTTTACTAAATTAATAGTGTCCTTTTTAGCTGGTTTATTAATCTAACACAATAAATTTACGGAGAAAACAATTAAACTATCCACAATTACCCCTAAAACTCAAATTCAAAGTTATCCTTAGTTTTGGGTAACTTTGAATATAATTTTTTGAGGATATAAAATCCGTCATTAATCTAATATTTTAAGGTCTGAGTAAAATTAATTAACATATTTTTGTTAATTAAAACCAAATCTATAAAAAATACATTTATTTTGATATATAAATACAATAGACAACTTGGTCTTGCCATATGAATCAAGGTCGATCAATTTGGGGGTAAAATAAGATACTAGTTTTTTTTTTGTTTATTTATTCCATCCATCCATAGGATGGACGGAACATCGGGTACCTTTGGAAGGTTTCCCTCTCGAAAACAAAAAAAAAAAGGATGGACGGAACATGGACATAACATAGGCCTCCCCTAAATGGCGCCACTCCAACCGGCCCTGTGTCCTCTGAATCCAACGGTTTCCCGCTGTCTTCTTCAGGTCACCGGTCCATCTAGTAGGGGGGCGACCGGTACTCCTTTTGCCTAAACATGGTCGCCACTCGAGGACCTTTCTTCCCCATCGGTTATCGGTCCTACGAGCGATGTGGCAGAACATTGCCACTTCAGCCTGCTAATTTTGAGAGCTATGTCGGTAAGCTTCGTTCGTCTACGGATTTCATCGTTGCGAATCATATCTCGTAGCGAAATTCCGAGCATAGTCCTCTCCATAGCACGCTGAGCGACCCTGAGCCTCCGAAAAAAAATTTTTTTTATGATACAGGTAACTTTGAACCGTTCAAAGTTACCCGTATTACATCCAATTTCGACGTCGTCAAAAGTTTAGCAGTTTTACGCAATATTCAACATGGGATACGGATAGTACAGTTTCAAAATAATAATATACAATATACATTTTAAAGATTAAACATCAAAACATACCTGTTTACGGTAAGTTTTATATTATAATTGCTATTTCAAAACGGAGCATCAAACACTTGCAACAACTTCACTACGGAAAAGGCGGTATTTTTTAAAATTATGACATTAACAGGTACCTTTTTTTTACTTTCATTGCTATTACAACATTTTGGCAATCCATTTTACGCAGGTACAATATTGAAACAACAAGAAGTTTCCATGTAATAAATTAATATATTTTTTTCACAACTTTGTTCAAAGTTACACCGCTGTTCAATGTTACCCAAATTGATTGTAATTAAACTTCTTTTTATATTTAACGGGTGCGTTCTTGAAAATGATTACATTTTATTTGAATTTGAGAAATATTCGTACTACTTTTTTTTATATTAAGACCTAACGATAAGGCTGACGGGCCACCTGATGGAAAGCAGTCACCGTTGCCTATGGACATTTGCAACATCAGAGTCGCCAATGCATCGCCGGCTTGGAGATAATTGGAGGAGAGCTCTTTTTACACCTTTCTTGAAGAACCCCATGTCGTAGCGCCCCGGGAATACCTCAGGAGGAAGTTCATTCCACATCTTGCACGTCCGCGGCAGGAACGAGCGCGCAAACCGAACCGTGGAGGACCGCCACGAGTCTAGTTGATGCGGATGGAACCTCACTACTTTGGACAATATGGAGTTTAGTTTTTTAACTTAAATTACGGTCGAATTTCAACCGATGCAACGGGTGACTAGTAAATGGAAATACATGCAAACATGCGCTCGAAAAACACCCTCTTTCTGACACAGTCGGTTGATAATATAAAGAAACAGTGTCACATACAGGCCACTCATTCTTTCCTATAGGAAATTATATTTCTTTATAAAGAGCATTGAACGCTTTCGTTGAGTCATAGCGATAATTTTAAACACATTGTATCTCATTTAAGGTCAAGTGCATGCAACAAGCGTTGGAGAGCACTGCAAGTGTTTATACTTGAGATTGTATTAATTATGAATCACTACATAGTATAAAAAAAAATTAAACAAAAAATACAACCGACTTCCATGCCACATAAAAGTACAAATAAGTACCACATAAGAAAATGGAAATCGGTTTAGAAACACCCAAGTTATTCAAGATTTTAAGAAACCGACATTTCCCAATTTTCCGGGAAAACTGCCGGAAGGTTTTCATTTTCCTCAATATGGGACTGCCTGTGAAACTAGCCGCATACAATGTCATATGAAACGTGACGATTTCTTGCCATTTCGCCCGAACATACATAAAAAAAAAAAAAACGTGACGAATAGATAACCTCTTTCCTTTGGGAAGTCGGTTAAAAACATAGTCGCTTCGCCCTGTCTGTCCCTATGTATGCTTAGATCTTTAAAACTACGCTACGGATTTAACTGTAGTTTTTTTTTAATAGATAGAGTGAATCAAGGGGAATGTTTTTATGTATAATAAATTTATAATATAGTGGAGGAATACCGATAATTTCAGATTTTTGACTTTTAGGCGGAACGAAATTCGCAGAGTCAATTAGTTTATTTATATGACGGAGGGGGTGGTTCTTTTTCGTTTATCGTATCAGGATAACCTACTGTGGGCTCTGATAGGGAATGTTAGCACGAGAATAAATAGCAGGCTTGATTTTAACACACAGTATATTGCCGAATTAAACTGGTTACAATCACTGAATTAATCAAACTAAATTAAGCAGGCAAGTAATCGTAGCACTAAGAACGCGGGATGATTTTAGAGTCGTCTGCTTCGGCCGACCGTCAACGATAGACTGAGGTGTCGGCCATTAAACTGGTACAACCCTAACTTCATCGAACGCCACTAGATGGCGCTGGCGTTCCGGCGTTGCCACAATACCGCCATTTCCGACATATAAGAAGAGCATCGAACGCTTTCGTTGAACGATAAATTTATTTGCATTGTATCTTATAAGGTCAAGTGCATGCAACAAGCGTTGGAGAGCACTGCAAGTGTTTATACTTGAGATTGTATTAATTATGATTAATATTATTAATGAGAACGTTTGTCAGTGTGTATGTGTTTGTTACTCTTTCACGCCAAAACTACGGGTCGGATTTCGCTGATATTTGGCACAGACATAGTTTATCCAATTGACTAGTTGACACGGCGAACTTCGTTCCGCCTAAAAGTCAAAAGTCTAAAATTACCAGTGTTCCTTCACTATATTATGCAAGTATTATACATACAAACCTTTACTGTTAGCCTAATGGTTAAAACTTGCCCTCACGAGGGAGGTCTGAGGTTCAAATCCTAGGCACCACAGTTTTTTCTAAAATGATGTGCTTATTAGAAATTAATTATCACTGCCTTGCGTTGAAAGAAAACATCCCTAGGAAACCTACACACTCAAAAACTCTATTAAAAAAAATTCTCAGAGGTGTGTGAAGTCTACCAAATCGCACTTGGCCAGCGCAGTGGATTAAGCCTAAAACTCTCATTTTGAAAGAAGATCCGTGCCCAGCAGTGAGACAATAATGGGTTGATGGCACTCGTTACCACGGTAGACATGACCGTAGCGGGCGAAGCTGCGGGAATAGCCTAGTCATTCGTGTCTGACACTAATCATATCGGCGTACGTGGACGGCGTCATGAAGATGGTTGCTATATTGCAAAATGTGTTATTCGCTCAGTTTATATTATGTTTGAGCTCTTTTTATCTTTGGTTTTTGATTTGAAAGGAATCTATTTTCTGTGCTAGTCGCAATACAGCCATACACAAGCCAAAGAGAGCGAAAAAGAGACAAAGGAAGAGAGAGACGCGCACACAGAGAGTGCGAGAGATATACATACATACACATGTTACTAAATATGTTTTTATGAATAAATTGATTATAAATAAAAAAGTGAGCAGTGATAGCCTAATGGTTGAAACTTGCTCTCTTATCACTGATTTTCGGTGAAGGAAAACATCGTGAGGAAACCTACACACCCGAGAGTTCTTTAAAAAAAATAAAGTTCTCTGAGGTGTGTGAAGTCCACCAATCCTCACCTATGGCCTACAACTCTCTCATTCTGAGAGAAGACCCGTGCCCAGCAGTAGGACAATAATGGGTTGTACCCCAAATAAAAAAGACAAAGCTTAAGTTAATTAAGTAGTTAAGTTTAAAGCTACCGTGTATTTTTTGTAGTCGAACTACGTTGGTTTTATCACGTATTCTGGATTAACATAGGATCGGAGCCACGTGACAAAAATAGTGCTCAATATGCGAAAGAAGACGACCTTGTCAGGTGGATACGTAAATAGATAAGACTTGTTTTGAGCTAGGTGCGCGGAAATGTGATTCATGAATGTTTTGATGATAAAACGGAGAGACTGTCACAACATTGGTGTGAATGCAGATTGCAAGAAAATAAATAATAGTAAAAAAAACTAAAAAACACGCTTTTTAATAGAAAACCGAACTAAAAAATAGAAAACAAATTTAAATGAATTTAAATTAAGAAAATAGTGTTAAAAATTTCAATGAATATAATTAATAATAGTGTGAATAAAAAAAAAATATTTTATTTTAAAAAAAGCGTGGTGTGCATGGTGTCAATGGTTATAGATATTTTATTGACAGATATGAGTAGAGTGATTATCATTTCGATAATATCTTAAAAAGCACCCCACGCTTTTTTTTAAATAAAATATTTTTTTTATTCACACTATTATTAATTTATATTCATTGAAATTTTTAACACTATTTTCTTAATTTAAATTCATTTAAATTTATTTTCTATTTTTTAGTTCGGTTTTCTATAAAAAGTGTGTTTTTTAGTTTTTTTTAACTATTATTTATTTTCTACTTTTTAGTCAAATTAAAAAATGGAATAATTTTATCAAATTAGTGTATTGTCATCGGTCCTCAATAAATCTACAAAGTTTGAACGAAATCTGGCCGTTTAAAGTGGGTCAAAATCGCGCCCAAAGAAGTCGGTTACAAACATACAAACAAACATACAGGTGAAGCTAATAAAAAGCTAATAAAAATATTGTGTCGTTGGACACCAGGTAGGAACGAAGTTGAAGAAAAGAAAGAGGAGAAGGAAGAAAAGAGAACGGTATTATACACTATTCGCTTGTATATACACAAGCACTATAGCACTTGCTTGCTATACTATTTTTACGGCTTTTTTCGTACGGTCTTTTTCTTACGGTTTTACTATCACATTTTTTCTAATCGGGTCGCGCAGCAAAATCCCTATCTCCAAGTTTGTCGTAAGGAACTTCAACAATTACCTTTTTTTAAGTGAAAAATTTTTTAGGCGCGTTGAACGTTTTTGTTAGAGGGAAAACTTACGGCTTGACAAAATACTGGCTTAATTTGGTAGATTAAGCCACACTACGTTAGGAGTGCTCCTAATTAAGCTCTAATTAGGCTCTGTCCCCAGTGGGCATATTTGCATTCGATAGAATTAGGCTGTGTCCTCAGTAGGCATATTTGAATTCGCTGGAATTAAGCTTGATCGCCAGTAGGCATATTTGCATTTGATAGAATTAGACTGTGTCCCCAGTAGGCATATTTGCATTCGATAGAATTAGGCTGTGTCCCCAGTAGGCATATTTTCATTCGATAGAATTAGGCTGTGTCCCCAGTAGGCATATTTTCATTCGGTAGAATTAGGCTGTGTCCCCAGTAGGCATATTTTCATTCGGTAGAATTAGGCTGTGTCCCCAGTAGGCAAACTGTTAGCGCCGTACTGAATTTGCGACGTATCGATTTAGTACCCTGCCATATATTTGAAATGGAGAGTCGACAGTTTGTTAGTTTGCGCTCACTGTACTCTGTAACGCTGCAAACTGCGTTTTTTTTTTTATTTTGAGCATGTTTACGCAGCCACTTAAAATATTTTGAATTTTTTCAACACAAACCTTGGGATTCAAAATATTTTGTTTATGCTGCTGACGTTTTTGGATTGAACCCAAAACACACAAGAACGATAGTTAATGAGACTACGTGTAATACTCCGATCGTATTTTTGTTAATTTGTTGCGTCGTTAATTTGGTTGGGTGATGAATAAAATATCTTAATAATGTATACTAGTTAATATATGAGCAGTGATAGCCTAATGGTTGAAACTTGCCCTCTCGATCGGGAGGTCTGAGGTTCAAACCTAGGCACGTACCACTGATTGATGTGCGTATTATAAATTAATTATCACTGCTTTTCGGTGAAGGAAAACATCGTGAGGAAACCTACACACCTGAGAGTTCTAAAAAAAAGTTCTCGGAGGTGTGTGAAGTCCACCAATTCGCACTTGGCCTGCGCGGTGGACTATGGCATAAACTCTCTCATTCTGAGAAAAGACCCGTGCTCAGCAGTGGGACAATAATGGGTTGACGAGTCCCATCGCAACGGTCGAATTTCGACCGTAATTCAACTCGAAAACTAAAATTGATATTGTCCAAAGTAACACGAATATTTCTCTTTACTTAAATTTTATTAATTTACAAGTTACTTTAAATACACTCGAAAAGTAAAAATAGGTTTATTAACTAAGCTGCATTTAAAAGCATTAGCGGTATTTTGACAAAGACACTGACATTACATGTTCTATTTCGTTATTTATTTATTTATTTATTTATTGCTATAACTGTTACAATCTTGTCACAAACATTGCAAACAGTTCACCCGAGTAGGGTATGCAATTTTTAAGCAGCTTTTTTAAATCAATCATTTATACAATGTCAATACTTAAAATATAATAAATTTATTATGTATGTGTTGTGTCAAATGCAAGGTAGTGTGTGTAAGGTTTTTTAATTGATTTTATGTAATGTTTCATGCATTATTTGAGAAAAAATATTAGCATTGATAGTTGATAGTTGATGTAGAGAATGATTACGATTCTCTACATCAACTATAACCGTGCGTAATTGCATACTCCTCCGCCTGCGGCAAGTATCTTAAAAACGAATCGCAATTTTTTGCTTAACGGATTAACATATTAGCTTAATTATTTAAATTATTACAGTTTATTTAAATTACAGAAATATTGATGCTACCTTGGACAATATAAAATTTAGTTTTTTTATTTAAAAGGAGCAGTGATAGCTAAGGAGCAGTGATAGCCTAATGGTTGAAACTTGCCCTCTCGATCGGGAGGTCCGAGGTTCAAACCTAGGCACGCACCACTGATTTATGTGCGTATTATACATTAATTATCACTGCTTTTCGGTGAAGGAAAACATCGTGAGGAAACCTACACACCCGAGAGTTCTTTAAAAAAAAAAAGTTCTCGGAGGTGTGTGAAGTCCACCAATTCGCACTTGGCCAGCGTGGTGGACTATGGCCTAAACTCTCTCATTCTGAGAGAAGACCCGTGCCCAGCAGTGGGACAATAATGGGTTGACGACAATTTAAATTACGGTCGAATTTAGACCATTACGACGGGTGACTAGTATAGATTAATCACCCCTAAACCAAAAACAGAACGACATTATATTAGATAGTGCGTACTGATAAGCGTGGTCAATTAATATTGACTTTTATCTGTTTCCGTCCTATATGATAAGATATGAGTTGTCTCTTTTTGGCCTATTTTAACCTGTACTTTTATGTGCTCCTGGTAATCTATAAGTCTGCCAGGTAGAACCAGTGTAGTTCGACCGGGGAGGTACCACCGCCACACCTATTTCTAGCGTGAAGCAGTTCTTGAGTTGCGATGGGTGTAGTTGCCGGCAGTTTTTTATATGAGTCGACCATACTCCTCGGGAGTAGCAACGCATCTGTGATTGACTTCAGATTGACTTGTTCTATATGAAGTTGCTTACAGATGTCCATGAGCGGCAGTTGTCACATACCATTAAGTGGATTGCATGTTCGTTTGCCACCTTACCATTAAAACATTACCATCCTCAGGCAATCGGGTAAAAAGGCTTTGCCACTAAAATACGCTGAAAGGTCCAGGTTTGATTCTCAACCAAGCTGGCATTTTTGAGACAAACAGCGAAATATGACCTGTAGGTAGTCTATGCGTGAAAGAGAAACAAACACACATAAAGTCTTTATTTACCTGACTGAAGTAGCAAACGAGCATGCAGTCCATCTGATGGTAAGTGGTCACTGCCGCCCTGCGACATCTGTAAGCAACTACATACAGAACATGGGTTCCATCTGAAGTCGATCACAGATGCGTCGCTACTCCCGAGGACTATGACGGTCGCCTCATGTGAAAGTATACCGGCAACCACACCCTTCCATCTCGCGCAAGGAATGCTTCACGCTAGAAATAGGTGTGGCGGTGGTACTTCCCCGGTCGAACTACACTGGTTCTACCACTTTTAAAAAGTGTAACTTTGTAAGCCTTATAAATTTTCGCTTTTGTAATAGTAGTAAGATTAGAAATGTGTTTATTTACTTTGAAATGTATG
The DNA here is from genome assembly GCA_949699795.1 of Spicauda simplicius. NCBI lineage: Eukaryota > Metazoa > Arthropoda > Insecta > Lepidoptera > Hesperiidae > Spicauda > Spicauda simplicius. The sequence goes on along the minus strand of OX453086.1, from coordinate 629,065 downwards.
TAGATCGTAAAGTACATAAATGTTTGTTTGATAAATTTAAATTAATCTGTTTGTTTGCGTACGGAGATGACGCTGAGATGACGATGATGATGTGAGGAGTTAGTGATGAAAACATCTGATCTGAAGTGAAAACTCTTTCCCTCAACCCATTATTGTCCCACTGCTGGGCACGGGTCTTCTCTCAGAATGAGAGTTATAGGCCATAGTCCACCGCGCTGGCCAAGTGCGAATTGGAGGACTTCACACACCTCCGAGAACTTTTTTTTAAGAACTCTCGGGTGTGTAGGTTTCCTCACGATGTTTTCCTTCACCGAGAAGCAGTGATAATTAATTTCTAATACGCACATAAATCAGTGGTGCGTGCCTGGGTTTGAACCTCGAACCTCCCGATCGAGAATAGGGCTAGGTATCCCCTGCCTGTTATAAAAAACGACTAAAAGGGGCTTCCGGGGTTGCAGGCGGCTAGAGTGGGAGCTCGAACCGTTCGGTCAAGCGATCCCGGGAAGGACGGCGGTATATGTGGTCGCATTCTGTCGTAAAGACTAGACGGAGCGTTGGGTCCCAGCCTCCTCATCTGGGAGGAGCCCGATGGGGCAACGCGCTCAGAGGATTCCGGTTGCGGTCGTTCCGAGTTCCCGGAGTCCTCTTTATAGCGCCGAGGACGGTCACCTGGGTCACTGGGCATGCTCGTTTGCAATTTCAATCTTAAAAAAAAAAACGTCCAAGAACCTCGTCTCTGCCGATGCCGCGGGCTTAAGATATCTACAAATATCTTATCTAATTAGTTCACGTAGTTAATTAAGCGTTAACTTTAAATCATTGTCCTTAGAGAAAACTAGTGTAAGTCCTGTTTTGTCAGATTGGATTCCTCTAACACACTTGGAATAAAGCAGCGACAACATAGCCTAATAGACACCTCATGTCTTCATTTCTACTAAGAAACATTTCAGTCAAAGTACTGAGGTATGCGGGGCGGGGGAGCGGTAAAAGAAAGCATTGCAATTGGTCGATTCAAGGTCGCAATAGATCATAAATTACAATTAGTGATGGGAACGTTTTTGTAATGGGTTATTGATTAGAAATAATAAAATAATTATAATTGATTATGACGATTAATAAATAGCTCATAGAAGGTATAGTAGTACTCATATTGAAGTATGGAGAAAAATAATGAAAACATCATTTAACAATCTAAACCATTAATACACAACATAACGCAATTCAAACCAGTATTAACATTGTTGTATAAAATCTATTTAAGCAAGAAATTAATTAATTATTCTTAAAATGAATTAACTTGGTATAAATTCTTCTAATTGTAGGTTTCGGATCTACGGATTTTGTAATAAATAAAAAAAAATTAAACAAAAAATACAACTGACTTCCATGCAACAAAAAAGTAAAAAATAATCTAAATACATGTTTGTTTAGAGCATACACAGTAGGTACTTAGTAGTAATCCTGAAGTCGGCGCTCACCATATTTCGCTAGATCACGACGAAACCACATGTGTCCTATGTGTGTTTCTAAACAAAAGTTTTTTTTCATTTCTATATGTACGTATGTTCTTCTGATCATAGCTTGTAAATAATTAATTCAATTTCATTAGTACCTACACCAAATGTCTTCATACACATCTCAATTATTCCTATCGGCTGAGAAGTTACATATTTTGTCACCGAGACTGGCGAACAGGGTCTGATAGACCCTAAAATAGTCAAAGATGAACTGGCTTTGCAATTTCATTAGAACCTACACCAAATATCTTGAAACACAACTCAATTATTCCCATCGGTTGAGGAGTTACACGTTTTGTCTCCGAGCCACATTATCAGACCCTTAAATAGTCAATGATAAATTGGCTTCGCAATTTCATTAGAACCTACATCAAATATCTTCACACACAATTCAATTACTCCCATCGGTTAAGAAGTTCCCCTCATTTCCTAATCCTTGTACATACAAAAAAAAATGTGTGCGTGTACTAGCGTACACTCGTAAGAAGTGAAACTTCTATATGACGTTATTTTTCAAAAAATAATTTACTATATGCAACTTTACAGAAATTGGTTAAATAAAGTTAAATTAGATAAAGTTTAATAAAAGGCTTTTATTAAACTTTATCTAATAATCTAATCTATTATAATCTATCTAATATCACGCGTGGTAGGGATAAGAAAAAGATGGCGCGTAACGGAAAAAAAAAGATGGCGCGTAACGAAAAATAAAAAAAGAAGGCGCGTAACAGAAAAAGATGGCGCGTAACAAAAAAATGTTACACTTAATTTTTTTCAAAAAATAATATACATATATAGACATATAGACATTAGAGTCATCAAATAACTATAATTATTTGCAGTTTTATGATTAAAAGTTTAAAACTATATTTTTTTATTTTAAATTCAATTCAAGTAATATTCAATTGCATTAGTTGTCATCTTTCATCAGTTAATTGAGGTCTACATCACTACCAAAATGGACGAAAAGGATAGAAATATTTAATTTAATGAAAAGGAAAGGGATGCCCTGTAAGAAGACATCAACGGGCGCTGTTAAAGACCAGTGTAAGTTGAGCTCCAAAATAATTTGATTCCTGAAATTTTAATTGTGAAAATAGTTTACTTATGAAATGTTATGCCGTCTTTTTTGAAATTAGATTTTTTGCTACATTTTTACACCGTCTTAATGATCAGGAAGTCATTTTGCTTCACTTTTTTATTTTTTAAAGAATTTATTTCGCGCTATATATAGTCTCGTAATACGATGTTCACAGGTCACATAAGTGGTCGGTACTGAAGTGTAGCTCGCGCTCCGTTTATTATATCAGTGCTATTAAACTGATGTGTTGCCCGAAAGTGTTCGCCTTAGATGCGGTGTCTATTAGGCTGTGTTGTCGTTGGAATAAAGTAAAAAAAAACTTTGTTTTTCTATGACACGAAGATCTGTTAGATTCCGATTTATAAAAACCTTGAGAAACACATGTATTTGTTGAAATATCTTCGTTATTCTAACAATTATGGTTAAAGAAGTAAATTCAACATAAATAACATTTAAGGTGGTAGAACCAGTGTAGTTCGACCGGGGAAATACCACCGCCACACCTATTTCTACTTTCTTGCGTTTCAATAGAAGGATGTGGTTGCCGGCACACTTATTGAGGCGACAATCATAGTCATCGGGAGTAGCAACGCATCTGTGATTGCCTTCACATGGAACCCATGTTCTGTATGAAGTTGATTACAGATGTCGCAGGGCGGTAGTGACCGCTTACCATCAGGTGGACTGCATGCTCGTTTACAGCTTCAGTCAGAGAAATAAAAAAAACAGACTTAAGCGCCTTTTCACTACAGGCACATAAATAGAGAGCGTGAAGTTACGTGTTACGTTCCATTAACTATTTAGGATTTCTTATCGATAAGGTTTGTCCTACTGGTATTGTTTTCCTGATTGTACAAACAAGATGGCAAAAAAAATATACAAAGATAAAAGACAAGCTAAGAGTTTCTTGCCGAATGTTCTCAGTTGAGGTCGTGTCCCGATCCGGTGGTAGTGTAAGAAAAAAAAACGTGCGGCACTCTGGGACTGCCGCGGTTAAGCTATTACATAGCATTTGTTATCAACTTATGCAATTATAATTATTGAAGTGAAACTTCTTTATCGGGGTTGGTTGAAGTGAAACTTCTTTATCGGGGTTGGAAAAAAATTTAGTGTAACATTTTTTCGTTACGCGCCATCTTTTTCTGTAACGCGCCATCTTTTTCTTATCCCTATCTAATATCCCACGCGTGATATTAGATAGATTATTATAGATTAGATTATTAGATAAAGTTTAATAAAAGCCTTTTATTAAACTTTATCTAATTTAACTTTATTTAATCAATTTCTGTAAAGTTGCATATAGTAAATATTTTTTTGAAAAATAACGTCAATAGTGTACGCTAGTACACGCACACATTTTTTATTTATTTATGCAGTATATTTTTCTTTGTTATAAGTTAAAGTTTTTCTCTTTGATACTATATACTTTCTCACAAACAGCTGCTTACATATTCGTCCGATTTCCGAGCAGCTCGTCTCGATCCGTGCGAGCTTCGTACTGTCGTACCATAAACATTCACGTTAAGCGAACGCCCGGCCGCGCTACATGGTAGGCGGAGTGGAGGAGTGTTAGGTTATTTCGTTACGGAATTTCTTGACTTGGTCGCCGCTCTCAAAGCTCGCGATAAAAGCTATGCAATAGCTTAAAAGTTATCAAAAAAAATAAAAACATAGACCCAATAACTTATTCAGTTGGCAAGTTAGAACGTGTTCTTCTGCGACAATGCTGAAACAAAGGTACCTACTATTGCGCTTTGTCTTGCAAATAATTCGGAGCACAGAATTGCGACCCCCACGACCTGGGGCACTAGCGCCTGAATATTTTATGAACTTTTTTGTTATATTCTCTGTCTAGTTGACTCGAACTTCCACGTAAAAGTCACAAGTCTGAAATTAATAGGGTTTCTCCACTATGCATAAAAACCTTCCTCTTGAATCACTCTATATATTAAAAAAAATGTGTGCGTGTAATTAGCGTACACTCGTAAGACGTGAAACTTCTTTATGACGTTATTTTTCAAAAAAATAATTTACTATATGCAACTTTACAGAAATTGGTTAAATAAAGTTAAATTAGATAAAGTTTAATAAAAGGCTTTTATTAAACTTTATCTAATAATCTGATCTATAATAATCTATCTAATATCACGCGTGGTAGGAATAAGAAAAAGATGGCGCGTAACGGAAAAAAAAAAGATGGCGCGTAACGAAAAAATGTTACAGTAAGTTTTAAAGATCTAAGCATACATAGGGACAGACAGCGGGAAGCGACTTTGTTTTAACTATGTAGTGATTAGGCAGAAATAAATACGACCTTTAAAATAGCGCAAAAAATCACACATTGAATGCAAATTGTGAACTGCGAACTCCGGCGAGTCAAATTTATTCAAAAGACCGAATTATCCTTCAGAACGCTGTATAGCATCTTGAAGTACCAGGCGATCAGAAACAAGTTGAGCTTTGAACCAAGCGACCCTTGAGCATCGATCGTGCCAAGGTCGAACACCTAGACGTCTGGATCGCAGGGCGCTGACCTCGTTTGGTCGTCTTGTGTTCATGGTCGCCTGGTGCTTTGTTTACGGTTAACGCGAATTTTGTACCTTTTCTGACTAAAAATATTTTTATTTGTTAAAACTTAAAAAACACGCATTTGTGAAAAAAAATGCATATAATTGGATTTGAACGAATCGGTTCTTGATACGTCTAAAAATTTCAAATTAATCAGAATTCTGAAAACCAGTGAAAATTGAGTTCAAAGATTCCATTACCTATACATACAATCCAAGCTCCAAGCATATCACGAGTGAATTAGTGATATTGACGACAAAGGTAAACAAAATAAAGGTGATAAATAAAGCGTTTACAGACTAAAAACTAAGATGATCAAAGACTGAAAATGTAGAAAAAAGACGAATGTTAACATACCAAAGCATTAACATACCCGCACGGTCGAAGGGAATTAACATTAGCATTGATAGCGTGATTCAGAACTTGCAAATGAATTTACTAACGCCATCTATTAACAACGTCTGAAACTACTAAATATGTATCAAGTAATAAAACATCGATGTTCTCATAGGAATGAGAGAGCGCGGTAAAAAGCCTACGTCACTCTCCACCCTCCTATCTCCCAGCATATGAACCATATCATATAATAGCTACGTGGCGACGTAAAAGAGGAACAAACAAACACACTTTCTCATATATTATATTAGTATGGATTTGTTTCTGAAAAATCAACAATATCACCTCACGTCATTACTAGACGGTCTCTTTAAAAAAGCACAAAAAAAATAGCTATAAAATACTATAGCGTGTCGTTAAATGGACAAGAATAATTCCAAGTCGCATAAAAAGTCTTTTTTGCGAGATATCCACGAAGCACGGGGGCATACACTCCGCTGAAAACTATAAGAAAAGGAAAAATCTATACTCAGGGCTAGGGATTACAATCCGGAAAACCGGATCCGGTAATCCGGCGGATCCGGCACTAATTTACACAAACTGGATCCGGTACCAATTCAGCACCGGATCCCGACCTCCACCGGATCCGGTGATTGTATATTTTGACAAAGATTTCACATTACAAAAATAATTACCGTTAGAAATCGATGATATTTTTACACTGTTTTAACCGTTCGATTAATCCGATTAGTTCGATTAATTGAGAAAAAAACGGCCGGATGCGGCCGGATTGAAAATGAGACCGGATTGCAATCCCTACTCGGGGCAAATTCGATGGAATGTTTATTAACACATCGTTGCCTAGCAATCACTGACAGGCAGGGGAATGCAACTTTTTGTTGTTTTATCAGCCGTCTTTTACCTATTATTAACTTTTACCTGTAACTTATAATAGGTTGCAAATACCTTCATGGAATTAAGGTTGTATCATCATTACTTATACAATGACGATAATGGTAAATATATTTTGTTTGACTGGTTTTAGCATATTAACCTGCAGTACGTCGTTATTAGTTAATAAACTCTTATTAATTAAATTACTTCGCAAAAATTTAACGCATGCTTTGGTTGTAGGGATTGCAGTTCTTTTCTCAATCCGGCCGGATCCGCCCGGATTAATCGAACGGTTAAAACAGTGTAAAAAAATCATCGATTTCTAACGGTAATTATTTTTGTAATGTGAAATCTTTGTCAAAATATACAATCACCGGATCCGGTGGAGGTCCGGATCCGGTGGTGAATTGGTACCGGATCCGGTGGTGAATTGGTACCGGATCCGGTTTGTGTTAATTTGTGCCGGATCCGCCGGATTACCGGATCGGGTTTTCCGGATTGCAATCCCTATTTGGTTGAATATAAAATGCATTTATGTACAAATCCGTGCAAGTTGGTGATAGCCCTACATAGATTTTTTTATGGTTTGTTTACATTTATTCCAGATGGAATTTGCCCCGAGTGTAGTTACAATCACACCTCTCTCTATCGTAAACTGCGTTGTCACATGTCCCGATTTATTAATCAATATTAAATGTCCCTGGGACAGGCTCAGTCCCGCTTTTCGGAAATGACAGGATTTTTGCAAGAAACCTAACACTCCGCCTAACATGTAGCACGGCCGAGCGTTCGCTGAACCTGTATGTATTTTCACGGTGGTAGAACCAGTGTAGTTCGACCGGGGAAGTACCATCGCCGCACCTATTTCTAGCGTGAAGCACTTCTTGCGTTTCGATAGAAGGGTGTGGTTGCCGGCACACTTTCACATGAGGCGACCATCATAGTCCTACGGAGTAGCAACGCATCTGTGATTGACTTCGGATGGAACCCATGTTCCGTATGAAGTTGATTACTGATGTCCATACGGCAGTGACCGCTTACCATCAGGTGGACTGCATGCTCGTTTGCTACTTCAGTAAAAAAAAGGTTTCCTCCTCGTAAACAAGACCATCTGTAATAGTTAAAAAAAAAATAATTTAAGAGACAGTTTTGTAACAATGGTATGTGTTTCGTAACCTATGTACCAGGGGAGCATGTCCCCAAGCGAGTTGCATCGATCGCTCGCGCAAGGTGGCCCAGACGTCTGGACGCGGGTTGTTGACCTGTTGGTTAATTGCTTGAAAACTCATGAACGCCTAGTATTTTAGATTCAGTGTACGAGTCTTTTTGGAATTGAAAAAAATGGAAAATAAAATAATGTAAAAAAAAAAAAAAACAAGCTTGTATTTCAAACTGAAAAGAAAAAAAAATTACAGTAGTCAAAGCCATCATTTTGTTGCATCTTAAAATTTGCTATCATATAAAAACTTAGTAGTAGCAATGCAACTGTGATTGATTTTTTAGATAGAATGTTTGTTCTGTATTCAATTACAGTTTTATGGGATACATTTGGACTGCATGCTTGCTGGGTATCATAAAAAAAACCATCGCCTAAGGATTTCTTTGACTCTTTTTGACGCCGCTGTACGCATGATATGCTTACGACAATTTTTTAAATCTCTGATACTATATAAAGTATTTTCGCGTACTTTACTTAACTCATAAAGCGTACAATTTTGCAGAATTTACTATCCTTTTTAATATTTTCATATAGCAAGGATGGCTACTTCCAATACCAACTGTTTCGTCTGTTCTATCGGGGATGACTCACTAAAGTTTACAGATTTTATTCGATGTTTTTAAAGGTGGTAGAACCAGTGTAGTTCATCACACCTACTTCTAGCGTGAAGCAGTTCTTGCGTTTCGATAAAAGGATGTGGTTACCGGCACACTTCATATGAGGCGACCATCATAGTCCTCGGGAGTAGCAACGCATCTGTGGTTGACCTCAGTTAGAAATCATGTTAGATATGAAGTTGTTTACAGATGTCCATACGGCAGTGACCACTTACCATCAGGTGGACTGCATGCTCATTTGCTACTTCAGTGAGATAAAAAAATTGTAAACATTATCTGCTTGAATAAGGGTCCATCTTTCGTCTTTCTAAATGTACGGTACCCAAGACCGGGAAAATGAGTGTCTTTAACTTTGAACTTACCAGGGCAGCATATCCTTTAAGAGAGTATCGATTCCAGCACAAGGTCAAACACCTAGACGTCTGGGCGGAGGTCAGCGACCCGCAAACTGTCTTGAAAGCTCATGACCGCCTAGTACTTTAGGTTCCAGTAAGCACCGTCTAGGTTTCATCCCCTGATGAGTTTAGGAATTTTATGACTTGCAATTTTAAAATTGTATACATATATTAACTTTTTCGCCCGTCTCTGCTTATATTTGGTTACTTTAAATATGCAAGTACCAAACAAGTAGTCCATCTGTAAATGGCCACTGCCGCCCATGGCCATAATTATGTAAACAATTATGCTTAACATAATATTGTGAGACAGGATTCGACTGGCATAATAAGGTTAAAGTTTCAAGCCGCGTGTCGGTGCGGTAAACATACCGACCTGACACGCAGTAGATTCCCGGTTCGATTCCCGGCCAGTCATGTGAATGGTGAGTTTATATTCTCGTTCTGGGTCTGGGTGTCTGTGTATTCGTCTATGTGTGTGTCCATGGCACCGACGACACAGGATAAAATCATACTGTGGGATTAGGAGTGTAGGAAGCGTTTAAAAAAACATGCATTTCTATTGGTGGTAAGTGGTCACTATTCTATCCAACCTTAAGTCTTTTGAGGTCCAGTACTGGACACAGGCCTCCTCTTAATGCCGCCATTCCGACTGATCTAGTGCCTTTTAAATCCGGCAGTTTCCCGCTGTCTTCTGCAAACGATTTTTTTACCTGGTCGGAGGGCGATCTGTGCTCTTTTTGCCTAATATGGTTACCACTCTAGGATTGTTTGTTCGAGCGACGTGATCGCATCTCCTCTATATCAATGGAGCAGTGATAGCCTTATGGTTAAAATTTGCCCTCTCGATCGGGAGGCAAACCCAGGCACGTACCACAGATTTTTCTAAACTATGTGCGTATTAGAAATTAATTATCACTGCTTTTTGGTGAAGGAAAACGTCGTGAGGAAACCCACACACACGAGAGTTCTTTAAAAAAAACTCGGAGGTGTGTGAAGTCCACCAATTCGCACTTGGCCAGCGCGGTGGACTAAGCCTAAAACTCTCTGAGAGAAGACCCGTGCCCAGCAGTGGCACAATAATGGGTTGTCACCAATTTAAGAGACCAAGTCGTTTACGTCTGCGGTTATTATCAGACGAAGTAACGTCCGCTCGGTACGAAGGTCGGTCGTCGACTGAGAGATGAGTTTGTTGACCATTAAACGGAAGTCAAATTTGTGTCTGGAATAAAAAGATAAACAGGTTTATCGATGTCTTTAAAGTCAAATACATGACTAGGTTATTTACGCAGCTTTGCTTGCCTCGGTCTCGACTATCATGGTAATAAGTGTTGTGTTACTCTAGGTCATAAACTATGCCGTTCCTGTAGTTCCGGGATTAGAATAGGGCTACGGTATCCCCTGCCTGTCGTAAGAGGCGACTAAAAGGGGCTTTAGGGTTTACGAGCGCCTAGAGTAGGAGCTCGAACCGTTAGATCAGTCGACCCCGGGAAGGACGGCGGTATGTGTGGTCGCATACCGTTCTAAAGACCAGACGGGGCGGTGAGCCCAGCCGCTCACCCGGGAGGAGCCCGACGCGTTTGAGGACTCCGGTTATGTTCCTTTGGAGATCCCGAATTCCTCTTTGTAGCGCTGAGGACAGCCACTGGGGGGTTTTAGTACGGTAAATATCCTACATAACCCTGCGTCGTTCCCACGGCGTCGGTTTAAGGTAAAAAGAGGTTTTATTAACTAAGTCACTAGGTATTTTGACAAAGACAACATTTTGGATGTTATTATTTTTTCACATAAGACATTGAATGTTTTATTTCGTTTATTATCTATGTATTATAGTAAAATGGACGGTAGTGTGTGTTGTGTAATGAGTTTTTAGTTGATTTTATGCATTATTTGAAAAAATAAGCATTTGGTAGGTACTCCTTCTCTACTTCAACTATAACCGTGCATAATTTCACACTCCTCCGTCCGCGGCAGGTATCTTAAAAATGGATACCAAGTTTTTGCTTCACGTTTGGCGGCGGGAGATCTCCTGCCAGGCTAGGTGATCATGCCTGGGGAGCGGCCGTGCCCCGAAAGGCGTTGTTCGGAACTTGTATATATGCAGTATTGAGAATACTTCGATAGCGTGTTTCAGAATACTAGTAGCGCCATCTCTTGATGAGCGGGAAGTCGCCACACACGTATTAATATTTGGATTTCCCGAATTTTTATTTCCTCCTCTTGTCTTCTCACAATGTCATGTTTATGCTAAACATCCGATAACGATGCAAACCAGTGACATTAAACTTGTTATGATTTGTGATAAGCGTTATCAGAGTTGTTGAACTTGGGTTATCTGAGCGACGGTGTGCAAGTGAAATTGTTTTGTCTTTGTCTCTCGTGAACCCATTATTGTCCCACTGCTGGGCACGGGGCTTCTCTCAGAATGAGAGAGTAAGGCCGTAGTCCACCGCGCTGGCCTTGTGCGGATTGGTGGACTTTACCTCCAAGGACTTTGTTTTTGAGAAACCTCGGGTGTGTAGGTTTCCCGACGATATTTTCTTTTACGGAATGCAGTGATAATTAATTTCTAATACGCACATAATTTTAGAAAAATCAGTGGTTCGTGCCGGGGTTTGAACCTCGGACCTCACGATCGAGAGGGCAAGTTTCAACCATTAGGCTATCTGACGTCAGTTTAAGAAAATATCGTTACTGGCAGTTTTTAAGTGCCCTCATAGGACTATACAAAATAAATACATTTCATATCAACCGTGGCGTATTATTTAATTAAAAACGTAGTAATTAGTGTTAAGTCCACATATTAAATTGCTTCGACAATTAGTGTTATCGCATACTGTTGGAATAAGTAAAATCGTTTAAAATTTACTTTATAGGTGGTAGAACCAGTGTAGTTCGCCCGGGGAGGTATCACCGCCACACCTATTTTTAGCGTGAAGCAGTTCTTGCATTTCGATGGAAGGGTGTGGTTGCCGGCACAGTTCTATATGAGGCGACCATCTTAGACTTCGGGAGTAGCAACGCATCTGTGATTGACTTCAGATGGAACCCATGTTCTGTATGAAGTTGCTTACAGATGTCGCAGGGCGGCAGTGACCACTTACCATCAGGTGGACTGCATGCTCGTTTGCTACTTCAAACTTTAAAACAAATACTTGTGATCACGTCCTGTTACTATGTAATAGTCTCTTTACTTGCTTTCATTAAATACCAATATTGATTAAGTCCTCAACCCATTACTAGCCCACTGCTGGGCCCACGCTTGAACGATTTATCGCACACACACACACACACATTATGTAAAAAACCGTGTCTCTAACTAAAAAAAAAAACATGCGTGCGTACAAAGTACACATGTCAGAAGTGAAACTTCTTTGGCGAACTAATTTATAAATCTTGTTTATATTTATACAAATCTAAAACTTTAAATTTCCAAGATTAAGAGGAAGGGAAAAAGGCGTGATACGACGTTCGCTCTGTCTCACTTTTTCTCTCAATCTTTCTCACTCGCTTGCTCCCTACTCTCACTCCACGGCTAGTTGCTCATGCTACGTTCGCCCTGTCTTACTCTCTCTCAATCGGTCTCGATCACTCTCTCTCTCTTTTCCGACACTTCCGTTGCATACCGGCGTGACGTTTCATCTGTAAAAATTTTACCCTCATGCGCCTAAAGAAGTTTTACTTCAAAAATTGAATTTAGACTCGTTCGAATCGAATCCACACAAAGCGAACGTGTAACATACACCGGCTCCACCGGACCGCAGACCGAGCGATCCGCACTGGGGGACCTTGGCACGCCTGCGCTGCGCCGGAACGCGGCACAATGGGTGGCCACCCGATATAGTATAACTCGTTACAGTGAGATGTGACTAACTGTGCTTGTGCGGCTTTTTGGAACAAGGTTTGAATCGGAGGACATACTGCACGTTTATTAATAAAGAGAATTAACTCAAAGTTTACGCATGTTTATTCCATAGAGCGAACTTTTTTTGAAGTGAAACTTCTTTATCGGGGTTGGAAAACAAAAGTGGAACTTCTTTATCGGGGTTGGAAAAAAATTTAGTGTTACATTTTTTCTGTTACGCGCCATCTTTTTTTTTTCGTTACGCGCCATCTTTTTCTTATCCCTACCACGCGTGATATTCGATAGATTATTATAGATTAGATTATTAGATAAAATTTAATAAATGCATTTTATTAAACTTTATCTAATTTAACTTTATTTAACCAATTTCTGTAAAGTTGCATATAGTATTTTTTTTTTTAAATAACGTCATAAAGAAGTTTCACTTTTTCGAGTGTACGCTAGTACACGCACACATTTTTATTTTGTTCTTGAGGGGGATACCTTCCAAAGGTACCCGACGCCGTGGGAGCGACGCAGGGTTATGTTGGATTTTCACCGTGCTAAAACCCTCACGGTGACCGTCCTCGTTTTTTTGTTTTAATAATTTAAGAATGCCACTTGTTGCAACCATTTTTAATTACATAATTAATTAAGACAAGTTATACACACGTTTAGAACAAATATTCTAGTTGGCTACTTTTAGACGTTGACTCAGTTAAGCTGGCTTATAGTTAAGCCTATAATTAAGATTAACGGGATTGTTATCAAGTTTAGGTAATGTAGCTTTAATTAGAAGTAACACTACATGGTATTGAACAAAGTCGCATCCCGCTGTCTGTCCTTATGTATGCTTAGATCTTTAAAACTATGCTACGGATTTTAATGCAGTTTTTAAGCTTTAATCGTGGGCTTTGAGCGCGGCGACCGACTCAAGAAATTCCGTAACGAAAAAACCTAACACCCCCCACTCCGCCTACCATGTAGCGCGGCCGAGCATTCGCTTAACGTGTATGTATATGGTACGACAGTACCAAGCTCGCACGGATCGGGACGTACTGCTCGGAAATCGGACGAATATGTAATTTTTTAATAGGTAGAGTGGTTCAAGAGGAAGGTTTTTATTTATAATACATATATTATATAGTGGAGGAAACTGATAATTTTCGACTTTTGGGCGGAACGAAATTCGTCGGGACAGCTAGTTATCTAATAATTAGTATCGAAGTTGTCTTTAAAAGATTGAAATAAGGAGCGTACGGTCTATTTGATGGTAAGTGGTCACTGTCGTATGGACATCTGTAAGCAGCTTCATACTTCACTTCAGAACAGGGGTTCTGTATGATAAGACATATTATGTTATAGAAGTCAGGGAAAACGTTTAACGAAAATTAATTCGAATAAGATAAGCTTGACAGTTTTTGAGACATAGCACTTTTTCAAAAACCGAATAACATAACTTTTATGTGATTCGGTTACATACAAACATTATGGAAAACAAATTTATGTAGGTTGTATGATTTTCTCCTGTGTCGTGCAAACAAACAAACATCCGAACCCAGAACATGAATCTAAATTCAACATTCAGATACCTAGATTAGTCTGGCCGGGAATAGGACCCGGAACCCATTGCGCGTCAGACCGGTATGGTAACCGCTCCGCCACGCGGGTCGTCGAATGACACTTCGCTTTGTAATATCTATATAATAATACGTGAAGCAAAAAAGTTCAAAATTACTTGAAAATTATTACATTTTATTTGAATTTGAGAAATATTCGCGCTACTTTGGGCAATATGAAGTTTTATTAGCTTTTTATTTGCTTCACCTGTATGTTTGTTTGTAACCGACTTCTTTGGGCGCGATTTTGACCCACTTTAAACGGCCAGATTTCGTTCAAACTTTGTAGATTTATTGAGGACCGATGACAATACACTAATTTGATAAAATTATTCCATTTTTTAATTTGACCCCACGCTTTTCTTAAAATAAAATATTTTTATTTTATTCACACTATTATTAATTTAAATTCATTTAAATTTATTTTCTATTTTTTAGTTCGGTTTTCTATAAAAAGCGTGTTTTTTAGTTTTTTTAAACTATTATTTATTTTTTAATTTAAATTACGGTCGAATTTCGACCGTTACGGGTGACTAGTTAGGTAGTTAGTATAATATATACATGGTCGTATAAAAGGTTGATTCGAAACATAATTTCCTTTGTTTTTCGAAGTGATTCATAATTATTATGCAGAAAAATCCATGAACTCGACAAATATTGACTATCCAGTACTCGTGGATGATTGATTATCGCGATCCAAGGGCGGTGTTATATTTGTTTGACATTAAAAGATAATGTAGGCGCCCGACGCTTTGTGCATAGATTAGTTTATTTGAAGGTGGTAGGACCAGTGTAGTTCGACCGGGAAGGGGTGGTACCTTCCCGGCGACAGCGACTGCCACGACGGAGACCCGAGTTCTATCATCTCGTATACCTAGAAAATGGTTTTATAGCATAGTTATAACAAGTAAGCGTGCAGTTCAACTGCTTGTAAGGACCTGCACATGGACATCCATGCAGCTGATGGGCTGCACATTTAATGATACTACTTATAGGTGGTAGAACCAGTGTAGTTAAACCGGGGAAGTACCACCGCCTCACCTATTTCTAGCGTGAAGCAGTTCTTGCGCGAGATGGAAGGGTGTGGTTGCTGGCACATTTGTATATGAGGCGACCATCATAGTCCTCGGGAGTGGCAACGTTGTCTATCATTAGTTTTAGATAGAACCCATGTGCTATTTGAAATTGCTTACAGATGTCCATATGGCAGTGACCACTTACCATCAGGTGGACTGCATGCTCAGATTTAAAAAAATATATTTCGCAATGTTGCAACATTTTGCAAATTTCGTATGTCTTAGGCCCCATTTAGATGGAGAGAGTTTCTCGCCTCGAACATACGATTATCGAAGGAATATCAAACATTTTTTTCGTCTAAACATTCGCTCTTCTCGCTCCTTGCTTTGGACGATAATCGCCTCGCAATGGAATATTATTGTGTCCGTGTAAACAGAATTTGAAAGAAATAATCGCATTTCGAGATTTGATGCCAGTTGCTACCATGAGTGCAGTGCGCGAGGGTGTTTTAATTATTTCTGCTCTTCTAAGGCAAGAATTAATAAAACGGAAAAAGAAGAAAAGGTGTTGGGTTAAAAAGTGGATAGCGAGAAGAAATGATTTGGGAGCATCTAACACGTTGTGTCTTGAATTACAATTGGAAGATGAAGAGACATTAAAAAATATGTTACGGGTTACGAAAACCCAATTTATATATTTACTTCAAGAAATTGGACCATCTATACAAAAAAGAGATACAAATATGCGTCAAGCTTTAGCTGCTCGTACAAAATTAGAAATAACTTTAAAATATTTGGCTACAGGAGATTCATTCCAAACATTTTCAGAAATATTTAGAGTACCTAGGTGTACCATAAGTTACTTTTTAGTAGAAGTTCTGCAAGCTATTTACACCGCATTGAAAGATTTTATTAAGGTATGAATAAAAAACAATTTACTAAAAAAAACAATTATCTATGTATTTATTGAAAATCAGTGTTGCCTTCTTAACAAAATGGAAATTAGGTAATAACAAATCAACTTTATACATAGATATATGACAATAATTAATTATTATGCATCCATGGAATCATTTGGAATATCATCTTACATTCTTGAATTCCACCAGTGTACGTCATTCTCAATTCTCGAAAATGGAGAATCAGGCATTGGAGTTGTCTCTTTCAAATTTCTCAATTTATATTTTGAGAGAATTGCCTGAATTTCGTCTTGAGCAAATATCACATCTTTCTCATTAAGCTTATGCAAGCTGGATGCCACATACTTCCCAAACATATCTAAATCGTCCTCATTTTGCCAAGATCTTTTATCTATAGCGTCTAACCTATCGATCGCTAAATCGATGTTCAAAGTTTTGGTCTTGGACTTTTTAGTTTGCGTTGGTTTTGGTGTTAAGTCAACTATATCGATCATGGAGTCGATAACATGGATATTTTGTGTATTTTCAAAATTAGGCATCGAGTCATTGACTTGAGTGTGGATTATACTTGGAGTTGATTCATCTATCTGAAATTTAGGTAAAACATAATTAATTTATGTAATATTCCATATCACATTTTAGGTACCAAGGACCAAAGAAGAATGGGTCAATATACAAACAGGATTTTCAACAAGATGGCAGTTTCCGTCATGTGTCGGAGCTTTGGATGGCAAACACATATTGATTAAATGTCCTCCAGGAACAGGATCAGATTTTTTCAATTATAAAAACACATTTAATATTGTCCTTTTAGGATGCGTTGACTACGATTACTGTTTTACATATGTGGACATTGGATCGAAGGGACGGAACTCCGATGGCGGCATATTTAATGAAAGTTCATTAAAAAAATCTATCGAGGAAAATTCACTGGACTTGCCTGGCGACGCTGTTTTTATTGGAGACGAAGCGTTTCCTCTAAAACCGTACCTAATGAAACCCCACGTCGATTTAATTTATCAAAAGAACAACAAATTTATAATTATAGACTAAGCCGATGCAGGAGAATTGTTGAAAATGCATTTGGTATTTTAGTATCAAGATTTAGGATATTCGAAAGGCCAATAGGATTGGCGCCCGATAAAGTAGATGTCATTGTGAAAACAACATGTGTTTTACACAACTGGTTAAGAAAAACATCGCCAAAGGCATATACTCCTCCTGGATTTTTAGACGAAGAAACAGGATCGGGTATACGACCGGGTGCGTGGAGAGAAAAACTACACAAGTGGAGCCTTTAAAGATATATTTTCGCAAAATTACGGCAACTCAACCAGCGAGGCAATTTCAATTCGTGAACGGTACCGTGATTATTTTAATAATCACGGAGCTGTTCCATGGCAAGAAAATAGAATAAGTTTTTAAATAAATAGCTTGGAATAAACGAATCCGGTATTACTTATTTTTATCACTATTTAACTACGTTTAAAAAGTGCTTACTAAATAAATTGATAGATACACACCAGATTTGAGATTGTTGATCTAAATTCTGAAGATTTTCTCAAAAATGAATCTAAAGAATTGTACCAAGACAATTTTGGCACATAAACATTTTCAGCCCCCGCTCCAGTCCCCAAAGAAGATTTGACTTTCTTTCGTTCTTGCAAATATTGACTTCGTATATTTTTTATTTTCGCAGTAATTTCCTTAGGACCAAAGTCTTCAATACCCAATTCTTTAGCAAAGTCATTCAGGGCTGCATTTCTCGCATCTCGGTTTTTATAATTTAAATTCTCCGTGTTCCACAAACACTCGTAACTTCTATATAGTTCAATGAACTTAATATAGTCGGCAATTGCAAATTTAAAAGATTTTTGTGTCATTTTTACAAACAACTAAACCGTAATGAAGTTCTCGATTAACACTAATAGTATTGATTTATTTCGATTAAAATTTTCGTTTTTCTATTATAATGATGTTTTTTTCTCTACGTAAGCTTATTATTAATTATGGAATCTTATTATTAGAGACAATCGAAAATTAAATTTTATTTTATTTAGTTATGAATATAATTAATTAGCGATTTTTTTTTTACTGGAATAAATATATTTCGAAGCATATAATTCTAAGGAGCATTTCAAAAGCAATTCTTTAGGAATTTGGTGTCTAAAAAAAATTTTGGCGCCAATTTTATTATGGTATATACTAGGTAATCACTAAACTCGAATGACTAATCTCGAACTGAAAACGATTCAAACCGATTTGTACGATACTCGTACGAAATTGAAAATATGTAGGCGAAATCGAGTTTATACAAGTCGACATTCTCATGAGCAAGAATCTGCTTACAATAATTTCGTCGTGTAAACAAACATAGACAATTATCGCCTAGCGATAAGTCATATACGAGTCTCGTATGACTTAATCGTAGGCGAGATTTTATTTCTTGCCTGTGTCTAAACATTTTGATACGATTATGTTATGGCGATTATTGCTTGTGATAGTAGCGTACGGTTTCTCGCACCGAAACGTACGAGAAACTCTCTCCGTCTAAATGGGCCTTTATAAATCCGACCAAAATCGTACGATGTACCAGGAACGCATGTATAAATAGATGTGTCATTCCAACGATTTGTATACTAAGAAAGGCGATACACTAATGATTTATGCTAACATAAGTTTACATTTCACCACGACCTTATTACGTGGGTGTATGGGAGAATTTCCTTTGAATTATTTAGTAAATACGGGAGCGTTGCCAAACGAACTCCTTTGTACACGTGCTCGCCTGGTAGTTTATTCACATCGTATGACGTCGAAGATATTATTTGAGAGATGGTGTGTCTGCTATTTTCATGAACCACGTGTTTGCGATTTGTATATGAAGTGCGAACGCGGTCAGTAAAGCTTGGTTGACCGTACTTGTATCAGTAGTAGTGATGCCTCGTCAACGCATTATTGTCCCGCTGCTGGGCACGGGTCTTCTCTCGGAATGAGAGAGTTTTAGGCCACAGTCCACCGCGCTGACCAAGTGCGAATTGGGGGACTTCACACACCTCCGAGAACATTTTCTTTTTTTTTTAATGAACTCTTAGGTGTGTAGGTTTCCTTCACCGAAAAGTAGTGATAATTAATTTTTAACACGCACATAAATCAGTGGTGCGTGCTTGGGTTTGAATCTCGGACCTTCCGATTGAGAGGGCAAGTTTCAACCATTAGGCTATCACTGGTATTTTAGTCCCGGGACCAAAATAGGGCTACGGTATCCTCTGCCTGTCGTAAGAGGCGACTAAAAGAGGTTTCTGGGGTTGCGGTCGGTAAGAGTGGGAGCTAGGACCGTCCAGCCAAGTGACCCCGAGAAGGACGATGGCATGTGTGGTTGCATGCCGTCGTAAACACCGAGATGCACGGTGAGCATGAATCGGTCACCGGGGAAGGTCCCAAAAGAGGCATTGCGCACGGAGGACTCCGGCTGTGTTCAGTTGGAGATCCCGGAGATCCACGAAGCGCTGAGGACGGCCACCGGGGGTTTTAGTGAGGTCAAAATCCCAAATAACCCGGCGTTGCTCCCACGGCGTTGGGTACCTTTTTTTTAGGTCGACAAAATGGAGTTCGATTTCAAATTGGGTAGATTCTGCCCATTGGAACCCATGCTCTGTTGAAGTTGCTTACACATGTCCATACGGCAGTGACCACTTACCATCAGGTGGACTGCATGCTCGTTTGCTACTTCAATCAGATAAAAAATTTTTTTGAAGTGAAACTTCTTTATCGGGGTTGTTTTTAAATTTAGTGTAACATTTTTACGTTACGTTACGTTACGCGCCATCTTTTTCTTATCCCTACCACGCGTGATATTATATAGATTATTATAGATTAGATTATTAGATAAAGTTTAATAAAAGCCTTTTATTAAACTTTATCTAATTCAACTTTATTTAACCAATTTTTGTAAAGTTGCATATAGTAAATATTTTTTTGAAAAATAACGTCATAAAGAAGTTTCACTTCTTACGAGTGTACGCTAGTACACGCACACATTTTTTTTTCCTTGACCTTAGGAGTTCGATGTTATTTGGAGGTGATGACACAATGCCCCCCAACATCAGGTCGACTGCTCGTTTCGTCGTTCTCAGTTCGATTCCCTTACGTCAATCGTCAGATTCGACTCGTTTGTTATAACAAAAGGTTAATTAGCACTTTCATTTTGAAAGTCATTTTAGGGTTCCTCACACAAATGGTAAAAACGGGACTCCTATTGTCTCCACAGAATACCAGCGCTGTAGGTGACCTCGATTGCCTTTTTTTTATACTTTAACCTAACGATAAGGCAGACGGGCTACCTGATGGAAAGTAGTCACCGTCGCCTGGACATTCGCAACACCAGAGGAGTCGCCAATGCATCGTCGGCTTTGTAGGAGAGCTCTTTTCGCACCTTTCTTGAAGAACCCCATGTCATAGCGCTCCGGGAATACCTCAGGAGGAAGCTCATTCCACAACTTGCACGTCCGTGGCAAAAACGAGCGTGCAAACCGAACCGTGGAGGACCGCCACGAATCCAGTTGGTGTGGATGGGTGTGGATGGAACTTCATCCTTCGGCGAGTGACGAATGTGACGAAGGCACCAGGTCAAAAAGTTCCTCGGAACACTCGCCATTGTAAAGCCGGTAGAACACGCAGCAGTAAGCTGAGTGGAGACACTTTCGGTCAATGTAATGTAACTTATATCATAAAATATTAATGACACATGTTTGCTATTAGATGTGTCTGTTTTGTACTAGTCACCTGTTACATCAATCGAAATTCGATCGTAATTTAAATTAAAAAACTATACTTCATATTGTCCAAAATAGTACGAATATTTCTCTAATTCAAATAAAATGTAATCATATTTAAATAATTTTGAACGCGCCCGTTAAATATAAAGGTTTAATTAACTAAGCCGCATTTAAAAGCAATAGCGTGGATTTTGACAAAGACATCTGACATTTTTGACGTTATGTGTTTTCATAGTAAGACATTGTATGTTCTATTTCGTTTATTATGTATGTGTTTGTGACCAATGCACGGTAGTGTGTGTAATGTGTTTTTAGTTGATCTTATGTATGTTATATGCATTATTTGAAATAAATATTAACATTCTGCCCTACTTCTCTACGTCCACTATAACCGTGTAAAATTCATACTAATCCGTCCGCGGCATATCACTTAAAAATGCACCACAATTTTTTGCTTCACGTATAATTAATTTGTTTTGTATAACTTTCAGTATTGTACCGAATAACGTATTATCTTTCTTTCTTTCTACTCAATCAACGAGATTCCACTGTCCGTCCATCTGTCTGTCACCAGGTTGTATCTCATGAACTGTGTTAGCTAGACCACAGTACTAGTATCTACAGTATTCTAACTTCTTACAAACGCACGAAACGCAAGTTGTACGCGCCACGATTTCGGTATGCACTCGGTACGCAATAGCTAGCGAATGTGCCGTAGTGACGAGCGGGCGATGTGACGTTTTTTAAGCAGTGGATCTTTTTATTTAAATAATAATGTAGCGAAGAGCAGTTGTAAACTATATTAGGCTGTCTTTGATTGCTTTAATTGTGCATAAACACGTCCAGTGTTAATAATTTTTATTTTGGTTGGTAAAATATTATTCAGTGTGAAATTTATAACTATTATTTGTGTACGATTTATTAATAAGTCTCCTAAATATTAAAAGAACGCGTTGTTTTTAACCTTAACCTACTGAATAAAATACATAATAAGTAAGAAAGAAAGTCAAGTATACAGATGTTTTAAAATACTTTAGGCGGGTAGCCCTAACGCGACCTCTCGTCCAGCGCGTCTGTAGGTATAAATTTCAAGGACAGGGCAGAGTTAGACTACTGTATGATATTAATACTGTAGCTAGACGGTTGAAATGTTCACAGATGATGTCTTTCTGTTGCCGCTATAACAAACACTAGAAGCAGAATAAAGTAAATATTTATAAGCGCACTCTTACGAAAAACGTGTTTTTTTTCTTGCATTTTATTTGTAGATGGTACGGAACCTTTCGTCCGCGAGCCCAACTCGCGCTTGGTCGTTTTTTTTTGCGTATCACTCGTAATTACAAGATTTTGTAGTTGTGATATTATCTTCTCGTGTTTTATTTTAGTACAGATATAAGATAAGAAACATTTACAAGAAATTACGATAAGATAAGAAACATGTACAAAAAAAATACAAAAGAAAACGCTTTCTACACTCATAGCCTCTCAGTAGGAGAGCAACCTTTGTCCTGTGTCTGTGTCAGGGACACACACAAAGACAAATACACCCATAGACAGAACAAGAATCTAAACTCATCATGCCTGTCTTGCCGGGTATCGAACCCGGGACCCACTGCGTGTCAGACCGGTATGGTAACCGCACCGCCATGCGGGTCGTCATTTGCAAGAAAGATTACTACATCGATTTAACAACTAATGAAGACAGTCGTGTGCATTTGAAATGTCTTAAAGAAAAGTGCTCTAAAGCGAGAAAAAGTATTGTGGTTTTATTTTTCAGGGGACAAAATGTTTAACAGAATGTCAAAACAGAATCGTCCATTGATTCTGAGTAAAAACATCACCGTCAACCGATTATTGACCCAATGCTGGGCACGGGTCTTCTCTCGTAATGAGAGATTTTTAGGCTGTAGTCCACCGCGCTGGCTAAGTGCGGATTGGTGGACTTCACACCTCCGAGAACTTTTTTAAAAAATTACGAGTGTGTAGGTTTCCTCATGATGATTTCCTTCATCGAAAAACAGTGATAATTAACTTCTAATACGCACATAATTTTAGAAAAATTTGTGGTCTGGGTTTGAACCTCGGACCTCCAGATCGAGAGGCAAGTTTCAACCACTAGGCTATCACTGCTCGCTACTATACTTGATATATAATATGTATGTATATAATTAACCGCATGTCTTTGTGTACAAGCGGTCACCCCGAGTTGACGCCGCTGTGAAGACGTGACTCACAAGACGTAGGCACGTCTTTGTTGCAACGCGTGGCTCTAGGGTAGGGTTGCCAGTTGCCAGGATTTCTTCGTCAAAACTCAAATGTATTATACCATAGATCGCGTTTTTTGTAATTGTACGCATGTTTTTAAGATAAAACAGATTTCTTTTTGAAGTGAAACTTCTTTATCGGGGTTGGAAAAAAATTTAGTGTAACATTTTTTCGTTACGCACCATCTTTTTCTGTTACGCGCCATCTTTTTTTTCCGTTACGCGCCATCTTTTTCTTATCCCTACCACGCGTGATATTAGATAGATTATTATAGATTAGATTATTAGATAAAGTTTAATAAAAGCCTTTTATTAAACTTTATCTAGTTTAACTTTATTTAACCAATTTCTGTAAAGTTGCATATAGTAAATTATTTTTTGTAAAATAACGTCATAAAGAAGTTTCACTTCTTACGAGTGTACGCTAGTACACGCACACATTTTTTTATTTTATCTTGACTACTTCTCAAGGTGGTAGAACCAGTGTAGTTCGACCGGGCAAGTACTTTCCATCGCTACACCTATTTCTAGCGTAAAGCATTTCTTGCGTTTCGATAGAAAGGTGTGGTTGCCGGCACACATTCACATGAGGCGACCATCATAGTCCTCGGGAGTAGCGACGCATCTGTGATTGACTTCAGATAGAACTCATAGTTCTGTATGAAATTGATTACAAATGTCTACGGCCGGCAGTGACCACTTACCATCAGGTGGACTGCATGCTCGTTTGCTACTTCAGTCAAATAAAAAAAAAATAAGTTTCATGAAGTTAACATCAAAATTTACGGTTTTTTACACAAACCTACCGCTCCATTTTATTCATAGTAGCTTGGCTGTACCTTGATATCTTCTCTATGTATTAAAACGTGAAGCAAAAACTTGTGATTAGTTTTTAAGATGATTACCACAGGCGGAGGAGTATGATATTACGCATGGTTATAGTTGATGTAGAGAAGGATTGCGCAATGTTACTATTTTTTTCAAATAATTCATAAAACACATTAAATCAACTAAAAACACATTACACTCACTACCTTGCATTGGACACAAATACATAAACGAAATAGAACATTCAATGTCTTACTATGAAAACACATAACGTCAAAAATTACAGATGTCATTGTCAAAATACCTGCTATTGCTTTTAAATGCAGCGTAGCTAATTAAACCTCTTTGTATATTTAACGGGTGCATTCAAAATTACTTGAACACTGAAAATTATTACATTTTATTTGTGTTTGAGAAATATTCGAATTACTTCGGACAATATGAAGTTTAAAGACATTATTTCTCAAAAGATTTTACACAAAATCACTTAAAGAGAAATTACAATATGAATATTAAAACAAACAATATTGATTAGCGTCGTGCAGTTGTGGGTAGGTAGAATGTTATTAAACTAAACTAGGTACAGAAAAAAAAATGCAATGTTTAATAAGTAAACCTTTTTTTTACCTTTAACGGGTGCGTTCAAAATAAATTGAAAATTATTACAATTTATTTGAATTTAGGAAATATTGGTGCTGCTTTGGACTATGTCAAGTTTAGTTTTTTAATTTAAATTACGGTCGAATTTCGACCATAACGACGGGTGGCTAGTAGGTGTAGATACGTTCAGAGACCGGCCGATATGAGCAAAGTCACGTAGATACGGTAGCTGCACGTCATTTTACACTTGGATTGTCACGACTCCGTCTGGTGAGGTATTATGACGCTTCTCAGGCCAGTGCACAATAACTGAAAGATGTATCTTGAAATATATATAGGCCGGAAAGCAATCTTGTTACATTTTTTTATCTGACTGAAATAGCAAACGAGCATGCAGTCCACCTGATAGTAAGTGGTCACTGCCGCCCTTGGACATCTGTAACCAACTACATACAGAACATGAGTTCTATTTGAAATCAATCACAGATGCGTTGCTACTCTAAAGTTGCTAAAGGACTATGATAGTCACCTCATGTGAAAGTGTGCCGGCAACCACACCCTTCCATCTCGCGCAAGAACTGCTTCACGCTGGAAATAGGTGTAGTGGTGGTACTTCCCCGGTCGAACTACACTGGTTCTACCACCTTAACTCAATAAACGCAGCTTTATATCAGAACGAAAAAGTATCTTA
Organism: Spicauda simplicius; assembly: GCA_949699795.1. Lineage (NCBI taxonomy): Eukaryota > Metazoa > Arthropoda > Insecta > Lepidoptera > Hesperiidae > Spicauda > Spicauda simplicius. Next base: position 603,878 of record OX453086.1, on the reverse strand, counting down.
TCACTACATAGTTTAAAACAAATGCGCTTCGCGCTGTCTGTCCCTATATTACTATATATGGTTTTAACGGGCGCGTTTAAAATTACTTGAAAATTATTACATTTTATTTGAATTTGAGAAATATTCGTACTACTTTGGACAATTTGAAGTTTAGTTTTTTAATTTAAATTACGGTCGAATTTGGACCGACGCAACGGGTGACTAGTAAATAGTAATGGGTTAGAGGAGGACGGTATCGTTGTAGAAAAACAAAAAAATGAAATTTCAGGTCAAGAAGTACCAGGCGCACATGAACGATAGGATCGTAATAAGGAAATCCGCTCCAATTGCAATTAATCGATCGTTGTGTATGACAGTAATTTCGGGTCTAATGTCTCTCGGTAGTGTCCGGTGTCTTCACTCTGTGGATTTATAGGGAATTAACATACAATGCAATATACCTACAATCATGGGCGTAGTCCGATTTTGGTTTGGGAGGGGGAGTTAAAAAATATGTGTGTGGCGGTGTTAACTCCATGGGCGAACTATATATACTAGTCACCCGTCACATCGGTCGGAATTCGACCGTAATTTAAATTAAAAACTACATTTCATATTGTCCAAAGTAGTACGAATATTTCTATAATTCAAATAAAATGTAATAATTTTCAAGTAATTTTGAACGCACCCGTTAAATATAAAAAGAGGTTTATATAAATATATTATTTTAATTAAAAGCAATAACGAGTATTTTGACAAAGACATTGACATTTCTGACGCTGTGTTTTCATAGTAAGACAATAAATGTTCTATTTCGTTTATTATTGACAAATGTACGGTAGTGTGTATATGTTTTTAGTTGATTTTATGTATGTTATATGCATTATTTGAAAAAAAAAAACCTGCACTCCTCTACGTCCACTATAACCGTGCAAAGTTTCATACTAATCCGTCCGCGGCATATTACTTAAAAATGCACCACAAGTTTTTGCTTCACGTATTAATATATAGATTACTAAAAATGGTGACAGTACTTATCCTCAATTTTTGCCTTTACAATATTGACACTATTGAAAGCAGTTAGTAAATACGGTTTGCAAATTCACTTGTAACGCAAAATTGTTTTGTAAATAACATCCCTTCAATATTTCCATGACGTTAAAGATTAGATGTAGTGTGCAGACTGAGTGCACTAGTCGGTAGCTAAGTTTCATAATGTGGTATGCGCGTACGCAACATGCGCGGTTTAAAATAGGCGAACGTTGGCGCCAATGTTTGGGCGAATGTTTGATAGAAGTTGGATCATATTTTTTTACGCCAACTACAGTTCGGTTGGTGAAGTTATTTCTGTGTAATTTCCGCAACGAACGTGCACGATGCGGAGTGCGTCTGAGTAATATCTGCCACGAAAGTGCAGTTTGTTAACAGGTTATTTTCGCATCGCACTGTGTTATGTGCAAGTAGAGGTCCATTTATAATTAGGCGTTGCAAATATTGTCTCTGTAGCTACAGGACCAGGATAAGGCCATGGTACTTCCTGCCTGTCGTAAGAGGCAGAAAAAAGTTTGTGTGTGTCAGCTCCGACGCACGACTGGAGTTTACTCGCATTTAAAAGAGATGGCGCCATACTCCCACACTAGTGATATAAATAATACCAAAACATGGTTCATTTTGAAAAATTATATCTAATATGTAAGTACGTATTAAAATATTAATATTGTACGTATTTATAGAGTATTTATATTACTTATCTTAACGATTTACTATTTTAAATACCATTGAGATTTCGGTGAAATGTAATCACGAAACCTATGCATACCATCCACGCGTACTGATAAAATAGTTCTAATGTTTTAACTAGATTGCGTTATACTCAATAAAAAAACGTAACGAGGTCATTCATCAGTACATTTTACTCCTCACATTTTTCTCATACCGGGTCCTTACATGTGCAAATCGATTCTTAAGGAGTAAACTCCAAAAAAAGGATAAAATTCTATGGATCTCACCTAAAGCAGGTGATTTCTACCACCTGGAACTATGTCTTTCTGATAACGTTTGTCCAATTGTATATTATACCTGCCCATTCACATCTGTACGCCATTAATTACCACGTAATTCACAAAACATTCACCCGAATGTTGGCCCCAATATTTGTGTAAGCTACCGGCCTACGCGACTCTTGATCGCGCCGACGTGCTTAGTGTAATGCACGTTTTTTTTACTTTACATTAACAACAATCTGCACGCCCAGTCTTGTTTCGGCGCTCGTCGTGAGCGAACGTGCGGTAACGTCCTTTGATTATAAATTATTTTATTACGTGAAGTTTGCATTTCTTTCGTTTTCGTGCATATCTTTTGGTTTGGACGGGAAAGAAGTCTAAAAATTTTTAAACAAAAATATTAAAGAACTCTTCGTTGTTTGTAATCTTCTTCCCAAAAGAAAGAGGTTATCTCTTCGTCGGATATATTTATTTTATTAAAAGACTGAACGGACTTTTTATGAAAGCCTGAAAGACTTAACTTTATATCCAAAAATTCCGTTATTGAAAAAATAATGTGACATATCAATGACCTCCAGATGTCTGGTCAACCTTTAAAATTAATGACAACAATTTAACGAATGCTCCACAAGTTCGTAATCCACACAAGCCAAACATTCGTCCAAACGTTGGCTCCAATTCAGATAAAACACACAGCCTACGTGCGACATTGTTTACATTTCACATTGAAAACAATTGGATCCGCTCAGTCGTGTTCGAGCGCTCGTCGCGAGCGGACGTGTGCGCATCGCACGGGAGTTTTAAAATTATCTCGCGCGTGTAGTGTTTATATTTGTTTTAGTTCGCATATCGGACACGTGGAGTGACGATTGCGATAAGTGTTTTGTGCCAAAATGATGGAGTTAAGGAACTCTGTGTCGGTGGATGACCTAGGTGATGTTTTGTTTTTATTATGGTGCAATCTCTAGATTTACGGACCTACGTGATGTTTTGTTTTTTAATTAGTGCGATCTTTCTATACTTCTGTACTAGTATTAGAAAGAGGAAAAGTTTGTATTTTTTTGTAAGTTTGTCATCAATTAACTTCAAAACTACTGAACCGATATTAAAAATTCTTTCACCATTAGAATGCTACATTATCCCTGAAAAACATAGGCTATTTTATGACTAGAATATATAAGGCGTCTTTGCTAAAACTTCAGTAATGTGATTCAAAGTGTCAAAAATTTTGTACATTTTTTTTATTGCATACACTGCAATACCTATTGATAATTGAACAAAAAATGTTCTACTTTACAACAATATAATAGAAGTAGGCTCACCAAATATTATACCACAAAATCCGGACTTGTTTCTGAATAAGGTCTTTTTGAGCAGTGATAGCCTAATGGTTGAAACTTGCCCTCTCGATCGGGAGGTCCGAGGTTCAAACCCAGGCCAATGATTTATGTGCGTATTAGAAGTTAATTATCACTGCTTTTCGGTGAAGGAAAACATCGTGAGGAAACCTACACACCCGAGAGTTCTTTAAAAAAAAAAACTCGGATCTGTGTGAAGTTCACCAATTCGCACTTGGCCAGCGCGGTGGGCTATGGCCTAAACTCTCTCATTCTGGGAGAAGACCCGTGCCTAGCAGTGGGCCAATGATGGGTTGATGCGAAGGTCTTCTTGTTGATGTCTGACACGGCTGGGTTTCTAGCCAGACGATTTTAAATCCATTTGATTTTGTTATTATCTCTCGTACCGTCGCCTTGTTTCATTATTTTCTTTATAACTTTTCACCTATTACAAAGCGAAATTAGTGAATTTAAACGTAACTTTAGTAACAGTAAAGAACTTTGTTACATATTATAATTGTTTGTTAACAAAACAATCAAATATTCCTCTTTTTCAATTCATCTTTTGTATTTAATAATAATAATAATATAGTAATTTAAGGTTTTAAACAAAAATACACTGTAATACTGAGCCACAAATTCAACGGCAGATTTTTTTTTATATTAAGAAGGATTTAGAAACTTTTTGAGTAAAAATGCGGGAAGACATAGTCACAAGGGCGGCGTAAGGCGTGGGTGGACTTTTTTTTTATCGGCAACCGCAGTTCCACTTACTCGTATGTTAGCAATTGGCGACCTTTTTTCGTGAAAGTCCAGTTTGAGCGTTCAGTACTTCCCGAAAAGCGGGACTGAGCATATCACTTGGGACATTTAATTTTAATTAAAAAATCGGGACGTCCCGACAAAATCGGGACGCCTGGCGACGCTGGTCTTGACTCATTGATTAGAAATTAATGTCTGTTATGTTGTTTTATCCTCGCTTGTTAAGTTTGCATGCAGCTGGTACGTAATTATAGGTACTAGTTATGATAAACGGATTAGAATATTTTATCGGAAGGTCACGGACGAGTCCATTTCGTCATTCCGACGATGGTGATTACGTCAGGTCGAAGTAAAGTTCTTGAGGCCTCCACCAGGGTTGCCAGGCGTACCGCTTTTGGCGGGACCGTCCCGATTTTTTAAATCTTCAAAAGGTACCCGACGTTGTGGGAGCAACGCTGGGTTATGTGGGATTCTTACCGAATTAAAACCCCCATCCTGAGCGCTACAAGACTGACTCCGGGATCTCCAAACGCAACCGGAGTCCTCTGAGCGTGTTGCCCCATCGGGCTACATTTAGATGAGCGGCTGGGTCCACCGCATCGTCTGGTCTTTACGACGATATGTGACCACACAGCGCTGTCAACCCCAGGGTCGCTTGGCTGGACGGTTCGAGGTCCCACCCTTACGCCCGCAACCCCAGAAGCCCTATTTCAGTCGCCTCTTACGACAGGCAGGGGATACCGTAGCCTATAGCCGTAGTATATAAACAAGGCTTAGTTTCCATACTGTTCCATATTTGTACTGTGACGGGACCGAAGCGAGCGAACCGGCGGTTGTCACCTTTTTTTTTGTTCTCGAGGGGGAAATCTTCAAAAGGTACCTAACGCCGTGGGAGCAACGCTGGGTTATGTGGGATTTTTACCGCACTAAAACCCCCCCGGTGGCCGTCCTCAGCGCTATAAAGAGGACTCTGGGATCTCAAAACGACCTCAACCGGAGTCCTCCGTGCGCAATGCCCCTTTTGGGCCCTTTCCAGGTGACCGATTGATGCTCACCGTGTCTCGGTGTTTACGACGGCATGCAGCCACACATGCCATCGGCCTTCGCGGGGTCACTTGGCTGGACGGTCCGAGCTCCCACTCTTACCGCCCGCAACCCCAGAAACCCCTTTTAGTCGCCTCTTACGACAGGCAGAGGATACCGTAGCCCTATCCTGATCCCGGACCTACAGGTACAGGCGGGTGTCACCTAGACAGAACAAAATTGTTTTGATAAAAATCTAATTAGCAATAAAACGATCAAGATTAGCCACAACATGGCCGACTTCCGGTGAGATATATATTTTCAAACTTGGAACAATGCGTTGAACGATGCGCAGGCGCATTAGAGTTTTTATTTTGAAAATTGTCGGTTTCCGTTTCATGTTTTTTGAAACAAACTACGATTATTGTTGTTTGTTGCCGACTGTCATATAAGGTTGATATTTTTTTTGTGTTTTTATGTGTGTACGAGTGTATGTAGGCAAAATAACTAAAGTTTCCCTGTTTAACTGTAATCGTTGTGTTTAAATACGAATCATACTAATATTATAAAGGCGAAAGTTTGTGAGTGTGTATGTTTGTTACTTCTTCACGTGTAAACGGCTGGAGCGATATTCATAAAATTTGGTAGGGAGTTAGCTGACACTCTGGATTAACATATAGGCTACTTTTTAGTGTGGATAAATATCTTATTCCCACGGGACAATTGATACATAGATTTTTTTAACGCGGGCGATGCTGCGGGGTTCATAAAATTTGGTAGGTAGTTAGCTGATGCTCTGGATTAACATATAGGCTACTTTTTAGTGTGGATAAATATCTTATTCCCACGGGACAATCGATACATAGATTTTTTTAACGCGGGCGATGCTGCGGGGTTCATAAAATTTGGTAGGTAGTTAGCTGATGCTCTGGATTAACATATAGGCTACTTTTTAGTGTGGATAAATATCTTATTCCCACGGGACAATCGATACATAGATTTTTTTAACGCGGGCGATGCTGCGGGGTTCATAAAATTTGGTAGGTAGTTAGCTGATGCTCTGGATTAACATATAGGCTACTTTTTAGTGTGGATAAATATCTTATTCCCACGGGACAATCGATACATAGATTTTTTTAACGCGGGCGATGCTGCGGGGTTCATAAAATTTGGTAGGTAGTTAGCTGATGCTCTGGATTAACATATAGGCTACTTTTTAGTGTGGATAAATATCTTATTCCCACGGGACAATCGATACATAGATTTTTTTAACGCGGGCGATGCTGCGGGGTTCATAAAATTTGGTAGGTAGTTAGCTGATGCTCTGGATTAACATATAGGCTACTTTTTAGTGTGGATAAATATCTTATTCCCACGGGACAATCGATACATAGATTTTTTTAACGCGGGCGATGCTGCGGGGTTCATAAAATTTGGTAGGTAGTTAGCTGATGCTCTGGATTAACATATAGGCTACTTTTTAGTGTGGATAAATATCTTATTCCCACGGGACAATCGATACATAGATTTTTTTAACGCGGGCGATGCTGCGGGGTTCATAAAATTTGGTAGGTAGTTAGCTGATGCTCTGGATTAACATATAGGCTACTTTTTAGTGTGGATAAATATCTTATTCCCACGGGACAATCGATACATAGATTTTTTTAACGCGGGCGATGCTGCGGGGTTCATAAAATTTGGTAGGTAGTTAGCTGATGCTCTGGATTAACATATAGGCTACTTTTTAGTGTGGATAAATATCTTATTCCCACGGGACAATCGATACATCGATTTTTTTAACGCGGGCGATGCTGCGGGGTTCATAAAATTTGGTAGGTAGTTAGCTGATGCTCTGGATTAACATATAGGCTACTTTTTAGTGTGGATAAATATCTTATTCCCACGGGACAATCGATACATCGATTTTTTTAACGCGGGCGATGCTGCGGGGTTCATAAAATTTGGTAGGTAGTTAGCTGATGCTCTGGATTAACATATAGGCTACTTTTTAGTGTGGATAAATATCTTATTCCCACGGGACAATCGATACATCGATTTTTTTAACGCGGGCGATGCTGCGGGGTTCAGCTACCTAGTTAAAAATAAATACCGTACCTACGTAAAAAATGACAAATTCTCAAAAATAAAAAAAATATATTCAGGGACGTAAATACATATCTATACGAAATTAAAATATGAAACAAAGAAACAAAACAAATACAGTAAAATTTCAAGTGAAACAAAAACTATTGAATTAAAAAAGAGTGTGTGTGTCAGCTCCGACGCACGACTGGAGTTTACTCGCATTTAAAATAGATGGCGCCATACTCCCACACTAAAGATAAATATAATACCAATACATGGTTCATTTTGATAAATTATATCTAATATATAAGTACGTATTCAAATATTAACATTGTACGTGTTTACAGAGTATTTACATTACTTATCTTAACGATTTACTATTTTAAATACCATTGAGATTTCGGTAAAACGTAATCTCGAAACCTATGCATACGATCCACGCGTACTGATAAAATAGTTCTACAGTTTTAACTAGATGGCGTTATACTCAACAAAAATACGTAACGAGGTTATTAATCAGTAGATGTTACTCCTCACACTTCTCATACCGGGTCCTTATATATGCAAATCGACTCTTTAGGAGTAAACTCCATAAAAAACCTATAAAATATTTAGGCACTAGTGCGTAGGTCGTCAGGGTCGCAAAGCCACGCTCCGAATAATTTGCAAGACAAAGACAGTACCTTTGTTTCGCAGCATTGTCGTAGAAGAAAACGTTCTGACTTGTTAACTGAATACGTTATTGGACCTATGCTTACTCTGTGTTGATAATGAAAATGGGTGTAACTCAGATATTAGCCAAAATGATTTTTCCAAAACGGTTGCAAATATGCAGATCCATGCTCTATGTTAAATAACGGACACCTTTTTTTTTTTTTTGTTCTCGAGGGGGGAAACCTTCCAAAGGTACCCGACGCCGTGGGAGCGACGCAGGGTTATGTGGGATTTTTACCGCACTAAAACCCCCCGGTGGCCGTTCTCGGCGCTATAAAGAGGACTCCGGGAACTCGGTCCGACCGCAACCAGAATCCTCTGAGCGCGTTGCCCCATCGGGCTCCTCCCAGATGGGCGGCTGGGCCCACCGCCCCGTCTAGTCTTTACGACGGTATGTGACCACATATACCGCCGTCCTTCTCGGGATCGCCTGACCGAACGGTTCGAGCTCCCACTCTAGCCGCCTGCAACCCCGGAAGCCCCTTTTAGTCGCCTCTTACGACAGGCAGGGGATACCGTAGCCCTATTCTGATCCCGGAACTACAGGGACGGAATAACGGACACCTATCGAAAGTTCTAGCAATTTTAGTAGAAGTGTTAGAAAAACGGATGATGTCGAAAGTTTTTTTTTTTATAAAATTTAAATGGCAAACGAGCATGCATTCCACCCAATGGTAAGTGGTCACTGCCGTATGGACATCTATAAGCAACTACATACAGAACGTGGGTTCCATCTGAAGTCAATCACAGATGCGTTGCTACTCCCGAGGATTAAGATGGTCGCCTCATATAAAAGTGTGCCGCCAACCACACCCTTCCATCTCGCGCAAGAACTGCTTCACGCTAGAAATAGGTGTGGCGGTGGTACTTCCCCGGTCGAACTACACTGGTTCTACCACCTTGAGAATAGTAGAGAATATAACAAAAAAGTTCGTAAAATATTCAGGCGCTAGTGCCCCAGGTCGTGGGGGTCGCAATTCCACGCTCCGAATTATTTGCAAGACAAAGCGCAAAAGGTACCTTTGTTTCAGCATTGTCGCAGAAGAACACGTTCTAACTTGCCAACTGAATAAGTTATTGGGTCTGTTTTTATTTTTTTGATAACTTTTAAGCTTTTGCATAGCTTTTATAGCGGGCTTTTAACGTGCCGAGTCAAGAAATTCCGTAACGAAAAAACCTAACACCCCCACTCCGCCTACCATGTAGCGCGGCCGAGCGTTCGCTTAACGTGTATGTATATGGTACGACAGTGCGAAGCTCGCACGAATCGAGACGAGCTGCTCGGAAATCGGAATATGTAAGCAGCTGTTTGTGAGAAAGTATATACCTAAGTATATATATAAGTATATACCATCAAAGAAAAAAACTTGAATTAATATCAAAGAAAAAATGAATAAATAATTCCATCCATCCATCAGCCTTTTGATGTCCACTGAACATAGGCCTCCCCTAAATGGCGCCACTCCAACCGGTCCTCTGAATCCAACGGTTTCCCGCTGTCTTCTTCAGGTCATCGGTCCACCTGGTAGAATCATCATCATCATCATCATCATCAGCCTTTATCATTCCACCGCTGGATATAGGCCTCCCCCATGCTGTGCCACAATGCTCGGTCATCAGCTACTCTCATCCAACCACTGCCTCCAACCCTCTTAAGGTCGTCAGTCCAACGAGCCGGAGGGCGTCCTACACTACGTCTGCCGGATCGTGGTCTCCATTCGAGAACTCATCTGCCCCATCGGCAGCTTGCTAATTCGTACGGCTATGTCGGTTACCTTGGTTCTTTGTCGGATCTCCGTATTACGGATTTTATCCCGCAAAGAAACGCCTGGTAGAATAAATAATTATAATTGCATAAGTAGGTAATAAATGCTATGCAATAGCTTTACCGCGTCCCTGAGTGCCGCACGTTTCTTTTTGAAGTGAAACTTCTTTAGGTGCATGAGGGTAAAATTTTTACAGATGAAACGTCACGCCGGTATGCAACGGAAGTGTCGGAAAAGAGAGAGAGAGTGATCGAGACCGATTGAGAGAGAGTAAGACAGGGCGAACGTAGCATGAGCAACTAGCCGTGGAGTGAGAGTAGGGAGCAAGCGAGTGAGAAAGATTGAGAGAAAAAGTGAGACAGAGCGAACGTCGTATCACGCCTTTTTCCCTTCCTCTTAATCTTGGAAATTTAAAGTTTTAGATTTGTATAAATATAAACAAGATTTATAAATTAGTTCGCCAAAGAAGTTTCACTTCTGACATGTGTACTTTGTACGCACGCATGTTTTTTTTAACAGTACATTCTCATTGCCAGCAGAATCATGGGTCGAGCTGAACTCCGGGGCCACGCTGGTCGGAGCCGAGAGCGAGTACATCCGGCTGCTGCGCGAGGCTCAGCGCGAGAGCAGAGATTCGTCTGTGCGGCACTCTAGGGCGTCCAGCATCAAGGGCAGGTGAGGTGGCACACTTTTGAAGTGAAACTTCTTTAGAATCGTTGTGATTTCAAACCTGATGCAACGGAAAAAACGACAGGTAAGAGACACAAATACAAAAATGTGTAGAATGAAGCCGGTAAAGAATGAGACAGAAATATACACACGTCCCCACTCCCGTCTTCTAAGCATAGTCGCCTGTAATTAGTGAGCCAAAGCGAGAGAGCACACTGTTTAATACTTGCTTGTATTTGAGCATTTAACGTGTGTTAGTATATGTGAAAAGTACGTGAGCTAATACCATTCTTTTCTCGATTTACTGAAGTTTCACTTCTATCGTGTGTGAATCGCACACACACCTTTTTTTATATGAGGCGATCATCATAGTCCTCGGTAGTAGCGACGCATCTGTGATTGACTTCAGATGGAACCCATGTTCTGTATGAAGTTGCTTACAGATGTCCATGGGTAGTGACCACTTACCATCAGGTGGACTGTATGCTCGTTGACTGATAAAAAAAAATGTGGTTGGATGGAAACAACGGCAAGAAAAAACTCTCGTCAACCCATTGTTGTCCCATGTTATATCAGACTTCTGGTATTCTGCATACAAAATAAAGTAGATATTAGGCACTTGTTACATAACCCTAACGCTGATGCACAACCCTAGTGCATCGCGTCCCAGCCAGCAACCCGAGATGCTGACGCAGCACCTGGAACGTTCCCACATATCGTGGGAATACACGGCATTCCGAGATCTAACATCGACTCGGTTTCACACCTTTAGTTTTAAGACATAATGTAATTGTAATTTTTAGTTTAAATTAAATTTTAAGTATGGTTTGCGTTTCTCTGCGACCTCCGGCCGCCACCAACATAACTCACTAGTAAATCTTAATATTGTGTTCAACCCATTATTGTCGCCCTGCGAGGCACGAGTCTTCACCTATTTCTAGCGTCAAGCATTTCTTGCGTTGTGGAAGGGTGTGGTTGCCGGCACACTTTCACATGAAGTGACCATCATAGTCCTCGGTAGTAGCAACGCATCTGTGATTGACTTCAGATGGAACCCATGTTCTGTATCAAGTTGCTCACAGATGTCCATGGGTAGTGACCACTTACCATCAGGTGGACATGCTCGTTTGCTATTTTAGTCAGATAAAAAAAACTTTTTTATACTTTGTCTAAAATCTACCTTGGAGCATGGTGGAGTATGCTCCATTCCTACCAATTGTAGAGACCTCACACAGTGGGACATATGGCTACTCATAGAATAGGTACACCCGAACATAACAACATAAACAGTAAACTACGCGATCGTCCCACACAACCTCATACCACAGTACAAATATGGAACAGTATGGAAACTAAGCCTTGTTTATGAAATAATTGCCTACACTCTATTGAAGCGATAGGGTTGTCTTTATATATTTTTTGTAATAGTGTTATTAATAGGTACTTATTTTAGCATTTATTATGAAGTATAGTATAGTTTCATCTCGATTTTGTTAATTATCACCTTATTTAATTATTTAGTCTTAAAAGTTGCGATGTATTGCATGCAGTCGTCGCTTATAATTGTACTGCCACTTATGTAATTAGTTAATTACTTTTATCATTAACATTTTTACTATGTAACAGAGATCTGTATGTTAGTGACCTATATTAAATAAATAAGTAAGTAGTCATCAATCAATCGAATTGTAATATCTACTTTTTTTTATTTGACTGAAGTAGCAAACGAGCATGCAGTCCACCTGATGGTAAGTGGTCACTGCCGCCCATGGACATCTGTAACCAACTTCATACAGAACATGGGTTCTATCTGAAGTCAAACACAGATGCGTTGCTACTCCCGAGGACTATGATGGTCGCCTCATGTGAAAGTGTGCCGGCAACCACACCCTTCTATCGAAACGCAAGAAATGCTTCACGCTAGAAATAGGTGTAGCGGTGGTACTTCCCCGGTCGAACTACACTGGTTCTACCACCTTCATACTTAGTTTACAAATAATATAAGTAAGTAATCTCACAGACGATAATTATTATGATACTTAGTTTGAAATACGGAAAACAGTTTAATATTGATACTTGTAGATGTTTGCAAATGCGTATGATATCTAGTAATTAAAAAAGCATTACATAAAAAATGCTTTATTCTTCCTAAATTTCAAATTATTCACTAAAAATACATTCTTCTGCGACGACACGTCCGGAGTTCTCCGGAGTTCAATTATTAAATTTTATAGTGTAAAACATTCAAACCGCCGTATACCACGCAATATAATAGTAGCATTTTTAAAAAGATCGCGGAAACAAATAGCAATGTCACCATTCGTCTTGACGCGACAATCGCTACTGAAGCACCGCGAAAGCCCCTTAGCGGCGTCGTCAATGCGTATGTTTGTGTGAGTGTGCAGTTTTCGAACGCTTGTAGGCAGTTTCCATACTGTTCCTAATATCTACTGCGCTCCTACGTTCGTCTGTGCGCCTGGTAACCGGTTGCGCTAGTTTGAGCTCAGCCGGTTTAGTGTGACACTGGTGCCAGATGTGCTTGTAAACACTGCTGAACCTGTTTTAAGTAATCTAATGACATGCATCTCGCTTTATTTACATTGCAAGATAGTTTTTAACACAGAAGCGTGTTTTTTTTTTTACTTTTTATGTCAAAACAAGCTATCTGAGGGCACGGAAGTGCCCCCGCTAAGTCGAGCAAAAAAGCGGCACGGCCGTACCATACTTTTCTCGAAGCAATTCAGGCCACTTTCAACCCCCTATAATTTCGTTCTGGATAAAGACATTGTATGAACACGGTGTAGTTCAAATTTCATTTAATTTTAACCAGTAGTTTAAGAGTTATAACGAGTCAAAGTTCCTTATTTTGTCACTCACTCACTGACAGATCATCGAAAATCTAAGACACTTCCAGTAAATATAGAAGCTTCAAATTTAGAATACAATTAGTGTTTAGTGTATGAATCAAGGAAAAACTGAAATATTTTTCAATTTTAATCCAGTTTCCTAGATACGTCAACTGCATAAGTAACTTTGTAATCGCATGTAAATATATAGGATTACAAATTTATATTGGTAGTTAATTAATTAGTGTGTCCGTATTTAAGTATAATATCATGGAATAGAGACGTTTGACGAGGGCGGCCTTAAAAATTTGTTGACAGTATACAAGATGTAGATGGTATCGGTTAGGAAAAAACGTATGGCTGGCTATCTACAAAAAGAAATGAGATGCAATAAAAATCAATACTTAAAAAAAAATAAGTCTCGCAATTCAGTTTTTCTACCGAAAAAAGTTGTGAGATCCTTGTAATACCAAGTCGATTAATAATTTATTCAGTCCCTGCTTAAGTGACTTTCTGTCTTAACTTGTTACGTAATATTCTAACCTAACAACATGTTATAGTGACCATATCAATATTAAAAATGTATAACGTTTTAAATAAATAGATTGACTTGGCAAGTGTTTTGAGCTTAGCTGAAAAAGTGGAGTCACTATCATAATGGACATCTGGATGTAGGTAGTGGCAAGATTTGACAAATACATACATTGATACATAACATACATTTAATAAAAAGCTTGTAATAAGATGCCACTTGCTTCCGATATACGATACACTGACGGACGGGAGACCTCGTTTATAGATATCTGTTACTTACAGTGATTCTAGCTATAAGAATTATACAAAATACATTCTAAATTAATATGGGATGAATATGCCATATTAATATAGCCTAGCGAAATTGCTAGGCTAGGTCAGATGTCTTTGTCAAAATACCCGCTATTGCTTTCAAATGCAGCTTAGCTAATTTAGGATCTAGATTTAATATCGCGTGTTTTTCTGCAGAAAACGTGTACGATTTTGAGAAAGAGAAATTAAGTAAGACACGTTTCTGTCCTAATTTTGAAAACTCATTTTTTTATTATATTGAAGTAGCAAACGAGCATGTTGTCCACTTGATGTTAAGTGGTCACTGCCGCCCTGCGACATCTGTAAGCAACTTCATATAGAACGTAGGTTCTATCTGAAGTCAATCACAGATGCGTTTCTACTCCCGACAACTAGGATGGTCGCTTCATATAAAAGTGTGCCGGCAACCACTACCTTCCATCGAAACACAAGGAATGCTTCACGCTAGAAATAGGTGTGGCGGTGGTACCTCCCCGGTCGAACTACACTGGTTCTACCACCTGGGAAATGCTATTAGCTTCAAGACTGATGTCAGTACTTTTCACCAAGGAGAGAGGAGTAAAATAAAAAACTTTTCTTTTTCAGCCCCAAATCACCCCCAAACAGCCCCAACCTGGAGCCGTCCACTGAGGACGAGCTGAAGGGCGTCTACATCAACTGCTGGAGGGTGAGAGTCTAGATGTTTTTATTAGCTTTTTATTAGCTTCACCTGTATGTTTGTTTGTAACCGACTTCTTTGGGCGCGATTTTGACCCACTTTAAACGGCCAGATTTCGTTCAAACTGTAGATTTATTGAGGACCGATGACAATACACTAATTTGATAAAATTATTCCATTTTTTAATTTGACTAAAAAGTAGGAAATAAATAATAGTTTAAAAAAACTAAAAAACACGCTTTTTATAGAAAACCGAACTAAAAAATAGAAAATAAATTTAAATTAAGAAAATAGTGTTAAAAATTTCAATGAATATAAATTAATAATAGTGTGAATAAAAAAAAATATATTTTATTTAAAAAAAAGCGTGGAGTGCTTTTTAAGATATTATCGAAATGATAATCACTCTACTCATATCTGTCAATAAAATATCTATAACCATTGACACCATGCACCCCACGCTTTTTTCATTTAAATTTATTTTCTATTTTTTTAGCTAGAAGTAGCAAACGAGCATTCCGATCCGGTGGTAGTATTAAAAAAATATATTTAACTGAAAATTTTTAAGTGCCCCGTAGGCCTATGCAAAATAAACATATTTCATTTCATGCAGTCCACCCGATGGTAAATGGTCACTGCCGCCCATGGACACCTGTAAGCATCTTCAAATAGAACTTGGGTTCTATCCGAAGTCAATTACAGACGCGTTGCTACATCCGAAGACTATGATGGTCGCCTCATATAAAAGTGTGCCGGCAAATACTCCCTTCCTTCGTCGTGGTAAGTGGTCAGTGTCGTATGGATCTGCAAGGAACGTTATATAAAACAGGGGTACTATCTGAAGTCTATTACAGATACGTAACTGTTTTGAGCTATTGCATAGCTTTTATCGCGGGCTTTGAGCGCGGCGACTGAATCAAGAAATTCCGTAACGAAGAAACCTAACAGCCTCCCACCCCGCCTACCATGTAGCGCGGCCGTTCGCTTAACGTGTATGTATATGGTACGACAGTACGAATCGAGACGAGCTGCTCGGAAATCGGACAAATATGTAAGCAGCTGTTTGTGAGAGAGTATATTGTATCAAAGAAAAAAATACTGCATAAATAAATAAGGGGTGTGGTTGCCGGAATACTTCTATATAAGGTGACCATGTTAGTCCTCGGTAGTAGCAACGCATCTTTTTCTTTTTTATCTGACTGAAGAAGCAAAAGAGCATGCATTCCTCGTGTTAGGTTTTTTACGTTACGGAATTTCTTGATTCGGTCGCCGCGCTCAAAGCCCACGATAAAAGTTATGCAATAGCTTAGTAAAATGTTCATGCTGCTCGTCCCTTGTAAGTCTCACAGTAGTCTACATCCATGGATAGGAGGTATGGTGGTAGTCTAGACCAAGCGGAACGTGGATGATAAATAAAATCTGGATTTGTTTGACGTTTCAGGATGACTCCAATGACTGGGTGTGGGAGTGGAGCAGTCGGCCCGACCAGCTGCCTCCCAAGTGAGTGATTTTTATCTGACTGAAGTAGCAAACTAGCATGCAGTCCACCTGATGGTAAGTGGTCACTGCCGATCATCGACATCTGTAATCCAGAACATGGGTTCTATCAAGTCAATCACAGATGCGTCGCTACTCCCGAGGACTATGATGGTTGCCTCATGTAAAAGTGTGCCGGCAACCACACCCTTCCATCTCGCGCAAGAACTGCTTCACGCTAGAAATAGGTGTGGCGGTGGTACTTTCTCGAACTGCACTGGTTCTACCACTTTCCAAATGAGTGATTCCTTCAACAAGTATTAAAAAAAACGAATCTATACTAATATTATAAAGCTGAAGAGTTTGTTTGTTTGTTTGTTTGTTTGAACGCGCTAATCTCAGGAACTACTGGTTCGAATTGAAAAGTTATTTTTATGTTGAATAGACCATTTATCGAGGAAGGCTTTAGGCTATATATATATATTATAAACGCGAGTGAAACCGCGGGAACTTATAGTTTCTTATAAAAATACAGTCGAATTGTAAACCTCCTCCTTTTTGTAAGTCGGTTAAAAAGGTAACAGTATTTTTACTAAAGATCACACATGATCAAATGAATAGTTTACGATTCTATAGAGGACATACAGACAAACATTCATTTTTATAAAGAAGAAGAAGATTTACGTTTTAGTAAATATCGTTTTTGCTTCTGTCCCTATGTATGTTAAAACCTTTAAAATCACGCTACTGATTTTAATGCAGTTTTTCTTAACAGATAGAGTGATTCAAGAGGACGGTTTTTATGTATAATACATGCATAATATAGTGGAGGAACACTGATAATTATAGATTTTTGACTTTTAGGTGGAACAAAGTTTGCCGGGTTACCTAGTAACCGAATAAATACATCTTTGAAAATCGGCTTTTGCTTCGGCAAACATCGTCTTTCGTTTTTCTTTTGTTCTTTTTTCTTTTTTCTTTTTTTTTTTGGTAGTCTATTACGACCCGCGTGGCGCAGCGGTTAGCGTACCGGTCTGACATGCAGTGGGTCCCTGGTTCGATTCCCGGCCAGACAGGTATCTGAATGATGAGTTTAGATTCTTGTCCTGGGTCTGGGTGTTTGTGTATTCGTCTTTGTGTGTGTCCATGGCACCCACGACACAGGAGAAAATCCTACTGTGGGGCTATGAGCGTAGAAAGTGTTTTTTTTTTTATTAACTGTTGTTCATAATGTTATAGGGACTGGCGTTTCAAGCACCCAACGAGCGCCCGCGGACCTCCCTCGGCGACCTCCTCCATAGAGGTATTGGAGCAACAGTTGGCAGCACCCGCTATGCAACAGGTAATATTTTGTACCCTCTTTACTTTTGCCCTAAATGCGTAACGAAACTATTGACTGGCTGTCTGGCTGGCTGGCTGGCTGGCTGGCTGGCTGACTGACTGGCTGATTGACTTACTGACTGACTACTGAGTCATCCACTGACTCACCGACTGGGTAGGTCGGTGAGTGAGTGGATGCTCTCTCGGTCACCAAAAATGTTTCACTCACTACCTCACTTCGTCACTTATTCACTCACAAGCACTCAGTCACTCACTCACCGACTTACTCAATATTTACTTATCCACCTACTCAATACTTACTCATCAACCTACTCAATACTTACTCATCAACCTACTCAATACTCACTCATCGACCTACTCAATACTCACTCATCGACCTACTCAATACTCACTCATCGACCTACTCAATACTCACTCATCGACTGACTCAATACTCAGTCATTGATCTACTCAATACTCACTCATCGACTGACTCAATACTCATTCATTCGTCGATCTACCAGAAGCTAAAAAAGCTAAAAAAATAAAAAAAATAATGGATGATGTATATATCCTACTAATATTATAAATGCGAAAGTTTGTGAGGATGTATGTGTATTTGTTATTCTTTCACGCAAAAACTACTGAACGGATTAGGTTGAAACTTTACTGTAGTATAGGTTATACATCAGAATCACACATGGGCTATATCTATACTTATAATAAAGTTGTAGAGAGGTCAATTCTGTACATGAAATATTTTTCCAAAATAACTATCAGGGCGTGATTAGGGATCGATACTGATGCCAAAAATGCAATCAGTAAAATTTTTGTCTGTCTGTCTGTCTGTCTGTCTGTCTGTCTGTCTGTCTGTCTGTCTGTATAACCGTTATAGAAACAAAAACTACTCAGTGGATTTTAACGAAACTTGGTACGATTATTCTTTATACTCCTGGGCTGGTTATAGTATACTTTTCATCCCGCTAAAATCAATAGGAGCAGAGCAGTAAAGGGAAATGTTGGGAAAACGGGAGAAGTTACTTTTTTAAGCTTCTGTCGCGTGTGCAACCTTAATGGTTAAAGCTACACAGAAATCATGTATGAGGGAAATATTTTCCTTAAAATTATCTAAAAAATATCCTACGACAGCATATGTCCATCTTTTATGGTTGACTCACAATAACACGTGTAACTCCCGATAGCTTAGCAGTTCAAAGCTTTCTGATTATATTTGTCTACTCTTACGTTTATAACTCAGTCATCTATCTGTACGAAAATGAACATGAAAATGAAAAATGAAAAATGAAAAATGAAAAATGAAAAATGAAAAATGAAAAATGAAAAATGAAAAATGAAAAATGAAAAATGAAAAATGAAAAATGAAAAATGAAAAATGAAAAATGAAAAATGAAAAATGAAAAATGAAAAATGAAAAATGAAAAATGAAAAATGAAAAATGAAAAATGAAAATTGAAAATTGAAAATTGAAAATTGAAAATTGGAAATTGGAAATTGAAAATTGAAAATTGAAAATTGAAAATTGAAAAATGAAAAATAAAAAATGAAATTTTTAAAAATGAAAAATGAAAAATGAAAAATGAAAAATGAAAAATGAACAGTGAACAGTGAACAGTGAACAGTGAACAGTGTCACGGTGACGTAACAAATATATTAAATAGGGACAATTCTTGGCTATGCGAAAGATCCATCTTAACTCCTCGCAATGACCAGGCATTTGAGATTAATAATAAAATACTGTCGAATATATAAGGGGAAAGCAAAGTTTATAGTTCAATAAATAGAATGGTCGATGAATAAGACGCCACTAACTACCCGATAGAATTTTTAAATTCTTTAAATATGCCCGGACTTCCTTCTCATGAAATTTGTTTAAAAATTGGCATTCCGATTATTCTGCTCCGAAATTTAAGACCACCACAACTTTGCAATGGAACTCGGCTAAAAGTAACCCGGTTGCAACAAAATATTATCGAGGCTCAAATTTTAACAGGTTGCGGTGCAGGAGAAACCGTCTTTATTCCCAGAATTCCCATAGTACCTAATAATTTTCCATTCCAATTTAAAAGAACGCAATTCCCAGTATCGGTGTGTTATGCAATGACAATTAATAAGGCTCAAGGGCAGACTTTTCGTGTTGCTGGAGTAGATCTCGGTGTCAGTTGTTTCTCGCATGGTCAGTTGTACGTCGCTCTTTCCCGGGTCAATAGTTCCAAAAATCTTTACGTTCACGTGCCGGATGGATCAACATAATATAATATTTATGTTTATGTCCATGAGTTAATTTAAATTGTGTTTTGTTTATAATTCCTCTTCAATAAATTTTTAATTTTTTATTGTTTCATAATTGTACTTATTATTATTATTGTTTTTAATTGACAATTTTTATCACTACAATTGACTAATTTTTATTACTTTAATTTGACTATTTTTATTATTTTACTTCATTAATTAATCTCAAATCTTTAAATCTGTAAATTTGTAATTTGCAATAATCTGTAATCAATTTGTAATGATTTGTATTTTTTTTTTCTCATTGGCTTACACTCGCTTTCTGTGCATGCAGTCTACACCTTTGATTATAATGACACTTGTCTTTCTAATGTTATCTTCTGCTTATGTTGTAATTGGTGTACATTATGTTGGTGTTCAAATAAATTAATAAAAATAAATATATAAAATCCTCAGAGCCACTGTCTGTCCGTGCGGCGCACGTGCCTGTTCAGCCGCGGCGCGGTGGCGGCCGTGCTCGTCACCAACCTCGTCTCCCTGCTGCTCGGCGCCGGGATCGGGTCAGTATTCCTATGGTTGACCACGACGGAAAAAATCGGTATTCGATTGGTTGACCACGAGAGAAAAAAATAAAGTCTATGTACTTATGTACACGCGTTAGAAGTTGTACTTCTTTGGCGTAGCATGATAAAAATCTTTTTAAAAACAAGTGTGTGTGTACTTATGTAAGTGTTAGAAGTTATACTTCTTTGGCATAACAAGATAAAAATCTTTGTAAAAAATTTATAAAAAAAGAAGTATAACTTCAAAAAATTAAAAAAAAAACAAAAAAGGTGATGAAAAATTAAATTAAATTTGCTGGTAAAAAAATTAAATCCTTTATAGATAACTATCCTTTGGAAAGTCGGTAAAAAAAGAGAAAAAAAAATGTAATAAAAACAAGATAAACATCTTTTTAAAACTTTCATCTTTCACCTTATTCTATGTTTATAGTAAACACTAAAAATGGAAAAAAACTAAAATGTTGACTATAGCTAACTTCAGGGTGTTGGTTTTTCGTGACGGTGTGCGCACGCATCGTAAAAATTTACTCTTAATCTTTTTTCCCTAATGCAAGTATAACTTCAAAAAGTGATGATAAAATTACCTCATTCCTTTAAAAAGTTTGTTAATAATAGTCCATGGGATCACTAATGACGTCTCATTCATAATCAAACAGAAGAAAATGAAAAAAAGAAAAAAACAGAAAAAAATAAAAGGTAACCTCTCTTCTGTAGAAAATCAGTTAATAAAACAATAGGGTCCACCTTATGGCTTTTTATAAGATGGATCAAACGAAAAAAAACAAACAATGGAAAAAAAAGAAAAAAACCGTTCTTTTTTCCTAAAACAATGGCGGACCCTTATGGTTTTTCATTGGATGATTGAACAAAAAACAACCAATGGCAAAAAGGATAATATAAAAAAGTGATGATAAAATAACCTCTTTTCTTTGGGAAATCGGTTAAAAAACATTGAAAGGATCAAAAATCATCCATCTTTCAAAAAAAGAACCAAACAATGGGATTCATATTAGCGGACAGTTTTTTTTTTTTGGAATATGAAGATAGCAAATGAGCATGCAGTCCACCTGATGGTAAGTGGTCACTACCGCCCTGCGACATCTGTAAGCAACTTCATACAGAACATGGGTTCCATCTGAAGTCAATCACAGATGCGTTGCTACTCCCGAGGACTATGATGGTCGCCTCATGTGTAAGTGTGCCGGCAACCACACCCTTCCATCTCGCGCAAGAAATGCTTCACGCTAGAAATAGGTGTGGCGGTGGTACCTCCCCGGTCGAACTACACTGGTTCTACCACCTGGAAAAACTTCAGATAGAACCCATGTTCTGTATAAATTTGCACCGATGTCCATACGGCAGTGACCACTTACCATCAGCTGGACTGCATGCTCGTTTGCTACTACAAAAAAAAATGTGTGCGTGTACTAACGTACACTCGTAAGAAGTGAAACTTCTTTATGACGTTATTTTTCAAAAAATAATTTACTATATGCAACTTTACAGAAATTGGTAAATATAGTTAAATTAGATAAAGTTTAAAAAAAGGCTTTTATTAAACTTTATCTGATAATCTAATCTATAATAATCTATCTAATATCACGCGTGGTAGGGATAAGAAAAAGATGGCGCGTAACGAAAAAATGTTACACTATTTTTTTTTCCAACCCCGATAAAGAAGTTTCACTTCAAAAACTCTTATTTTTATTTTATATACATATTTTTTTTAATTTATGTATTTGTAATTTTAATTAATATATACGTATTTTTGTCTTTCAGCGTATGGCTTAGCAAGAAGGGAATGCTGCCGCCCCGATTGATCATTATCAACTAGCGGCTGAGCCAAGACTGATGGGGTTTGCGGCGTTCGGTAGCGGACGTTGAGAGGCGGCTTGGATTTTATACGTATTTGTATGGATAATGTCGACATTGCACATATTATGCTTTGGACATGGTATGAAGACGCTTTCTATCTAATATCTTTATATATAACGAACAATTCTTGTATATATATATAACGAGCAATTCTTGTATATATATAACTAAGTGGGAGGTGAAATGTGACGTCAGGAATGCCAGGGGTCTTCATTACTGTCCATTCTTGAAGATTTCAAGTAAAACACAGGAGTAAACTTCTTCGATTTATTCACAATTGACGAGGTCCGATCGCTTCGACGGTTAAACAAGAATCTTTTTCTACCGGCGGTCGCTCGCCTTTTTATAACAATGTTTGGTGAGGTGACAATAATAAATTTATGGAGGGATGAAACTAAATAGCATTTCTAAAAATCACTAAACATTGCTAATTCAATAAACAAACAATTTTCGATGTCGCATCAACCCATTATTGGCCCACTGATGGGCACGGGTCTTCTCCCAGAATGAGAGAGTTTAGGCCATAGTCCACCGCGCTGGTCAAGTGCGAATTGGTGGACACTGTCACTACATATGTATTAATTGAAATATATATGTTAAAAAAAACATAACAAAAAAGACAAGGCCGCTGAGTTTCTTGAAATTATATTATATGTAACTGTCAATTTGTAAGAGCCCCCGTAGGTCGAAAAAAAAACATTACATTTCACTATATATTTATTAAGATATTTTCTTAATCCATACTAGACTATGTCCAAAGTGGAATCTGTTCAATGTCGATTAAAAATTAGTATCGATTGTGTTGGCGTGCGGTCTTTTTGTGATAATAGAAATTTCAACTTTTGTCTGTCTGTGTTATTGATGTACCGAATGTTGTCATTTGAACGTTGACACACAATATTCTCATGTTTTTAGACATTTGCATTCTCAAGAATGGTACACATGTTTCGTGAACGTTGAATTGCAGTGTTATACAAAAAAAGGTCGCAAAATGTAGACTGGACTTGACTTGACGTAACTTGAGCTATCTGAGATTGAAAATCCCATCAAAATCGAACCAGCTTTTTCGAAAATTAGCCAGAAAACACACTTATAACACTGTATTTATTTTAATATGTACATTGTAACTTTTAAAAATAACTTCAATTTTATTTATTTCTACAGTTTGAGAGTATATATTTTGGAAAATTAAGTGGAAAGTATATTTTTTAAAAAATATTTAAAATCAGCAAGACCGCATGCTCTCGCCCGTATTTTATAAGAGTCGCTTCATAGTGATAAGTGATAAGAATTGAAGTAGGGGATAGTATATTTGTATGGACAGATATTATTTAATTTTGAACAATCATCACTACATAGTATAAAACAAGGTCGCTTCTCGCTGTCTGTCCCTATGTACGCTTAGATCTTTAAAACTACGCTACCGATTTTAATGCGGTTTTTGAAGTGAAACTTCTTTATCGGGGTTGGAGAAAAATTTTATGTAACATTTTTTCGTTACCCGCCATCTTTTTCTGTTACGCGCCGTCTTTTTTTTCCGTTACGCGCCATCTTATTCTTATCCCTACATAAAAACCTTCCTCTTGAACCACTCTACCTATTAAAAAAAATGTGTGCGTGTACTAGCGTACACTCGTAAGAAGTGAAACTTCTTTATGACGTTATTTTTCAAAAAATAATTTACTATATGCAACTTTACAGAAATTGGTTAAATAAATTTAATTAGATAAAGTTTAATAAAAGGCTTTTATTAAACTTTATCTAATAATCTAGTCTATAATAATCTATCTAATATCACGCGTAGTAGGGATAAGAAAAAGATGGCGCGTAACGGAAAAAAAAGATGGCGCGTAACAGAAAAAGATGGCGCTTAACGAAAAAATGTTACACTAAATTTTTTTCCAACCCCGATAAAGAAGTTTCACTTCAAAAACTGCATTAAAATCGGTAGCGTAGTTTTAAAGATCTAAGCGTACATACAGACAGTGTGAAGCGACTTTGTTTTATACTATGTAGTGATACATGCATAATATACACAGTCTTAGTAATATATACTCTGAAAAGAACCACGTTTTGTATCGAAGTGGAAAATTAAGTCCATTATTAAATAACATCTGTATGTATGTATTTAAGATTGAAGTTTGTATGGGACGTTGTATGACGAATTTGAATTTAGTCCTATACGGAAATTTTGTGATCCCAATATTAATGTTAATAGAAAGTTAGTTTTGTTTGTTTTAAGGGGCATGCGTTTATTTCTTGAGATGTTTTGAGGGGGGGGTGTCGGGTCCAATCTCACGTAATCAAAAAGGGGCGTGGCTTTCGCTTATCACGCATTTTTTCTGCTTTGTAAAAATAACATGTGAGATGAATGGGGGAAGGGTTGAGAGAGAAATTTCATGTCACGGAGAGAAATTTCATGTCACGAAGAGAAATTTCATGTCACGGAGAGAAATTTCATGTCATGGAGAGAAATTTCATGTCACAAAGGGGGGTTGATTTAATACCAAAGCAGTTCAAGCAATAAATGGACGCCCTCTTAGTGAAAAATATTTCGAAAGTTTTTTTTTTTTGTAGTGAAACTTATCGATTCTAATAGTTTGGCTACTTTTTGACATGAATCGCATCATATTCGGTACAGTAGTTGTAAGGACACATTTGTGTGATATCAGAATTGTGGGACTGATTCAAATTTGATTATGATTGTTGTATGACAAAATATTATTTATATTCAAAGAAAATATTATGACCAAGTATTCTTTTAGTTAAGAAAGGTTATTTTTTACTGTAATTGTGACGAAAATTCTACAGTACTTAATGCTTGGGGGTAGGATAATCAAATATAAAATAGGTGGGTGTGTGTACCACCGCCACACCTATTTCTAGCGTGAAGCAGTTCTTGCGCGAGATGGAAGGGTGTGGTTGCCGGCACACTTTTATATGAGGCAACCATCATAGTCCTCGGGAGTAGCGACGCATCTGTGATTGACTTCAGATGGAACCCATGTTCTGTATGAAGTTGCTTACAGATGTCCATACGGCAGTGGCCACTTACCATCAGGTGGAGTGCATGCTTGTTTGCTACTTCAGATATTCAAAATAGAGTAAGCTCTTTTTTGTATATTATAAAATTGTGCTTACTATTATGGTACAGTGAAATAATTATTTTAATTTCATCTTTTTATTTATGACATACGGTTTTGACGACCCGCGTGGCGGATCAGTCACCGTAACGGTCTGAAGCGCAATGGGTCCCCGGTTCGATACCCGGCCAGACAGGTATCGGAATGATGAGTTTAGATTCGTGTTCTGGGTCTAGGTGTTTGAGTTTTCGTCTTGTTTGTGTCCAGGGTACCCACGACACAGGTGAAAATCCTAGTGTGGAGCTATGAGTGTAGAAAGCGTGTTGTTTTTATTAAAAAACAATGACTATAAAAATAAGCAGAATTATAGTAGTTTTTTCAGACTAACCCCCCTCCCCCCTCTACCCATTTTTATTTTTTTCTTTCATTTTTATTCTTGACATATAAAAAACAATGACCTATCAAACAATATTTTGTCATATAACAATTGTCATAAATCGAGAGAAATGTGAATAGAATTATTATGAATATATATAAATATATTTACTACGTATTTTGTAATTTCTTACTCAGCATCTTCATTGTAAAACTTTGTCTTTAAATGTTGACGGAATCCATTTTGAATGTAACTTATTATTCCTGTATTCCTGTATGAATATCGGGATAGAAGGCATATAAAAATACTATGTTTCTGACGCGGTCGGATAAAGATTTAATTTATTTATTGCAATAAAATCCTCACTCCATACTAATGTTATAAATGTGAAAGTGTTTGTTTGTTCCTCTTTCACGTCGCCACATAGCTATTATATGATATGGTTTATATGCTGGGAGATAGTTAGGAGGGCGGAGAGTGACGTAGGATACTTTTAACCGCGCTCTCTCATTCCCATGAGAATATCTGTGTTTAATTAGTTAGTTGATACATATTTAGTAGTTCCAGACGTTGTTTAATAGATGGCGTTAGTAAAATTCATATGCATTTCTGAATCACGCTATCAAATGCTAATGGTAATTCCCTTTGACCGTGCGGGCGAAGCCGCGGGTAAGAGCTGTTATATAATTTGTGAAAATATAAATGTCGAGAATTTTTGGATTTTTCAAAACACAAACATATTGAGATTTTTGGTCTATCTTTCATTTTGACGTTATGACTTTGACTTTGCATTAAAATAGACACAAATTAATTTTACTAACGCCATCAATAGATGGCGTTAGTAAAATTTAGTAGTTCCAGACGTTGGTAATAACCAACGTCTGGAACTACTAAATATGTATCAACTAACAAAACATCGATATTCTCATGGGAATGAGAGAGCGCGGTAAACAGCCTACGTCACTCTCCGCCCTCCTATCTCCCAGCATGTAAACCATTATATAATAGCTATGTGGCGACGTGAAAGAGGAACAAACAAACACACTTTCACATTTATAATATTAGTATGGATTTTTTTTTATTATTTGTTATTTCATTTTTCAAATGCGAAGTTCGCGTCCAATTTGGATTTTGTCAACAAATTAGTATTTTTAGGATCACAACATTTTTATAATAAACCCTAGTCGTAAGTGTTTTAAATGTCCGCATCTGAATGCTTTTATTTTTAAATGTCGCTATTTTTTTGTTATGTATTCTCAATTGGTTAGTATAGATGGTTTGAGGGCAACGGTGAACGTATAAGTATGTCTCCCTTAAAGGGTAAGGCCCTTTAGACACAGATAGCGGCTACACTATTACCCGTTATTGTCCCACTGCTGGGCACGGGTCTTCTCTCAGAATGACAGAGTTTAGGCCACAGTCCACCGAGCTGGCCAAGGACGAATTGGTGGACTTCACACACCTTTCAGAACTTTTTTTTTAAGAACTCTCGGGTGTGTAGGTTTCCTCACGATGTTTTCCTTCACCGAAAAGCAGTGATAATTAATTTATAATACGCACATAAATCAGTGGTGCGTGCCTGGGTTTGAACCTCGGACCTCCCGATCGAGAGGGCAAGTTTCAACCACTAGGCTATCACTGCTCTATACATATATGCGAGTAGTGAAAACTGAAGTCCGATTTTTCAAAAAAAAAGTGGCACTCGGGGACTGCCGCGGTAAAGCTATTGCATAGCATTTGTTAGCAACTTATGCAATTATGATTATTTATTTTTTCTTTGATATTAATTCAAGTTTTTTGTTTAATACTATATACTTTCTCACAAACAGCTGTTTACATACTCGTCCGATTTCCGAGCAGCTCGTCTCGATCCGTGCGAGCTTCGTACTGTCGTACCATATACATACACGTTAAGCGAATGGCCGCGCTACATGGTAGGCGGAGTGGGAGGCTGTTAGATTTTTCGTTACGGAATTTCTTGGTTCGGTAGCTGCGCTCAAAGCCCGTGATAGCTATGCAATAACTTAATAAATGTATTATTTAAATTGCTAAATAACTGAGATAATTTAAAAAAAAAGAACTTTTTTTTTTCTAATACAGAATGATTGATGTCTTTGAGAAGTCTTTAATAATTATAGTATAAAAAGTTTAGCATAAATCTGACTTGTAACAGTTTTAGGTTAAAACCTCAGTGTAGTTCTGTGTTTTGGTCTAAGAGACATACTTATGAGGCGTTACTTAGTCCTCGCGTAGCATCTGTAGACAAAGATCTTATTCGGAGCTGAATATAGGGCATTTTTACTATTAAAATTGTATTAAGCTTAGACAAAAAAATACTTGATTTTTAACTGACTTCCCAGAAGGAAGTATGTATTCGTCACATACATTTTTTTTATTTTGTTATGTTTTTATACCAAAAAAGGAACTATAATCTATATCTCTCTATAGATAAGAAAATATGAAAGTAAATTAAAAAAAAATCATTTCCATTCTGTATTTATGTTAGGTATTTTAATACATATTATTTAATGTTATTTTATGATTAGATTAATAAGCGGTCGTAATTGAAAAAAAAACGAATATTTTTCTAATGTCTATCATAATTGTAAGCATCGCATAATATATCCTTAATATTAAATTTTGTCAAAAAATACATAGATTAATTATGCATAATAAGCGGAAACATCCGACGTTTAGAAAGAGAAATAGGTATTGCGGTGCCCTATCTGTCTCTTTCTCGCAATTAGACGAGAAGAGATAGAGGTCTTCATTCTCTCTCTTTTTTTAAGCGAAGGACAGTTGGAAGCTATACTTCCCTCTAATTCATCTAACTCTATGAAAAATAGTTGTGTAAGTAATAAGTTATCTGTGACATTTTGTTTTTAATTTGGAATCTGTCAGATTTTTATTTATTTTATCTATATTTCGAAAGCTGTCATGGATACAGATTAAATATGTAAATAGGTATGGTATCATGTAATCGTTACTGTAAGTGCTTTTAAGTAAATAAAAATAATTCGCATTTTTGTCATGTTGTTGTTTTATTTTTAATGTGTCGATGTGGCGATAACTGATCGGCATGTAATTTGTTTTGGCGAATCAATACATACTAATTATATAAATGCTTATAAAATGTTCAGAGTCTATAGTGATTATGAAGTATAGTCACATTTGTGGCGACCTTCCGCAACTCGTCAAGAGATGGCGCTACTAGTATTCCGACACGCAATCGAAATATTCACAATACCCCGCATATATACAAGTTCCGAACGACTGTCGGTACGGCCGCTCCCCAGGCTTTTACATGAGGCGACCGTCATAGTCCTCGGGAGTAGCAACGCATCTGTGATTGACTTCAGATGGAAGACATATTCTGTATGTTGCTTACAAATGTCTACGGACGGCAGTGACCACTTACCATCAGGAGGACTGCATGCTCGTTTGCTACTTCAGTCAGATATATAGACAAGTTCCGAACAGACAACCGCTCCCCAGGCACGACACGCCTGGTGAGAGAACCTTCACCTAATTACCTTTTTTGGAAGTTGAGGTCTTAACAGCTAAAAATATAGTTTTTGACCATATTATATAGCATTGTTAAATCACCAAAATATTTCAATGAACGATCACAAATTATAAACACAGAAAATATTTAAAAAAAACGCAATAAATTCACAATATTAACACATTTATGGTGACGCAAAATTCATATTGGATGCTCACCAGATGGACCTGAAAAGGACAGCGGGAAACCGTTGGATTCAGAGGGCACAGGACCGGTTGGAGTGGCGCCATTTAGGGGAGGCCTATGTCCAGCAGTGGACTTCAAAGGGCTGATGGATGGATGGATGCAAACGTGTTAGGATAGTGGGTGAAAAAAAAGACAGTATTTGCTGTTTTTTTGCGATTTATATTAAAATTTAAAGGAATTATAAAGTTTCATCTACATTTTTTTGGATTTCTATTCTAACAACTTAATAAGCTCACGCATCCGTGTAAATTACGCAGAGATGATATATTTTTTCAAGATTTAAAATTCATTTAACACAAAAACTTCAGAACAAAATAAAAACCTTCTTGAATAATATATTTAAACATGGTTCAATAAAAGGTAGCAAGCATGTACTTTTGATGATAAGTGGTCACTGCCGTATGGACATCTGTACTTCATATAGAACAAGGTTAAATAGGAAGCCAATGACGAAACTCAGCTAACACTGATCTAGGATTGATTATAGATGTCAATAGGCGGCAGTGGCCACCTACCACCAGGTGGACTGCATGCACGTTCGCTACTTCCAAATAATATAAAAATGTCCTCGATTCGAATGTAAAGCTATCTCAACACGATAAAACCGTGCGGCACTCGGGGACTGCCGCGGTACAGCTATTGCATAGCATTTTTTATCAACTTATGCAATTATAATTATTTATTTATTTATACAGTATTTTTTCTTTGATATTAATTCAAATTCTTTTCTTTGATACTATATACTTTCTGACAAATAGATGTTTTCATATTCGTCCGATTTCCGAGCTCGTCTCGACAAGTTACGCGAACGCTCGGCCGCGCTACATGGTAAGCGGAGTGGGGGGTGTTAGGTTTTTTTCGTTACGGAATTTCTTGATCCGGCCGCCGCGATAAAAGTTATGCAATAGCTTAATAATTATCAGATTAACATATTTTTAATTTATTTACATTTTACTTGATTTCACTGACAATATAAAAAGAAGAAGTTACAAACTTATCTCATACTATCTGACCCGGTGAACTTTGTTCCGCTTAAAAGTCAAAAATCTAAAATTATCAGTGTTCCTCTACTCTATTATACATGTATCGTACATAAAAACCTTCCTCTTGAATCACTCTATCTATTAAAAAAACTGCATTAAAATCGGTAGCGTAGTTTTAAAGATCTATGCATACATAGAGACAGCGGGAAGCGGCTTTGTTTTATACTATGTAGTAATACTATTGTGACAAACTTGATAGTTATGTCATCTCTGCTTACCTTTTAACGAAAGTATGAGAATCAAGTATATAGATAACCAATATACCAGTAAACAATCCACTCTCCCTCACACATACATAGGCAATTGATCTCGTTAGTACAAGTATTATTCCTCAAAACAAGGACCGTTTACGTTTTTACACACTTTTATTAGCTTGGGTTGTATGTAACGGAATCTTAGAACTTCCACCGGGTTCCAAAATTCCGGTTAATTTGTAACTTTGCACTCCACACGTATCAAGGACAACAGACGTGACAATGCAATAATATGAAAAAAAAATCTTCAAAAAAGCTTGTTTTTATTAGCTTCACCTGTATGTTTGTTTGTATGTTTGCAACCGACTTCTTTGGGCGCGATTTTGACCCACTTTAAACGGCCAGATTTCGTTCAAACTTTGTAGATTTATTGAGGACCGATGACAATCCGCTTTTTTTAAAATAAAATATTTTTCTTATTCCCACTATTATTAATTTATATTCATTGAAATTTTTAACACTATTTTCTTAATTTAAATTCATTTAAATTTATTTTCTATTTTTTAGTTCGGTTTTCTATAAAAAGCGTGTATTTTAGTTTTTATAAACTATTATTTATTTGGTGTTATATACAACCTTCCTCTTGAATCATTCTACCTATTAAAAATCTGCATTAAAATCCGTAGCGTAGTTTTAAAGATCTAAGCATACATAGGCAGACAGCGGGAAGCGATAAAATTTATTTCTAACTAGCTGAAGCCCGCAGCTTTGCTCGCGTTAAAAAAAATATAACCGATTGTCCCGTGGGAATAAGACATTCTCCCACAGTAAAAAGTAGCCTATATGTTAATCCAGAGTGTCAGCTAACTCCCTACCAAATTTTATGAAAATCGCTCCAGCCGTTTACACGTGAAGAAGTAACAAACATACACACTCACAAACTTTCGCCTTTATAATATTAGTACGAAGTATGATTGTCCTACTAATATTATAAATGCGAAAGTTTGTGAGGATGGATGTATGTGTGTTTGTTATTCTTTCACGCTAAAACTACTGAACAGATTTGGTTGAAACTTTACAGTAGTATAGGTTATACATCAGAATAACACATGGACTATAATTTATACCGATTTTCTTGTAATAAGGTTATATTATAACGAGAAATATCAGATTAGTCGCAAAAAAAAGTTGTCCTCTGAGAGCTATCTTCGCGTACGCTGCCTAAACCGTTGGAGATATCCAAATACAATGTACGGTGGGATTGTTTGGCTTTTCTTATAAATCCCTTTCATAATTAGCGTATTTTCGACTTATTTAAAGGCTAGCTTTAAAGAATATACTTGTTTTTTTGGCGCTATACATGTTATTGTTTTATAAAATGACGACCTGAGTTGCAGAGCGGTTACCATACCGGTCTGACACGCTATGGGTCCCGTTCGATTCCCGGCCAGACAGGTATCGGCTATACAGAGTGTTTGTGTATTCGTCTTGTGTGTCCATGGCACCCATGTCACAGAGAAAAACCTACTATGAGGTTATGTAGAAAGCGTGTGTTTATTTTATACTCTCTCGATCAATCGCCTTAGATCTCTTGTATCAAAATGTTCATCATGTTCTACTGGTGTGTGGAATGGGAAGCCATGCTGAAGTCCCGATGGTCCCTCCAGTGCCGCTCCACGAACTTCCTGATATAATTGTAAGGTTTAGAATCGTGTTCGCCTATCACATTCTCCACCTGCAAACAAGAGTCACTTTAGTTTAAGAAAGATACAAAAATAGTAAATTGAAGTGCAAACATCGTCTGAAAAAGCTGATATTTTTGAAGTGAAACTTCTTTATCGGGGTTGTAAAAAAATTTAGTGTAACATTTTTTCGTTACGCGCCATCTTTTTCCGTTACGCGCCATCTTTTTCTTATCCCTACCACGCGTGATATTATATAGATTATTAGATAAAGTTTAATAAAAGCCTTTTATTAAACTTTATCTAATTTAACTTTATTTAACCAATTTCTGTAAAGTTGCATATAGTAAATTATTTTTTGAAAAATAACGTCATAAAGAAGTTTCACTTCTTACGAGTGTACGCTAGTACACGCACACATTTTTATTTATCTGTCGTGAAGTTGCAAACGAACATGCAGTCTAGGAGTAGCAACACATCTGTGATTGACTTCAGATAGACCCAATGTTCTGTATGAAGTTGATTACAGATGTTGCAGAACGACAGTGACCACTTACCATCAGGTGTACTGCATGCTCGTTTGTTACTTTAATCAGATAAAAAGAAAGGTAGCCATCTCACCTTATATGGTGGCATGATGGTGACCTCATTGTATACGCGGATGCTCTGACCCGCCCAGGACACATCGTCGATGACCCGCGCGATCGCCAGGAAGAGCCGCTGCCCCTCCGGGTCCAGGCAGGCTGATAGAGCCGATACCTGAAAACACAGAAAAAATCATTAAAATCGGTTCACCCAGTGCGGAGTAATCATCTTCTATATCTTCTATCTCTATCGTGCATTTTTAAGTAACTTGCCGCAGATGAAGGAGTATGAAATTAGGTACAACTATAGTTGATGTAGAGAAGGAATGCGCAATGCAAATATTTTTTCAAATAATGCATAAAACATACATAAAATCAACTAAAACACATTACACACACTACCTTGCATTTGACACAAACACATACGTAATAAACGAAATAGAACATTCAATGTCTTACTATGAAAACACATAACGTCAAAATTGTCAAATGTCTTTGTCAAAATACCCGCTATTGCTTTTAAATGCAGCTTGGATAATAAACATCTTTTACCACCTTTAACGGGTGCAATCAAAATACTCAGACCTCGCGATGGAGAGGTTTCAACCATTAGGCTATCACTGCTCTGTAGAATTGAATTATCGTTAACTGTAGCTGTTTACGATAATTCAATCTGTGTATCACGTATATTTGATCAATAATTCTTTCAAATCTCTGAGTTTCGACCAAGCTCTGAAATCCTATGACGTTTGTTATTTAAATAAATTCTAGAGATCTAATGAATGAACAACTGTAAAAAACAATGTTTACAACTGCATTCAAGAAAGTGACTAAGGAATATTTGCATTAGCCAATGTCGAATAAAAAAAAAACGCTTTCTACACTCATAGCCCCACAGTAGGATTTTCTCCTGTGTCGTGGGTACCATGGACACACAAAGACGAATACACAAACACCCAGACCCAGAACAAGAATCTAAACTCATCATTCAGATACCTGTCTGGCCGGGAATCAAACCCGGGACCCACTGCGTGTCAGACTGGTAAGGTAACCTCTGCGCCAAGCGGGTCGAATAAAGACATTAGTTACATCCTGTGCTTTTACATATTATGTGCTGTTATTTTCCTTGTGTTTAATTGTTCTTGATCTGATTGAAATAGCAAACGAGCATGCAGTCCACCTGATGGTAAGTGGTCACTGCGACCCTGTGACATCTGTGAGCAACTATAAATAGAACATAGGCTCTATCTGAAGTCAATCACAGACGCGTTGCTACTCCCGGGGACTATGATGGTTGCCTCATATAAAAGTGTGCCAACAACAGTTTAATGGAAACACAAGAAATGCTTCACACTAGAAATATGTGTATGTATGTGGTGGTGGTACCTCCCAGGTCGAACTACCCTGTTCTAGCACCTCTACCCCTTTTTTTTTTGTTTTCAAGGGGGAAACCTTCAAAAGGTACCCGACGCCGTGGGAGCGACGCAGGGTTATGTGGGATTTTTACCACACTAAAACCCCCCCGGTGGCCGTCCTCGGCGCTGAAAAGGAGGACTCCGGGATCTTGAAACGACTTCAACCGGAATCCTCCGAGCGAGCACCTCCACCCCTATTCTGTGTAAAGATGTCCATATGGCAGTGACCACTTACCATGCTCGATTGTTGCTTCAATTCAAGAGCAGGACGACATCTTTCTACTGTTCAAACCAGAACCTATCACTTTATACTGCTCTGTTAAAAGAAAAAACGTCGTGTATTGGCACCAGAGCGGAATCACAAAGAGTTTTACCTTAAGTTAGGTTTTAAGCAACTATTCAGACCGACTTTCACAACAATATGGTATATTATGTAGTTCGACCGGGGAAGTACCACCGCCACACCTGTTTCTAGCGTGAAGCATTTCTTGCGTTTCTATAGAAGGGTGTGGTTGCCGGCACACTTTCACATGAGGCGACCATCATAGTCCTCGGGAGTGGCAACGCATCTTTGATTGACTTCAGATGGAACCCATGTTCTGTATGAAGTTGATTACAGATGTTCATGGGCGGCAGTGACCACTTACCATCAGGTGGACTGCATGCTCGTTCGCCACTTCAGTCAAATAAAAAAAAAATATTAACATAATAACATGACCACTAAACCACTATACTTAGTCTTTATACAACTTTTAAGACAGATACTGTCACTAAAACACTATAGCTAAGCAAAATGACAAGCACTTACTAATCTTCGCTTATTTTCTATGGAATTCCGGACTCTAGTATTAAGTCGATGAAGGTTGAGAGACGACGGGGGCTCCGGGATGGACGTCACCTCCTTCTTAATCTGGACGTCGCTGACCAGCGACAGGTTCACAATGTTCACGTCGTGCCGCTTCGGGTTGCCAGAGGACGACGGACATTTTAATATCAACATTTTGGTTTGCGGATCAAACGCTAACACCTCCCCTTCGATTACTTCATTGTAACAAGTCCGCGTCGCAACAATGCTCCCGATCGTGAAGCAGTCGGAGACCACTGTTGACATCTTGGATACTACAGCATGCGGCGTGTTATGTAAATAGATATTCGGCCTGTTTTGTTAGACCAAATCCGCCATTGCATTGCATTGGTAGGGTTGCGCTTCTGCGATTTTTGAATCGAGTGAATCGATTGTGAGTAGTTCGAGATTTTGATTATATATCGATACTAATGTGAGCAATGGAAGTGTTTGAAACAATAAACTGAAAGACATAATTGTAATGACAGTCACATGAAAAATAAAATAACAACCATTTTACTTAATTGACTTGACAAACATTTGAGATCTATAATTAAAAATAAATAAAAAATCTAAAAAATTGAAGAGATGGCTATAATAGAATCATAGAATTAAAATAATTAGAAATTAAAGAGTCCATAGCACATGGGCACAAAGTTTGATTATACGATTAGATTCGATATTTAAAGAATCGAATTTAAAAAATCGGTACAAATCGTACATCCCTAAATTAGCAATAGTTCAGATAAAGACAGCATGAATGGCGTTATGTTTATGCAAGCTTCTAATATATATTTTTTTTATTAATCACTGAATTATTTCGTTTGAATATAATATGTATGAAAAAGTATAATTATCTCTAAAAAAGAACAAAATAATAAAATGCCTGTCATAAAAATAATTCTTTAGGAAATATATTATCATAACGGTATCCTAAGGATGAATGATTTATTTACATTTACAACATGCAAGAACTAAACGTTTACCTTTCTCCATTCACGTCACGTTCTAATTTGACATTTAGACGCAGAATCACAGATAACGAATAGGTAAAAATGTTGTAACTTATAAATTCCTATCATGAAATTAATTTATAATTTCCTTAATTATATTTTAATGAATAATCTTATTTTTTGTAACAATTCTATTATACCATAATAATAAAAAATAATTGAGTGTATCTTGGCTGCAAAGAGTGTACGTGTGTGTAAATATAGAAATAAAAACTGTGATGACGATTGTTCTTTGGCGGGAACCATTACTTTTCTGCATTTTTAATTTTTTACTGCGTTTTCGCAAACAAAAAATAAAATAACGTTAAACATTTTTTTTACTCTTATGTACAAATTATTTGTGGATTTCTTTGTGCCTTCGAGTTTAAAGAAAACAATATATTAATAGTAGACATATTAAATAATTGAAATTGGAAATAAACTTTAAATATACACAATACTTACATAGGTTTTTGGCGAGCTTATTAATTTATAAAATATTTTTATGATAAGTTGTATTTTAAAATCAGATAATTAGGACATCAGATTATTTAATAGTATGTGAAAAAATTACCCCCATAGTTCGACTCTCGGAACGTACAGTCGTACACTATCGAATCTACAAATTGACTACTTTCCAGGAGAACGATTTGAAGTTGTATTTTTCGATTATATTCCGTGCTTAAATAGTGCAGAATCAATAATGTTCATTTCGAAATTAGGCTAAATATTGGTCACATTTTTTTTCTTTAAGTTATATAAACAGTACGCTATTAAGTTATTTTTAGAGCATTAAAACGAAAAACACGTTTTTGCAGTTTCGATGATGTACGTTGCGAGAGTCGAGATAAGTAAATAAAAATGGATATTATGTATTATTACAGAAGATATGAATGGTAAGTTTTATTTGATATTTACCTATATAAATACCATAATTAAGAATATATTATATATAGCATGTATGCTACTCTATTTATTTCACATTTTTCTTAAATGTTAATCAACTTTTTTTGACATTGTTTTATGAATATGTATATTGTTTTTATTTACCATGTTCTAAGGTTCTATAAAAAGTTTTAAATGTGTTCAACAATATATAATCTTTTAATAAAAGATAAGGTTTCTATTTCAAATGTGCAATAATAGTTGACAGGGGGCCAAGTATGTAAGTGAATATAACCCAATCTCTAAATAAGTAATTTAATGTAAAAATGCATTTGCTCGTTATCTATTTTATGTTTACTTGACCTTAATTTTTTTGTTTTTTTTTTAATTATTAATTTACTTGTTTTAATAAATAGATATAACACAAAAATGTAAAACAAATATTAAAATAATTAAATTAAATATAATTAAATATGACAATTAATTAAATTGTAATTAAAGTAATGAAATCTGTTCTTTTCAGCTTAATATCTGAAAGTTCCCGCACGTCGGAACCAGTATATTAAACTGATTTTTGTGACTTGATGGGATGTTCGGGGCTCGCTCCACTCCCATCGCGGGTCGGCCCGGCATTGCAGTGCCGCCGGGATCGGCCCACATAAATAACTCTGTCGAATCTAGGAAATAGCTTGCATGCAAGCTAGTTATAGCAGTTAATTTGCACATAATTACTGTGCTAGTATCAGCTTTTTCTGGAATGGCTTAAAATTCCGGGCAGTTGTTGAAAGTAGCAGTAATGTTAGTGCTAAATACATGAATAATTAAGTAAATAAGAGTCAAATATAAATTAATTAATAAGACATATAAAATAAATTTCACTTCAAAAGAGTGTATCTCAATTGGAAAATTATTGGTAATGATATCTAGTAAGATAAAGAGTTAATATTTTTAATAAATAATGATCTTTAAAATTAAATGGGTAAAATTGATATTTATTGTATTTTACTAGCTGTATCTATGAGTAGGGAATTTGATCCTCGGCTTTTTTTTAGTGGAATTAAAAATCCCGGGATTTCCGGATTGTCCGGAGACAATCCCGGGTCTATATCGGATGGTATAGTCCCGGGATTTGGATAAATGATAAAAATCCGAGAATAGTGTGTAAAAATCAGCTTTCTGTGTGAAAATTAGCTTTTCACTCTTCCTTTCATTAACAGGACCATTAGATTATTGTCATTAAATAATTATTTAAAAAGTAAATTCACTTAAATCTTCTCATAAAATAAACAATTGACTTCTTTATTTTGACTTCAAAAGTAAAATTCAATTTAAGGGAATAAAAAATACGTATTTTTCTACAAGACAAATAAGAGTTCAAAACATTATCATAACGGTATTCTATGGATGAATAATTATGATTTACTTATAATAAATTCAAATTCAAAATGGCCGCCATCAAGAAAAAAATGGAAGTTTACATATATTTGTACAACATGGCCGACGCAACAAAATGGCGGACTTGATATTTTTGTACAATTCACCCAATATGGGTGTCAAATAAAAGGACTTTATGTCTAAAATACAATACGATATGAAAAAATCCAAATTCAAGATGGCCGCCATCAAAAAATTTGAAAGTTTACATATATTTGTACAATACACCCAATATAGATATCAAATGAAAGGGCTTAATTTGTAAAACACATAAACCCCTAAAAATATTCAAATCCAAGATGGCCGCCATAAAGAAAATTGAAGATTATAGATTTTAGTCCAACCCACCCAATATAGGTATCAAATGAAAGAGCATTTGGTTCTCGGACAACTAAAAGTAAGAAAATAGAATAATATTAAAAAATGATTTTCAAACAAGCTTTTATTTTAATGCACTGAAAAGGAAAAAAAATCCTGTAGTTCCGGGACCAGAATAGGACTACGGTAACCTCTGCCTGTCGTAAAAGGCGACTAAAAGAGGCTTCCGGGGTTGCGGGCGGGAAGAGTGGGAGCTCGAACCGTCCGGTCAAGTGACCCCGGGAAGGACGGCGGCATGTGTGGTTGCATGTTGCCGTAAAAACCAGAATGTGCGGTGAGCAGTTCACGCCCACCAGAGAAGAGCCCGATGGGGCACACGCTGAGGACACCGGCGGCGGTCAACTGGAGTTCCCGGAGTCCTCTTCGCAGCGTCGAGGTCGGCCACCGGGGGGGTTTTAGTGCGGTAAGAATCCCACATAACCCGCGTTGCTCCCACGACGTCGGGTACTTTTTTGGAAGTTTCCCCCTCGAAAACAGAAAAAAAAGGTCAAACCCATCATTTTGTTGCATCGTACAATTTTCTATCATATAAAAGCTTGTCGCTAGATTAGTCTAAGAAACCTAATTAAATGTAAAAATGCATTTGCATGCAGAAATATAAAACAATTTTTAAAATAATAATGATAGTAATAAAATTGTTTATTGCCCCAAAATTGTCATATATAATAGTTTAACTACAAGCAGGAGCAATAACAAAGGCGATACATTAAAATAAATATAATAGCAAATTATACAAAAGAAATAATCCGACAAGAAAAAGCATCAATATGAGGGCAAAGGAAGAGGCTCAGCACTTTGCTGACTACACTCCCCAGGATATTATGTAATAATCAACATTATTATGCATTAAAATGCTTATGTTTAATAATTTTGCTTATTACCTTTGCTTTCTGCTTATTATAAACGATTAAGATTTAATAATTATATTTAACAGCATATTCATGATTCTATTCGCATTATAATAGCTGCTTGTTTCCGTGTTGGTTATACAGATGGTTATTCCGGGCAGTTGTTGAAAGTAGCAGTAAAGTTAGTGCTAAATACATGTTATATAATTAAGTAATTAAGTGTCAAATATAAATGAATTAATAGGATATATAAAATAAATTTCACTTCAAAAGAGCTTATCTCAATTGGAAATATTAAAAAAAACTAGCACTGATTCCAACTCGGACACATCAATTAAACCAAAGCTTTTACGGAAGAGCGCCAATTATATATAACAGAATACCAGAGTCCATACGATGCCACAAGAACATCAATATATTCAAAAATAAATTAAAAACATATTTATTAGATAAATGTTACTATAGTGTAAACTCTTTTTTAAGTGATAACAGTGATCGGTTAAATTTGTGAACTTGTGTATAAGTTTAAGTGCTGTTTAATAATCTGTGGACACAATATCTAGTGACATTTATTATTACTATTACTTATAATCCATTAAAATTAGTTTTTTCATTAATTTATACTTCAAAGATTTACTTTAATTTATATTTGTAAGCCACTCAGTGGCAGAATAAGCGAACAAAAATGTTTGAATACCAACTGTACATAATTAGGTTACCTTATTCACAAATAAATTGATTTGATTTGATTTGATTTGATTTGATTTGGAAAATTATTGGTAATAATATCTAGTAAGATAAAGAGTTAATATTTTTAATAAATAATGATCTTTAAAATTAAATGGGTAAAGTTGATATTTATTGTATTTTACTAGCTGTATGTATGAGTAGGGAATTTGATCCTCGGCTTTTTTAGTGAAATAAAAAATCCCGGGATTTCCGGATTGTCCGAAGGCAATCCCGGGTCTATATCGGATGGTATAGTCCCGGGATTCGGATAAATGATAAAAATCAGAGAATAATTGTGTAAAAATCAGCTTTCAATAACAGGTCCATCAGATTATTATCATTAAATAATTATTTGCAAAAGTAAATTCATTTAATCTTCTCTTAAAATAATCAAACGACTTCTGTCTTTTGACTTCGAAAATAAAAATCAATTTATGTGAATAAAAAATACGTGTTTTTCTACAAGACAAAAATGAGTTCAAAACATTATCATAACGGTATTCGTAGGATGAATAATTATGATCAACTTACATTATAGTTAGAGATAGTGGCGTAACTACGGGGTGGCAAGTCGGCAAAATGCCACGGGCCCCCAGTCGGAAGGGGCCCCCAGTCAGAGGAAAATCCAACTCCGAATATTTATTAAACATGTTATGTAAAAAAAAAGTGTTGTCTTTGATTTATTTTTGTTACCTACTCAGTTGCATACACAAGTAAAAGAATGTATTATATAAAATTCAAATCATTTTAAAATTTTAGGACTGGGTTTCAACTTTTTTATATTAGGGGGAGGAACCCCATCCGATGAATTTGCCATGGGCCTCAAACGGTATAGTTACGCCACTGGTTAGAGAGAATAGTTCAGGAAACCACAGACCTGGATCTGAGCAAAATTTATTGTGGACAATCTCGTGACAGGCTCTAATGATAAAAAATTTTACGATGCAACAAAATAATGGGTTTGATTACTACAAGACTTATGTTTTTCTTTTCAGTGCACTGAATTAAGAGCTTGTTTTAACAAACATTTTTTTAATTGTTATATTTTCTTATTTTTTGTTGTCCCAGGACCCAATGCTCTTTCATTTGATACCTATATTAGTTAATTAGCTGCTAGTGTCTGTGGTACATTTCCACAGGGCAGCGTGTTGGCTCATTTATTATATTTATAATTGTAAATATTAGCAAATAAATTAGTTAATATTTTGTTATTTTTTAATTAATAAATGACCTAAGAAGTGTGTGACCTAAGAATGTAAAATGTATATATGCAATATGAAATAATATAAAAAGAATGATTGTAAATTTAAATCAAAAAAATCACATTAAATTAAATTTAACATTATACAATAATAATCAATCAGCATGAGATAAATGAAAATTTAGGAGATGAGCAGTGGAGTCTTTTTGTGTATTTGCAGATAAGATCTTTGAAACGTTTTGAATATGAAGCTAATTATCGAATACTAGCAGTCCCCGAGGTTTTCACTCGCGTTAAAAAAAAATGTCTGATAGATGGTTTGGTGACTTAAGAATTTCTGTATGGGAAGTTGGATGCTGCACCTTTTGCTGCTCGGAGACCTGGGTCGCTTATGTTTAATATGTTAATGTTATGTTTAATAATTTGCTTATTCGCTTTGCTTTCTGCTTATTATAAACGATTACGATGTAATAATTATATTTAAGAGCATATTCATGATTGTGTTCGCATTATAATAGCTGCTTAGTTCCGTGTTGGTTCAACAGATGGTGCCAGAAACGTTAGTTTCGCGCTCGCGAACTAGGTGGCGCTACAAAATTTTACCGCGGATTTGTGCATCACGCTGTTGAGAACTCGTGTAGGTTCGCATAAATAGGCTCGGAACTTAGAATTTGGTATCGCTTCTCGGCCTTTTGGCTAAGATCAAAGTGTAGTATCTGTTCTTTTCAGCTTAATATCTGAAAGTTCCCGCACATCGGGACCAGTATATTAAACTGATTTTTGTGACTTGATGGGATGTTCGGGGCTCGCTCCACTCCCATCGCGGGTCGGCCCGGCATTGCAGTGCCGCCGGGATCGGCCCACATAAATAACTCTGTCGAATCTAGAAATTGGCTTGCTAGCAAGCTAATTATAGTAGTTAATTAGTACATAATTACTGTGCTAGTTTCAGCTTTTTAAGTTTGTTCCGGATAGGCTTAAAATTTAACGTTACTAATAAGTTATTGCTAAATACATATTATATAATTAATTAAGTGTCAAGTATAAAATAATTAATAAGATAAATAAAATAAATTTCACGTCAGAGGAGCTCATCTTAATTCCAAAACTGTTGGTAATAATATCTAGTAAGATAAAGAGCTATTATTTTTAATGAATAATGATCTTTAAAATTAAACTAGCTGTGCCCGCGACTTCGTCCGCGTGGAATAGTTATTTTGGGCATAATTTATTTATGCAAACAACCTCCTCAGCTTTATAAATTATAGCTGTTACCCACGACTTTGTCCGTTTCATTTTCTATTATTATTTTAGACAATTTAGTTTTGAAAAGAATATAGCTAACTCATATAGCTCATATATAAAAAAAAATTTTGAAATTATTAGAACCTAAAACAAAATATCCTTAACACAAAATCAAATAAGTAGTATTTAAAAAGTATTTTTACACGACGATAAAACGACGCAAGATCTCTAAGATATCAATATCTTCTAAGATGTTCATTGAAATTAAGTGATGTCTAAGACAATTTTGTTCACAATTAAATACTCTTAATTAACTACACATTTATTTGGA
Source organism: Spicauda simplicius (assembly GCA_949699795.1). NCBI lineage: Eukaryota > Metazoa > Arthropoda > Insecta > Lepidoptera > Hesperiidae > Spicauda > Spicauda simplicius. The sequence continues at coordinate 560,691 of OX453086.1, read as the reverse complement.
CAAAGATTAATATTATTACGTTTATACAACTCTTAACTAATTTCGACCGAATTTGATTACCATGAAAACGGTTCTAGTGAGTTAATCTTAAAAGATAGACATATACTGTCGCGGACATTTTTTTAGATCATTTCAAGAGAATTAATTCTTTCATACATATATTTTTGGTATCTTGTACCGTTTTCGCAGCGCACGCAACGGAAGCCCTCAAGGATGAATAATTTTCCCCGTTTTTTTCACATTTTCCATTATTTCTTCGCTCCTAATAGTTGCAGCGTGATGTTATATAGCCTAAAGCCTTCCTTGATAAATGGTCTATTCAATACAAAAAGAATTTTTAAATTCGAACCAGTAGTTCCTGAGATTAGCGCGTTCAAACAAACAAACAAACAAACAAACAAACAAACAAACTCTTCAGCTTTATATATTAGTATAGATATAGAAGTATAGATATCGGGATATACTTTTTCAACCAACTCCTCTACATTTAAACGAAGACGTATCGATATAAAAATTGATTTTAATTTTTCCGGATAACAAAGAAATCATTAGAAAATTGGAATATCACTGAACAGCGACATATATTCTAAGTTCATATTTTGTTCCATGTGGTCGTAAATTGTTCTTTGTAAAGCAGAAGACAGAATCAAAACACTTTTACAATTCATACGAACAGGGCGCACCCGCTCGCAGGGCGCTGCCGCACCCTGCTCGCTTATTTTTTATGTTTTCTTTTATGTTCCTACCTAACCTAACCCATCCTGTTTAAAAAGCTACAGCTAAATCCAACTCTTAATAATAACATGACAATACTCCTGCATTTTCAGGATTTAGGTATTCAAAGTGACACTTTTCATCATAATGTTCTCTCAGGAACGGGTCATAATGTATTGTAATCAATAAGTACCAAACTCATACGGCTTAAGTAGGTTGTGTACTTAGATTATCAGGGTTGATGAATTGAAGTTTAATTTATTAATAACATTTCAGTTTAATGAGCTGTCATTAAACTCATAATATATACTAAAAACAACCGTAAGCATTATGTGACTACCTTTTATAATTTAGGCTTGCACTATCCCGCTTCATCAGGGAGGACGTGAAGGTAAAAAAAATATCCCGTGTCTTTGCTTAGTATTCTTATTACTTATACGTAAGCACTTCCGAGACAACTTCTATAGCTTGGGCTTGCAATACCCTGCATCATCAGGGCTGAGGAGCTTAAGGTCGAAATTGTCATCATGTGTCTTTGCTTAGTAATTATATTACATACCCGAAAGCACTAAATAGCTAACTTCTATGGCTTAGTAACCCTGCATCATCAGGGTTGAGGAGTTGAAGGTAATTTTTTTTACCGTGTATCTTTGCTTGGTATTTTTATTACATAAACGTAAGTACCAAATAGTCAACTCTTACGGTTTAGTCTTGAAATACCCTTACATCATCAGGGTTGAGGAGTTGAAGATCAAATTTTGTCCCATGAATTTGTTTAACAATCTTATTATATATCCATAAAAATAAATTGACTTACTTCTACGGATCAGGCTAGCAGTACCCCTGCATCATCAGGATTGAAGAGTTGCAGGTCAATTTTTTTAGAAAATATCTGCTTAGTAATCTCATTCTACATTCAACCCAATTGGACTCCTACAGCTTAGATTTGGCCGAGTATCGTTAATTTCGTTAATATGCTTCAAAGAAATGGATCCTATGATCAGAATCGTATCAAACTCATCAGAGTACCCTTAAAGTACATTCTTTCAAATAAAAGAAAAATCATCAAAATCGATTGGCGCGAAATTGAGTTATTCATCTATTTATCGCGCACATCGTTAATGCAAATATCAGACTTAAGCGCTTTTCTTATGGATGCCACTGTCAAAAGTGAACTAAAAATAAATGAGACCCCATGACACGCACTACCTTTCAAATGAAAAAAAAATCATCCAAATCCGTTCACCCAGTGCGGAGAAATCGAGTAACAAATATAAAATAAATAAAAAATACAGGCGAATTGATAACCTCCTCCTTTTTGGAAGTCGGTTTAAAACTATGTTTTAACATAAAAATCGGGCGAAATACTAAATTTTATTGAGGTGGCCTCAAAATTGACTGACTTTCATACTTACATCTCCTATTTGGGTTAAATTGGGGGGGGGGGGGGGGGGAACAGAAAATTCATTCTTAACTGACGTCTACGTCATAAAAGGAACCCCTAGTAAAAATCATATTCGTATCTTTCAGTTTAGGCTCTACGATGTTTATTCAATAGATGAGTGTGAGAGCATCCTTTCGTTTTTATATAAGTATATATAGATACAGAGATATAGATTTGTGAAGTATCAAATAAAATAGGTACACACATAACCAATAAAAAATACATAACAAAGGAATACATTTTACAGACCATAACATGTTTAGTTTCAACCAATTTAACTATGCAGTTACTTACCTTAATAACACTTATCGAACACAGAATAAATACTGCGTAGTTTTAAATTGACATAACATTTTTATTTATGAACCGATTTACATAAAATAAACACTAAATGTTAAGTGAAGTTTCCCACAACACATCGATGAAAATTGTATTCAAATTGGATAAGCCGTTTCTGAGATTAGCGTTTTCAAACACACAGACAAACAGACAAACAGACAAACAGACAAACAGATAAACAGACAAACAGACAAACAGAAAAGATTTCTAAAAACCATTATTTTGGGTTCTATATCGTATTAAATACCTCTAGAAATGGTTTTCACCTAAATTTATTCCATGTACAGACAGCGACCTCTTACAGATTTATTATAGTATAGATGAATAAAATTGATATTTATTGTATTTTACTAGCTGTATGTATGAGTAGGGAATTTGATCCTCGGCTTTTTTTTAGTGGAATTAAAAATCCCGGGATTTCCGGATTGTCCGGAGGCAATCCCAGGTCTATATCGGATGGTATAGTCCCGGGATTCGGATAAATGATAAAAATCTGAGAATAATTGTGAAAAATCAGCTTTCTGTGTGAAAATTAGCTTTTCACTCTTCCTTTCAATAACAGGTCCATTCCATCAGATTATTATCATTAAATAATTATTTGGAAAGTAAATTCATTTAAATCTTCTCTTAAAATAATCAAACGACTTCTGTCTTTTGACTTCGAAAATAAAAATCAATTTAAGTGAATAAAAAATACGTATTTTTCTACAAGACAAATATGAGTTAAAAACATTATCATAACGGTATTCTTAGGATGAACAATTATGATTAACTTACATTATAGTTATAGAGAATAGTTCAGGAAACCACAGATATGGATCTGAGCAAAATTTATTGTGGACAATCTCGTGACAGGCTTTTATATAATAGAAAATTTTACGATGCAACAAAATAATGGGTTTGACTAAATACTACAAAACTTATTTTTTTTCTTTTCAGAGCACTGAAATAAAAGCTTGTTTTGAAAACATTTTCTTTTAATTATTTTATTTTCTTATTTTTAGTTGTCCCATGACCCAATGCTCTTCCATTTGATACCTATATTAGTTAATTAGCTGCTAGTGTCGTGGGTACATTTCCACGGGGCAGCGAAGTGGCTCATTTATATTTTTTATAATTGTAAATATTAGCAAATAAAATTAGTTAATATTTTTTTATTTTTAACCGACTTCCAAAAAGGAGGAGGTTATTAATTCGTCTGTATTTTTTTTATTTTTTTTTTATATTTGTTACCTCATTTCTCCGGACTGGGTGAACCGATTTGAATGATTTTTTTTTATTTGAAAGGTAGTGCGTGTCATGTGGTCCCATTTTTTTTAGTTCACTTTTGACAATGGCATCTATAAGAAAAACGCATAAGTCTTAAATCTGCATTTTCAATGTGCGCGATAAATGTACGAATAACTCAATGTCACGCCAACCGATTTTGATGATTCTTTTTTTATTAGAAAGGGTGTACTTCAGGGGTAGTCTGATAAGAGTTTGATAAGGTTTTGATCATAAGATCTATAACAATTTAATGGAAATCTTTAACTTTTTGGAGCAAATTAATGAAATTAGCGATAGTCGGCAGAAACTAAGCTGCAGAAGTCCAATTGGATAAAATATAGAATGCGATTACTAAGCAGATATTTACTATAAAAAATTTGACCTTCTACTCTTCAATCCTGATGATGTAGGGGTAATGCTAGCTTGAACTATAAAATTTAGTCATTTGATGTTTACGGATGAGATTGTTAAGCAAATTAATGGGACAAAAAATTGACCTTCAACTCCTCAACCCTGATGATGCAGGGGTACTTCAAGCCTAAACCATAGGAGGTGGCCATTTGATGCTTACGGGTTTGTAATAAAATTACAAGGCAAAGACAAACGATGAAAATTTTGACCTTCAACTCCTCAATTCTAATGATGCAGGATACTGCAAGCCTAAACCATAGGAGTTGGCTATTTGATGCTTACGGGTATGTATTAAAATTACTAAGCAAAGACACAAGATGACAGTTTTGACCTTCAACTCCTCAGCCCTGATGATGCAGGGTACTGCATGCCTAAGCCATACAAGTTGGCCACCTGGTGCTTACGTGTATATTATAAGATTACTGAGCAAAAATATTAGATGGAAAATTTGACCCTCAAATTCTCAAGTCTGATGATGCAAGGGTACTGCAAACCCAATTTGTGATTTAAGTTGATGTTTATTTAATGTTTGCATATGTGTATGCACAAAGCAAACTTAGCGATTTTATTTTAATACAAATAAATGAATATCGTCACTAAAAAGCATGAAATAAAAAAAATTTAACAAAAAAATATCTACCGACTTCCATGCCACAAAAAAGTAAAAAATAATTTAAATATAAAGGTGTAACACAATTATCAGAAGTAGAAGCCATGGATAATGCGTGGGTTGGCGGGCGAGGAAACCAGGACACACAAATGAAGAAATCGCTTTACAAATTACAACACACAGTTCTTTTTATTCAGTCACTAATCACATTTATTTAACTAAAGGGACAAGTTATTTAATTGCACGTTCCACCGGAACACGTGAGGCGCGAGCGCTACCTCCTCAATAACATAAAATTACTCGTAGTTCAAACAATACGTTATGGCCGCCTCCTCAGCGTTCAGTGTTACGTCACTTGTCAATGATAATCAATATAGTTCATATAACTGCCAGCTATTAAATCTTTGGGAAAATCACAATGCGCCGTCAAATATATTTTAGTTTAAAACATACTCAGTACTAAGGACATAGTTCTGAAGTCGGTGCTCATATAGGACATAGTTACCGTCGTCCAGCGAAATATGTCGAGCACCGACTTCAGGACTATGTCCTAAGTACTGAGTATGTTTTAAACTAAAATATATTTAAATTATTTTTTACTTTTTTGTGGCATGGAAGTCGGTGGATATTTTTTTGTCATTTTTTTTTTTAAATTAATAAATGACCTAAGAAGTGTGTGACCTAAGAATGTAAAATGTATATATGCAATATGAAATAATATAAAAAAATTAAAAATTATAAATACAAAAAAAAAAAAAAAAAAAAAAATATTAAAAGAATGATTGTAAATTTAAATCAAAAAAATCACATTAAATTAAATTTAACATTATACAATAATAATCAATCAGCATGAGATAAATGAAAATTTAGGAGATGAGCAGTGGAGTCTTTTTGTGTATTTGCAGATAAGATCTTTGAAACGTTTTGAATATGAACTAATTATTGAATACTAGCAGTCCCCGAGGTTTCACTCGCGTTAAAAAAATGTCTGATAGATGGTTTTGTACTTGAGAATTTCTGTATGGGGAGTTGGATGCTGCAGCTTTTGCTGCTCGGAGACCTGGGTCGCTTATGTTTAATATGTTAATGTTATGTTTAATAATTTGCTTATTCGCTTTGCTTTCTGCTTATTATAAACGATTACGATGTAATAATTATATTTAACAGCATATTCATGATTGTGTTCGCATTAAAATAGCTGCTTAGTTCCGTGTTGGTTCAACAGATGGCGCCAGAAACGTTAGTTTCGCGCTCGCGAACTAGGTGGCGCTACAAAATTTTACCGCGGATTTGTGCATCACGCTGTTGAGAACTCGTGTAGGTTCGCATAAATAGGCTCGGAACTTAGAAATTGGCATCGCTTCTCGGCCTTTTGGCTAAGATCAAAGTGTAGTATCTGTTCTTTTCAGCTTAATATCTGAAAGTTCCCGCACGTCGGGACCAGTATATTAAACTGATTTTTGTGACTTGATGGGATGTTCGGGGCTCGCTCCACTCCCATCGCGGGTCGGCCCGGCATTGCAGTGCCGCCGGGATCGGCCCACATAAATTACTCTGACGAATCTAGAAATTAGCTTGCATGCAAGCTAGTTATAGCAGTTAGTGGTGAACGTCGCTCCAGCAGGAAAGTAGCACGTAGAGTGATATGAATGGGGCGTATAATTAGTGCCCAATCTGCTGTAAATGTGCGCCAAATAAAAAAATTGTGCGTGTTGTAGTTTTTGAAATAAACGGAAAAAACCATTCCTGCTGAGGTAACGTTGTTCCAGCAGGAAAATTCTAAACGAAAGATCGGAGAGTTAAAAATTGCATATGAGCAGAGAGCTTATATTTGTGCAAATTTGTGCGCTAAAAAAAAAAAAAAAAAAAATATACGTGACGAATAGATAACGCGCGTTTCGATTTCACCCCGGAATCTATAAACCGCCCATTTTGAGCAACGGAGAAAAGTGTGTTTTTGGCTGTGGCACCCGATTCGGATTACAGTGTCCATTGGATTGCAGTGACCCAATCAGGATTGCAGTGATAAAAACCTTGGATTGCAGTGAAATACTGGATTGCAGTGCCGTCGAGTTTAGCTGGGAACGGAGTGGAGGCCAACGGAGCAACCGCCGTGCAGCGAGAACGAGACAGGTGAGCGCCCAGTGTACCTCTCTTTCCAACTTTTACCATCTACCCTCCGCAACCTTCATTTCGGGGAGTGAACGAGACGGCACCATCGTGTGCCTCTGCTCACTTGTCCCTTTCCTGAGGAAAGGGTGTAGTGCCGGAGAGACCGCGCGTCACCAAGTTCCGTCGTCCGTCGCTGGCGCCACTCGCTGGGCTTTGCACCAGCGCAATCAACCCGGTGGGGGATGGCCGCGCGGCGACAATTAAAGAAGCTGGAGGAAGAGATGCGCCGGTCCTCCGGCGCTCCTCACCCGAGTACTAGCAGGGATGAGGGTAGGCGCGTGATGGTGCGCGACTTGTTCGCGCCCCGGAATGTGCTGCCACCCCCTGCGGAGGAGCCCCTGCACTCGATGTTCGTGTACGGGGGCAGAAAGAGGGGTACGCGAAGAGGCGTCCCACGAGAGGTGTTCCCGCACACCTCCGAGGGCCCATCCGCACCCCAGCTAAACCCGGCGGTAGAGGAAGAGACCGCCGAGGAGGAAGGAGCCTTGACAGGCGGGGACATGCCCGGCTTAGAAGCTGACATTCAGGTAACTTCGCTGCCGCCTCAAAGTGAGGAAGCGTCTGCACCCACACCAACACCTCGGAGGGCGAGTAAAATCCCGAGACGGGTCTCACCCTCCGACTCGCAACTCGAGAGACCCGCGAAGGTGCAGACGCTGGAAGCCGCGAGACCGCCAGCAAGAGGGGAGTCCTCATCAGAATATGAGGACAGCGTGGAGGAGCAGGTGCCAGGGGCAGAAACTGTTGCTGCTGTGTCGCCAAGGCCGGTAAGGCATAGGACACCCCCGCGATCCCCCTCCCCATCCCCCCAGCCCCCGAGGGCACCCTCCGTCGAGGCCGGCCTCGACTCGACGTCGTATGTGGGTCTAGCATCGACCGAGTCACCGTCCGGCCGGACGGAGGCAACCGCGACCCGTACCATTCCCGCCCAGCACCCCACCCCTCCCTCCCCGGACGCTCGCAGTAACGATTATATCGCTATAGACGAAGTTAGGGACAGGGAAGGTAGAGTTACGGTCTCACCAGGTAACGTGAGGCAGGGACTCTCATATGCTGCGGCATTGTCAACTCAAGCACCCCAGAGTGCTTCACCCACCCCAACCCCGGCTGCTGTATCAGCGCCGAGCTCACACGCCGTTGGTGGGCCCTCCCAAGGGCCTCAAGGCGGCGACAGGCCAAAGGGCTACCCCCCCATTGTGGTGGAGCGCATGCCCAACTGGCCGCAGCACTTTGAAGTGCTGCACGCCCGATTGGGTCGTGCACCGAGCGCACGACCGTATGGAAGGGGGATACGCTTCCTCCCCCAGACACCCGAAGAGTACAGGGTAGTTCAGGCGTACCTGACCGCCCTGTCGGACACAGAGCCGGACCTCTCTTGGTTCTGCTATACCCCACGGGAGGACCGTCCCACTAAGGTGGCTGTACGAGGACTCCCGGGGGATACGAACCCGGAGAGGGTGTGCGGGGCGCTCAGGGCGCGTGGATTCCCTGTACGCTTCGCCACTTACATCCCTCCTAAGAAAGGACGCCCGGGATGCACGTTCCATGTGCAGTTGGACCACATGGAGCAGGAGCAACTCGCTAGCCTATATCGGGTGAACGAGTTGCTGTATATGCCGGGAATAATTGTTGAGGCGTGGAGGGGCCGCGATGGCTTGGCGCAGTGCCACCGCTGTCAAGGCTTCGGCCACGCCTCATACAATTGTTTTCGGCGCTCCAAGTGTGTCCGGTGCGCAGGGTCGCATGCAGCCCGGGACTGCCCACTCCCGCGAGACGCTCCAGGACGCTGCGCTAACTGCCAGGGGGCGCACAAAGCCAACGATAGGCGGTGTGCGTTCCTCAGGCGGGTGGCGCGGCGCCGGAACGTCCCGCTTCACCCTCCCATTCCCGGCCCTCGCCAAGAGCGGGGCGCTGCACCCACCCGCCCAGTACCCACTTCTGGAGGTCGTGCGCCGCCCACCGCAAGGGGACAACAGGTGCGATTTGTGGAGGAGTACGCGACCACTGCCGGTGCCTCTCTCATGGCTCCGGCACGGGACGCGGCGGATGCGCGCCGTGAAAAGCAGCGTAGACGACGTGCCCGGCAGAAGCAGCGTAGGAGGGCGGCTCGGCGGGTGCCCCTCGCTGAGTCGACCCCGCAACAGGAGGAGCAAACACCATCCGCTCCAGAGACGCATCCGGCAGTGGTCGTGACCCCCACCGCGGCGGAAGTGCCGGCGCGGACGCGGGCAACACCTGCGGCTGCGCCGGCGCGACCGAAGCGCAAAATCGCGAAACATCCCACCCGTGCCCCTCCCACAGCTCAGCCTGTCGCCGAGGCGGGCACAAGCCGGGAACCGCAGAGGCGGTTGACAATCGAGGATCCTCAGGAGCCCCCGACCCCCCGTCCCCGCAGTTCCCTCACACCCATCCCCGTCGTGCGGCCCTTTCGGGCCCTCGGGCTGGACACGCCCGCTGAGGTGCTCGTCACCGCCGCTCAGGCAATCAGCGAGGTCGTCGCCCAGCACCCGGACCTTATTGCGGCCGTACGGCGAATCATTGCCGACCTCCTCGGGATACAGTGCGGCGTCCCTTCGGGTGCTGTACTGGAACCCGGGAGGGGTTAAATCCCATCTGCATGCGCTGCGTGGTCTCGTACGGGAGCAAGACATTCATGTAGTGCTCCTGGGCGAGACTAAGCTGCGCGCAGACCTCGATTTTAGACTGCCTAACTATCATGTATATAGGCGCGATGAAGTATCGCCTGCGGGCATGGCCTATAGAGGCACCGCGGTCGCGGTACGGAGCGACCTTATACATGAGGAGTTGTCCCACCCGCCATTCGCGCATACTCGCTCCATCGGGGCAGTGGTGAGAGTGGCGGGAAGGGACCTGCGGATCTATGCGGCTTACCGCCCGCCAGGTCCCCTCTTTGACCCGCAGGACATCAGTACCATCATGGATGGTGATACCCCGACCTTAGTGGCTGGCGACCTCAACGCCAAACATTTGGCGTGGGGATCCAGAGTCGTCAACCCAGTGGGACGGAGGTTGTACGAAGACGCCGAGGCAAAGGGATATGAGGTACAGGGACCCGAGGCACCCACCCATATCCCCTCGGCCGAGTCACACCAACCAGATGTCCTAGACATAGTACTCCACAGGAATCTCCCGTGTCCAGTCCATGTGGAGGTGCTGTATGAACTGGACACACCGCACCTCCCCATTTTAGCCGTCCTTGGCCTCGGGGCGGCATGTGTCGAACCCCCCAGGCTCCGCAGCAAGACGGACTGGGATAAGTTCACTAATTTAATACCTTCAATTAAGTTCAGCGGCGCGCTCTCCTCCGTAGAGGGGGTCGAAGCCGCATCCGAGGTAGTTCAAACCTCTATTAAGTTAGCCTTGGCGGCTTCGACCACACAGCACCCTGTGGAGGCGCGCCGCTATAATACACCGATCCCAGTCCGTCTTAGCGACATGCTCGCTAAGAAACGCAGGCTGCGCGAGCTCTGGGCGCGAACACGGTGCCCCCGGGTCAAGCGCGAGTTAAACGCTTTGGCGGAGCGGTTGTCTGCCGAGATGGCGGAGTTGCGAGGGACCACCTGGGAGACGAGAGTCGACCAGGCTGGTGAGTCGCAAACGTCGCTCCATCATCTGAGCAGACAGCTGACCCGATCCAAGTTACCAACCTCCCCTCTCCTAGATGGCGAGGGGAGGAGGGTAACTTCAGCGAAGGACCGCGCGGAGATCCTTGCCGAGTACATGGAGGAGCAATTCTCGCCTCATCCAGCAGCACCGTCTGTCTCCGACCACCACGAGCACGTGGAGCGCAGAGTAGGGGAGTTCCTTAGTGGCCCGACACCGGCACTCGAAGGGATAGAGTTTATCTCTCCCACGGAGGTAAGGAAGGCAGTCATGCGTCTACCCAGGCGCAAGGCTCCAGGTCACGACGGAATCCCCAACGCGGCGCTAAGCATGCTCCCGAGGAGGGCCTTGGTCGCAGTGACTAGGCTCTTCAATGGGATCCTGCGCACAGGTCACTTCCCGACCATCTGGAAGTTAGGGAAGGTAATTGTACTCCCGAAACCGGGGAAAGACCGCCGTCTCCCGGGCAACTACCGCCCCATAACGCTGCTATCGACCACAGCAAAGCTGTTTGAGAAGCTGGCGTTGAAGCGAATGCAACCCTTCCTTAATATAAGGGAGGAGCAGTTCGGCTTCCGCGCTGGCCACTCAACGACGCTACAGCTGACGCGAGTACTCCATCATCTAGCATACGAGCTCAATTACGGGCGTCATACGGTCGGCGTCTTTCTCGATATAGAGAAGGCGTTCGATCGTGTGTGGCACGCGGGGCTCGTATTCAAAATGATGGAGCTGCACGCGCCGGTGACGCTGGTACGGTTGATAGCTTCGTTTTTAAGTGAGCGGCAGTTCTATATTTCGGTTGAGGGCATAGCCTCAGACCCTAGACCCATACGTGCAGGAGTCCCGCAGGGAAGCTGCCTCTCGCCGTGGCTCTACGCGCTCTACACTAACGACATTCCCACCCTTCACGGTCACCTGGAGGACTGGGAACGTGACGTTACGCTCGCGTTGTTCGCAGACGACAGTGCGTACTTCGCGTCAGCCCGTCGAGCTGACATTGCTGCCAGGAGGATGCAGCGGTTACTCGACCTGTTACCTGTGTGGCTAGATAAGTGGCGCATGGCTGTCAATGTCGGTAAGACAGTCGCAATACTTTTCAGCCGCAAGCGTATCATACCCGCGCCGCTACGGATCCGTGACACGGATGTAGCTTGGCAGACGACAGTTAAGTACCTAGGATGTAGTATCGATCGCTCGTTGCACATGATCCCGCAGGTGGAGGAATCCCTCCGCCAGGCCAGAACGGCCCGAGCGATGCTCCGACCGGTACTACATTCTAGGCTACCATTAAGAACGAAGCTGATGGTCTACAAGACCTACATTCGTTCACGACTTACCTACGCGGCGCCGGCATGGTACGCGTTGGTATCGAGGTCGAACCGCCAGCGTCTCCAGGTGCAGCAGAACCTAGCCTTGCGAGTAATCGTAGGGGCTGGTCGCTACGTCAGGAACGACGTGTTGCGGCGCGACCTCAAGATCGAGACGGTCGAGGAGTTTGTGGTCCGCCTAGCTCGTTCAATGTATGAGCGGGCGGAGGCTGGACCACATATACACCTAAAGGGGTTCGCGCCTCTTCACGATCGACCACCTGGGGGGCGGCCGCTCCCGCGGGAGCTCCCTGGCTTGGCGACCTCCGACCATCAGGAGGACGACCGTCGGCTCGTAAGCGACGCCCAAGTACACCGCACCACCCACTAAACAGTGGGGATGGTAAATATCCTTTACACTTGTATATAAAATTATAATGTTTTTATTAACATTTTAATATTATATATAAATGTTAAAGATCCGGGAGGTATTCGACTTCCTTGAGAATTGCCCGGGTAAAGAGGGTACCCCTCGAGGCCCGAAATTCCCTACCCACCGCCCTTATGTTGACATTGCTTTAGCATATGAGAGACCCGGAGGGTATGACGTCCCACGTAACGTAACCTCTTTCTTTTGGGAAGTCGGTTAAAAATATAATTTGTGCGTCTTCAGGTTCTCGAGATATTGCGTTTCCTGCTGCGGTAACGTTTTGCAAAATCGCGTATCTAAAAAACTATTGTATGTGCGCCTGTAGAATAAACATGTACAAATAGCTCTTAATTTGTGCGTATTTGTGACAAAATTAGATTTTAAAAAATACTTATAGTTTTCGAGTAATTACGGTTTTTTCAAAAATTCAAACAGTGTCATAGCTCCTAAATAAGAAAACATATAAGGTCACTGAAAACTGCATTCGGTCCGTCTTGGCGTGGTTAATTAGCACAAAAAAAAAATCAAAAGTGCACATACGTGCGTTTTTGGATAATATGAATTAAAGCCAAAAAACGACGTCCTACCTTTGACGTCACCGTTCAAGCAACTGGCTCAACCTAAGCTGCTTGGGTATTAACCAAAAATTAGTGCGTTTAGTCAAATAATATGTAAGATAAAATTCTAGTGTGAAATATTTCGCATTAAGTAGATATAAACAAAAAACAAAACAGTAACACAAACGCTGGTTATACGACCAAATTCGAATGACTACTCGACTATTCGAGTGATCATAACGATCATAGTGCTAAAGTAGCACTTTTCAATATTTGAATAATAATATCTAGTTCGATAAATAATAATAATGTTTTAATCCTAGTGTTAGACTTTGGCAATAATAACTCTCTTCACTTTGAATTTCTTTTATTAATTCATACAAATATTTCATAAGTCAACAAAATTTACAATTTTATCTTTTGACTGTTCTCGTCTAAAGCTGAGAAAACGATTGTCACTTATTTCATGCGCCAGTTTTAACAACCGATACATCTCCGTGTGCATCATAGCTTCATTAAGTGTTTTCCCGCCTTTTTTAATCTACATCGTATTAAAGCTACAACTAATAAATTATTCAGTTTAACAATGTCACATAGATTTATATTTTTAATCTTAAACTAAAATCTACATTATTAAATTAAAAGATATAATAGTTTTAAAAATAAAACAAGATGGATTTTGCAACGGTTTCCCGCCCTTTTTTCGGAAACAAAACAATGATTATATATCAGCTGTATCGGAAGTAGCGCGTGTGATATTAAACACAAAACATTAGGATTTAAAAAAATAAATAAATATCATAATTACATATTCAGCACATTTCAACCACCTAAGTAATATATGTAGATCTTACAGTCGGCCTTTCCTGATATATTTCACGTCCCGGGAAATTTAAACATTTAAACAAAGAAGCACATAAAATTGTAATGACTTTGTCTACGTACTTATTTATATTAAAACTCCATACATATATTTAATATATGGCCAAAATAAGCTCTCATTCATTACACCAGTATCCATTCCAATTCAGACCTCCTGCATATTCTCAACCAGGCCCATTAATTATGCCACGTTACATATTTATCCTTAATAACTATTAATTAAACTAAAATATTAAGATATTGAGGCCTCCTTCATATCCTCAATATCTGTCCTAATTGAGACCTCCTTCATATTCTCAATCAGGCCCACTAATTATGATAAGTTACTAAGGCCTCATACATATCCTTAATAACTCTTAATTATACTAAAATATTAAGATATTGAGGCCTCCTTCATATCCTCAATACCTGTCCTAATTGAGACCTCCTTCATATTCTCAATCAGGCCCACTAATTATAATAAGTTACTAAGGCCTCATACATATCCTTAATAACTATTAATTATACTAAAATATTAAGATATTGAGGCCTCCTTCATATCCTCAATACCTGTCCTAATTGAGACCTCCTTCATATTCTCAATCAGGCCCACTAATTATAATAAGTTACTAAGGCCTCATACATATCCTTAATAACTATTAATTATAATAAAATATTAAGATATTGAGGCCTCCTTCATATCCTCAATACCTGTCCTAATTGAGACCTCCTTCATATTCTCAATCAGGCCCAATAATTATGATAAGTTACTAAGGCCTCATACATATCCTTAATAACTGTCTTAACTGAGACCTCATACGTATTCTCAGTCAAGCCTCTCATTAAAATAGCTTCTAAAATAGAATGACAAATCATCAATCACTAATCCTAATTTTAAATTAATATTCATAAAATATGTGGATGCTAACTCAATCAAACGTGCTTCAATCTGTGTCATCATTATCTGAAATATCGGAATCGGAATCTAATTTGTTAAACACCATACATGGATGTATTTTATGTACCGAAAATATACCAGTAAATTTTCTGTTGCCTACGCGGGATAATGGCGTATCTTCAATTTCATATCGGTCGTTATCTAAAACCTGAACTATACGATATGGACCCCTAACTTTTGGAATTTGCTTTCTACTTTAACCTACAGATAGAATTTCGCGCTCCGCTCTAACTAACTCTCCTATTTTATACTTTACTACTTTTCTAACTTTGTCAAAACGTTCCTTTTGCTTATCCTGCATATTCCTAATATGATTTGATATCCCTTTTCTAATGCCTATTAAAGAAGTGGTATTATCAGTTTCGTTTGCAACGCCTAATTGAAGTAAAGAACACGATGTCTCTACTAAGTTAAGACCAAACAAATCCTAAGCTCTTACCTGTTCCTTTATTTTGGCTATTATTCAGACTCCACTGTATTTCTGACACGGATTCGTCCCACGTATTTTCAGGTCTCCCATAATTAAGTAGCAGTAAGCGAAGCCAAAATTGTCCGATTATATCTTTCGATTTACCCTTTTCAAGAATATATAACGATTTTAAATATTTTTGAAAACTTTTGGCGGTAAATGAAGTACCTCGAACAGAGATTAGCCTGTCTGGGACGCTAAAAGTGTGAAAATAATTGTTCAATACAAAAATTGAATGCCCTGACTTTGTGCTTTTAACGGGTGCTAGTATTATAAACTTTGTGAAGGCGTCAATAATTGTTAAGAAGTAAGAATTTTTACGTTTACTTTTCACGAAAGGTCCCAAATGATCTATATGTAGCGTATGGAAGGGTCGATCAACTTTTTCTATGGGATCTAACTTGCCTGATCTTTTACCAGCTGGTACCTTAGCATGCGCACATTCTAAGCACGACTGGATATATTTTTTTGATAAATCGTCTCGTTTTGGGAAACCAATAAATACTTTTAATCAACAATCAATCTAATCATGGTTAAACTTTAAAATTTGCCATCGTACGCCTTTCGGTACAACACAACGATCCCTCAACTCAGTTTTTCCATAAAGCAAACCTCTCTTTACTGTAAACCATTTCTTACTTCTACAAAGTTTTCAGTTTCTTTATCGTTTGTTATAGCTATTATCCTTTGTAACTCTGGATCGTTTTGTTGTACCGTGTCCACCCAATCCGTTCGTTCGTTCGTTCGATGAAATTGGATTTCTACTAAGAGCATCTACATGGCTCATAGCCGTACCTGACTTGTAGATTATATTAAAATCAAATTCCTGCATAATATTACACCATCTCGCGACTCTAGCTAGCGTGTCCCTTTTCTCAAAAGTAGCTCAAAAAGAGATACAATCGGTCACTATTGTAAAAAGAATTCCTAACAAATATACCCGGAAACGTTGTAGAGAGGTAACAACAGCCAATGTTTCTAAATCATAAGATGTTTATTTTAACTCTTCTGGGGCAGTTTGTCTGTTATAGAATGCAACTGCACTGAACGGGGACTCTTTATTAGGACTTTGAACTAATATTCCTTCGATACCAATTTTAGACGCATCTGTATGTAATTGTGTCTCAAACTCAGGGTTATAAAAGGAGAGAACAGGTCGTTTAATCAATTGCTCTTTTAATGTTAAAAACGCGGCTTCTGCGTTACCCCATTGCCACTTGACATCCCTTTTAAAAAGTTGTGTTAATGGTTTAGCTATAATTGAGAATCCTTTAATAAATTTACGGAAGAAACCAGCCAACCCTAAGAATTGTCTGACGTTATGTTGGTCTGTAGGTTTAGGGAACTTGTCTACAGCTTCAATTTTCTTTTTTCCTAGTCTTACTCCCAACTCACTAACCTCAAAACCCAAATAGTCTATGGATTGTTTAAGAAAATGACATTTTGATAAGTTATGAGTTATACCACAAGATCTAAACGATTCAAGTATATTATGAAACTTTTGCAATCCCTCTTTTATAGTTTTAGAAGGTATAATTACATCATCCATATAAGCAAAAGCTTCTTTGAATGTCGCATTCACCAAAATGTTATTTAATAGATTAACTAATTAAATTATATACTCAGATTCAATATTATACACTGAAACCATACTATTTTCAATTTCAGTTATTATAGTATTTTTCAGACAATGTGCAATTTTATTAACATTACGGATCTCTACTTCATTTAATGGAATCGCACGAAGTAAAATGGTGTCTTTTATCATGTTAAATTTGGATTTTAATATTTTCACAACTAATTTCGGGCGCCTCTGATTTACTCGAATCACACTTTGAAAGATTTCATAGTTCTGTTGAGGTTCTTGGCATAAACTAGGTTCAATGAACAAGTCTCCAGAGTATTCAGGCATACAATAAACGTCTACTGTCGTGTAACGACTTACTTCAACCGAACTACTAACATATAATTTTATACTATTTGTTGGTTTCATCGAGAAGTTTAATCGGTCATTTTTTTATAAACTATACATGGTCTTGTTCTGTGAATGTTTTTCCAAGCAATAAAGGAACTTGTAAGAAATGATCGGATATTATAAGAGCTTCTACATTACATTTAACAGAGTCAATTTCTATTTTGACATTACTTTTACCTAAGCAATTGACTATACTGTCTTCAAAACCCCTTAGTATAGGTAACTGAGATTTGACCAAGATCCTATCAAATTTCTAGCAGCAGATTCTTGAAGCATTGTACATTCGCTTCCGAAATCAACGAAATAATCTAATATTCGAATATTTACTTTAGCAGACTTAAAATATTTTAAGTCATTATCTTGCTCTTTTGAAATTCCAAGAAATGTTTTATCATTATTAATTTTTGGGATTTTCTATACCAGGATAATCGTTAGCTATAATGTCCAATCCTATGACAAGTATCACAGCGTTTGATTGGTTGTTTACACATAAAGTAAGGATGTCCATCTTCTCCACAATTATAACATTTTGTAAGCCTATAATCTCTACGAGTTTTATCAGGATTACTGGTATTTGACCTGTTTGTTCTTACATACCTATCATCATTGCTTGATTGCACAGTTTGATTTGGTTTATCGTGTTTTCTAATTCTGGCATTTCTGAGATATACTAATAATTTATCGGGTTCCGTAAATTGTGCCGCTTCTGCGCTAGTTTTTATAGATCTATCTTCTATGCCAAACAAGATGCAGTCTATAGCGCTCTTGCTAGTTATGTTACATCGATCATCTTCTAAAGAATCACCAAATCTAGCTTTGCAAGCAAGCATGTCTGTCAATAACTGACCGTAATTTTCATCGCTTGGAAACGCTAATTTTAGTTTGTCTTGCCATTCAGTCCATGAAAACAGTAAACTGGGTAAATCTTGGTACCATTTTTGAGCCATACCCACCAGTTTTGGCAGGGCGTAATGAATAATTTGTCTTTCAGTCCAGTTATAAATTTCAGCACATTCATTAACTTTTAGTATCCATGTTTCAATAGTTTGATTACGCTTCGCGGGATCAAACTCTGGGATGACATTTAAAACAGGGAAACGTTCACTATTTCCTTCTGATCTCATAGTCTGAATGAGTTCTTTAAATGCAGACACTAAAACATTACTACTAGATTCAGCGTTGGTTTGAATACAGGGCTTACTCACTACTGAGGCCGCTGCGTCCGTAGGATGTGAGCGCACGGGCGTACCATGATACCCTCGCGACGTACGGCGACCATGCGGCGATGAGGAACCCTGCGAAAGATCGCGACCTCGCGACCTATCACGCCTTTTGATACATCACGCGTCTTGGAAGCACCGTGTCTACGTCGAGATTTTAAGCGCCTCCATTCCGGCTCCCATTCGCTTTGTATAGAATCATCTGACACTCTCGTATGGTGTCTAGACCCTCTTTTCCGACTCATTTTATCTGGAAAAAATACAGATCGACAAAAAAAATATTCTAGAACTACAAATTTTTTTTTAAATGGTACACTTTCTTTTGTATTACAAAAAGAAAATCTTTTAGTGTTTGTTTTCAAAGTTTGCACTTGAATGTATTAAAATTGTATTCGTAAATATATATAAAAAAAAAATGTTGAAGTTACACACATATAATCATAATTTCGTATGTATAAAAAATATTTATATAAAAAACAAAAGAAAAGAAATAATAAAAAACATCGTGGATAATTACATACGTTTTTGGGCGTCAAGTTCTTCACCGGGAGCGATTTTAATCGCTAACTCGATTATATCCCGTCTTCTGATCTGTTAGACTTTGGCAATAATAACTCTCTTCACTTTGAATTTCTTTTATTAATTCATACAAATATTTCATAAGTCAACAAAATTTACAATTTTATCTTTTGACTGTTCTCGTCTAAAGCTGAGAAAACGATTGTCACTTATTTCATGCGCCAGTTTTAACAACCGATACATCTCCGTGTGCATCATAGCTTCATTAAGTGTTTTCCCGCCTTTTTTATACTTTTTTAATCTACATCGTATTAAAGCTACAACTAATAAATTATTCAGTTTAACAATGTCACATAGATTTATATTTTTAATCTTAAACTAAAATCTACATTATTAAATTAAAAGATATAATAGTTTTAAAAATAAAACAAGATGGATTTTGCAACGGTTTCCCGCCCTTTTTTCGGAAACAAAACAATGATTATATATCAGCTGTATCGGAAGTAGCGCGTGTGATATTAAACACAAAACATTAGGATTTAAAAAAATAAATAAATATCATAATTACATATTCAGCACATTTCAACCACCTAAGTAATATATGTAGATCTTACACTAGTAAACATCTGTAATCTACTACTATATATAGTAGTATATAAAGAATGGTGTCCGTCAGGATGGCCGGTCACTACCCATATTTTACATCGAAATAGTTACTAAGAGTTGCTACCAGTTGCTACCAATCTTAAAATAATTGCTACCTTCGTATTTAAAAAAATAAACTGCTTTTTAAGGTGACCGGCCATTCTGACGTCAGGATGGCCGGTCACCATTCCAGTTAGAACAATCTGCGCAAATGATTGAAGTTTTTTTTGTACCAAGAGTTGCTACCAAATTGCTACCTTTTTTATACATCGTAATTGACCTCATAGCTGTTAAGGATAAAAAGATATTATAGATTTAATATTAAACGCCTGTACAACTAAATTAGCAAATCCGAAGTTAAATACAATATTCGTATTTTACACAGGCGCCACTTGCACTTTATATTTATATTATATTATTGTATCGTACAATAATATAATAATATCGTTTGATATTATTTTTTAAATAATGAGTAAAAAGGTAAGTTATTATTAAGGTAGTCATATAAGATTCATCGCAATCTACTAGTAAGTAAGTCTATAGTACAGTCCACTAGATTTTTAATAAATTCAACAATGTGAGAAGAAACAAATGAAGTCCGGGAATCTGATGTTCTTTTATTTTTTAATTTTAATGCGTAGTTAGTTGGTGTGTTGCAAATAGATATTCAGTCTATATTTCAAACGGGTAAAAATATAATTAATAATAATATAATTATACCACCAGGGGGGTTTTAGTGCTCATTATTTGGCGAAACGAAGTTCGCCGGGTCAGCTAGTATAATATAAATTAGGGTTGTAACGGAGTTAGGCCTCCGCCTCCGTTATTGCGAAATTCCGCAAAAAATCAAACCTCCGCCTCCGCATCCGCTTCCGCAAAATTCATGCGGAGTTTTAACGGAGGTTTTTTTTACGTTGAATATGACACTAGGCGACGCAGCCGTTCGTCTGTATGTTGTAATGTGAAGGAAATGGAATGCAGGATCGTGGGCGGTGGAGGAAGGTACGCCAAACGACAGGAATCAACTTGTCGAAAAATAGCAGAGACGATGACGATGAAGAGAGAACACAAAATGGTAGTTCAAGCGTACTACCATTTTGTGTTCTCTCTTCATTCATCAATACACAATTATAATTTTCATATAACAAGGTTTCTTTTGATAAGCATCAAAAGAAACCTTGTTATATGAAAATTATGAATTAATGAATAGTATAAAAAACTGATTCAACTGGATTTTATCCTGAGATATAAGATGCCATATAAATTAGAACGTTAACTAAATAGTTCGCATTTACTTGTTGGTGTCGTGAAGTTCAGTGCCAGATGAACTACTATTTAGTGCAGCTGGTTGAACTTTTTTTGTGAGGGAATGCAACCTTCAAAAGGTGTACCAAAGCTTTGGGAAAGACTCCGGGTTATGTGGGATTTTTACCCACTCAAACCTCCTCGGTGGCTTTCCTCAGTGCTTGCAGGGGTCCCCGGGGTCCACATAGGAACGCACCGGTGCCACCTGGCACATCTCTTGGGGACGTGTCACCATCCCCCTGCACCATACGGTTTCTACGACGACATGAAACCACACATGCCGCCGTCTTTTCGGTATAGCGTCTGGTCGGTTTGAGCTCCCACTCTAGCCAAACCCAACCCCAAAAGTCGCCTCTTACGACAAGCAGAGCAGGCCGTATTCTACTCCCCGGCTATAGAGGAATCTCACCGACTACATTAAACGTTTGGAAGGCCGCAAAGCTGTTATGCCATAAAAAAATGTTTGTAATTTTTTATTATTATTAGTAATTACTCAATTTTTGCTAAGAACTGTACAATGTATCTGTTTGAATTATTTTTGGTTTATATCTATTACTGTAATAAATCAATGCTATTCTTTTTTTCTACTTAAAATTTCATCTCCGCCAATGTTAAACCTCCGCATCCGCCTCGGCCTCCGCTAAGAGACCTCCGTTACAACCCTAATATAAATATAAAGTGCAAGTGGCGCCTGTGTAAAATACGAATATTGTATTTAACTTCGGATTTGCTAATTTAGTTGTACAGGCGTTTAATATTAAATCTGTAATATCTTTTTATCCTTAACAGCTATGAGGTCAATTACGATGTATAAAAAAGGTAGCAATTTGGTAGCAACTCTTGGTAAAAAAAAAACTCCAATCATTTGCGCAGATTGTTCTAACTGGAATGGTGACCGGCCATCCTGACGTCAGAATGGCCGGTCACCTTAAAAAGCAGTTTATTTTTTTAAATACGAAGGTAGCAATTATTTTAAGATTGGTAGCAACTCTTAGTAACTATTTCGATGTAAAATATGGGTAGTGACCGGCCATCCTGACGGACACAAAGAATGATACTTCATATACTATATGAAGTTGATAAGATATCCATGGGTGGTAGTGACCACTTATCACCAGGACTGTATGCTCGTTTGCTACTTCAAAGCGATAGTCACGGTTCTCTTTACTTTACCAATTCGTGTGGAAATCAGCAAAGAATCTTACATGAGACCTTTTTTCTAATTTGATTGAAATAGAGTTATCATGCAGCCCATCTGATGGTAAGTAGTCACAGCCATATTGACATCTGAAAGCTATTTTATATAAAACTCTGTCCTGAAGTCAATCACAGATGCGTTGCTACTCCCGAGGACTGTGATGGTCGCCTCATATAAAAGTGTGCCGGCAACCACACCCATCGACACGCAAGAACTGCTTCACGCTAAAAATAGGTGTGGCGGTGGTACCACCCTCGAACCATTAAAAACTAAGAAATGGGGGTTATAAATAAAACAAGCGAGGATATTACATAATATATTTCGCAGCGACATCTAGCACCATCCGCAACCTGTACATACATACATATGTACACGATCCTCTCCACATAAGCTACAATTGTATTATTACATTATTCGAATTTAGCTCCATAATTATTTTATTCTTTTATGTTCTCTGATAATAGAAATACGAATTACATAAACATTGTTAAAGTTAAAATATTCGACGGCTTAAATGATTCTTTTCAGAAACAGAAACAGTTGATTGTGTTTGCAGTTCGGTTTTTGTTTTATAAAATTGAATACAACGCCTAACTTACATAAAAGTTGTAATAAATATATAAGATTATAGTGGTCTAATTACTAGATTTCATGTGATGTTATATATTGTTATGATAATAATAAAAATCCCTCCTCCCCATTTTATTCTGATCACAGGTGCCATAGTTAAAAATATATAGCTTAGGTCACTTACAAATAAATCGTTTCACATGATATGTCATCTTATAATAATATGACATACATATGCTTGAAAAGGAGACCGGCCTTTTGAAGCAGTCGTATTTTAAAGCTATTTTAATTTTTAAATGATGTCACTGATAATGTTAATTTGAGCTGAGACGATTGTTATGATATATTAATGATCATATTGTAATCATGTTTGTTGTGGTCCGAGGTTCAAACCCGGGCACGCACTACTTATTTATGTGCGTATTAGGAATTATCACTGCTTTTCAGTGAAGGAAAACATCGTGAGGAAACCTACACACCCGTGAATTCTTTAAAAAAAAAACGTTCTCGGAGCTGAGTGAAGTCCACCTATTCGTACTTGACTAGTTGGATTATGGCCTAAAATCTCTCATTCTGAGAGAAAACCCGTGCCCAGCAGTGGGACAATAATGTGTTGCACCCTCCATGTTTGTATTTCCATTTCGTTGGCGCACATTGCAGCCTACACGGATTGTAACATATGACCAAAAGAATCGACTTAGTTTGCAGGCAGTGGCGTAGCTAGGCGTGAGCGGGGGACATCCCACGGCCTCGCACTTAAAGGGGCCTCGCGAGGCCTCTTTGGAGGAGGCATTTTCAAGGGCACCATCCAATGGAATCATGCAAAGGAGCCTCGCTGATAGTTTGCCCACGCTATGGTCCTCGCAACGCCACTGTTTGCAGTGACATATGCTGTACAATTTTTAGATATGGCGCCTGCAAATAGAAAAAACAACGAATAAGACTTTTTAACCCATGAATATAATTAAGATGCGTCGAATATTCGGTATTCGGCATATTTCGCATCTTTTTCACTATTTGTATTCGGCCGAATTATTCGGTTTTGGTGCCGAAAATATTCGGTTCCAGTTTTTTCTATTTTCTTGGCTACACGTCCCGATATAGAACAAGAAGACAAAACTTTTTACGTAAGATTTGCTATAAGTCAAAGGAATCCTATTAAGAGTGTGTTGAATAAAGCTAATAATATAAAGCAATTAAACTTCAAATCAACACTTTTGAAACCTCAATCAAACATTATTTTTTAAACACCAAAAACCATTTTTTTTATGAACGCATTTTCATTTCACAGTTGTTTCTCAATAGGAAATGGTAAACCGAATAATTTGGCCGAAAGTATTCGGTTATTCGGTGAAACCACTATTCGGCGCAGCTCTAAATATAATGAAAGTAAAGTTAAAACTTTTGATCTTAACGTAAACCTATTATCAGAGAACTCACAACATTAACTAGCAACATTAATTTAGGCGTAAGGTTCTATGACTTCAAACTTCATATTTCATAACTGTTTAGCTTAGCCCGTGACTGCTTGCGGTCTGGCCTTAGAGGGCGTTCAATAATTAACGTAGAGAATGAGTAAATTAGGGCATGCCCCCCCCCCCCCCCCCGACTAATACGTGAAATTGCTTACAATAAGAATGTATCTATGAACGAATGTAATAAAACTTGATTTATTCCATATTATTTGGAATTTTACTTCTTAAGCTTTCCTCGAGTACGGCCGGTCTCACGGTTTGTAACCGCGAATAAGGAACATATACTGTTGTTTTGTTCATGATACGTTGTTGTCTTAAATATACTAAAGTAAAAAAGGGGTCGCACTCAAAATTTCGGCATTCATTAGGTCTCATACTGTATAAGTACAACCGTATTTTTTTCATTTGGGGGGGGGGGGGGGGGGGGGGGACCACGCTAAGAGCGTGGTTGTGGTACCTCCCCGGTCAAACCATTGTTGTACTTGATGAAATTTAGACTTGGCCCATTTCTATCTCACCGTACAATATGCTCAGTCAGACAGTTTTATTTTTATTCATTGGGGAAGTCTTCAATTCATACGCGGCGTTACGTGCCGTTTTAGGAAGGGGGGGGGGGGGGGGGGGGGGGGGTTAAAATCTTCAAAAATGGTGTTACGTAGTACACGAACGCTCTCTACTAAAAAATTTTTAATATAAATTAATTCTTAAACTATTTCAAGCCTCGATTTAGCGCAAGCCTTATAGCAATATTATTTGTTATTTACAATAAATCTCTATTTTCGTTACAACAGATCATAATTTCAATTTTCTAATTACAAGACACCTTATTTTATATTTGATATTCGACATATTTGTGTTCTTAGAAAACACGAGTATAAGTTGATTTCTTGTCAAATTACTCTTTATATCAAACTTGTTAAAAAAAACGTGTGCGTGTACTAGCGTACACTCGTAAGAAGTGAAACTTCTTTATGACGTTATTTTTCAAAAAATAATTTACTATATGCAACTTTACAGAAATTGGTTAAATAAAATTAAATTAGATAAAGTTGGATAAATGGCTTTTATTAAACTTTATCTAATAATCTAATCTATAATAATCTATCTAATATCACGCGTGGTAGGGATAAGAAAAAGATGGCGCGTAACAGAAAAAGATGGCACGTAACGAAAAAATGTTAAACTAAATTTTTTTCCAACCCCGATAAAGAAGTTTCACTTCAAAAATCTCTCTAGGATAAGAAGATAGTACAAATTACATCATAATCTTTGAATTTTTGTACATATAACCGGTAAAGTATGTAGAACGATAACATTAATATGTATATATTGAACTTTAAATACGCATGCTGTTACAAGATTTATGGACCCTGGGATCCAGATATGAGAAAAAAACGTGCAGCACTCGGGGACCGCCGCGGTAAAGATATTGCATAGCATTTGTTATCAACTTATGCAATTATAACTGTTTTTTTCTTTGATATTGATTTAAGTTTTTTCTTACTACTATGTACTTTCTCAAAAACAGCTGCTTTCATATTCGCCCGAGCAGCTCGTCTCGACCCGTGCGAGCTTCATACTGTCGTACCATATACATACACGTTAAGCGAACGGCCGCGCTACATGGTAGGCGGAGTGGGGTGTTAGGTTTTTTCGTTACGAAATTCTGTCGCCGCGTTTAAAGGTAAGCAATAGCTTAAGAGAGATGAAGCATTAATATTTATAAAAAAAAAACAAATATGTAATCTAATTTAACACAGAGAACTATCGAGAAAAAATGCAATTTCGTTACAAAAAAACAGATCTTTCGATACATTTTTTCAACAATTTTGTACAAAAAGCCAATTGAACAAATCCGACTTATACGTGTTTTCATTAGAAACAGATATTCAATTCAATTAAACTAGAACTTAATACATTTAGAACTTAACATAGATTGAGTTTTGAACTGGGTTTATGCCTAAGTTAGATTTAAAAAATATCTGTCTTAACACAGTAACGTAACGAATCTCTCAGTGTTTTAAGATATTCGCATTCGCAAAAATTGCCCGAATGTTTTGCGAATATCGATTTTTTTTATTTTTTTGTATCTGACTGAAGTAGCAAACGAGCAGTCCACCTGATTGTAAGTGGTCACTGCCGCCCTGCGACATCTGTAATCAACTTCATACAGAACATGGGTTGCATCTGAAGTCAATCACAGATGCGTTGCTACTCCCGAGGACTAGATGGTCGCCTCATGTGAAAGTGTGCCGGCAACCACACCCTTCTAAACACAAGAACTGCTTCACGCTAGAAATAGGTGTGGCGGTGGTACTTCCCCGGTCGAACTACACTGTTCAAGGCAGTATAATGCATTAGCGTCAAAATTATGTAGATGAACGTCAAATCAAATAATTTTGACGCTACTGCATTATGCTGCCTTTCAATGTCAGATATTTTTGCTGCGTTCGTGTAGTCAGATATTATTGAACTCCTTCTTGGGTCAGATACTTTTGCCAATCTTCCATAGTCACATCTTATTGCTCGTGACTGTACAAATAGAACTCTCATTAATATCGTATAATTGATGACATTTTTGTAATTATATTAAAAAAATGGATATGATTAAGAAAAAAGACAAACCCGTTGAGTTTCTTGCCGGATCTCAGTTGAGGTCGTATTCCGATCCGGTGGTAGTGTAAAAAAAAAATGTAACTGACAATTTGTAAGTGCCCCCGTAGGCCTATACAAAATAAAGACAATTCATTTCTATAGAATTATAACACAGTAACATTATGTTAACCATAATATCGTCGCTTAAGTTCTAACACCGCGAATCACAAAATTAGCACTTTTCAGGAGAGCAAATAAACTGTCTCAAATAGTTATTTTAATTCTACAACTACCAAATAATATGTTGCATTTGAAATATTAATATACTCATATTATAATAATATTTGAAGTGAAACTTCTTTATCGGGGTTGGAAAAAAATTTAGTGTAATATTCTTTCGTTACGCGCCATCTTTTTCTGTTACGCGCCATCTTTTTTTTTCGTTACGCGCCATCTTTTTATTTCCGTTACGCGCCATCTTTTTCTTATCCCTACCACGCGTGATATTAGATAGATTATTATAGATTAGATTATTAGATAAAGTTTAATAAGAGCCTTTTATTAAACTTTATCTAATTTAACTTTATTTAACCAATTTCTGTAAAGTTGCATATAGTAAATTATTTTTTGAAAAATAACGTCATAAAGAAGTTTCACTTCTTATGAGTGTACGCTAGTACACGCACACATTTTTTTTTATGAAAATGTAACACGTTTCTATATTATTTTGAGATACCATTATTTCATTAACTCAAAATGGGCATTTTTTGAGTTACGCGGTGTTAGAACTTTAACGACGATATAGTAATATAACTAAAACATTGTATCATACATTAAATGCCGTATTTCATAAATTAAACACGAGAGGGTTATAAGGACCAAAAATAAAAAACAATCTTCGAAAAATTTAATAAATTTCCATGTCCAATCTCTCGTCTTTCAAAAACATTCTCCTTTCTCTCTTTATTTATCTCTTACTATGTCTCTTCTCAAGAGAGGGTTATCCAAAATAAGAAACAATCTATCAAAAATTGAATGAAATTCCATCTCCAATCTCTTATCTTTAAAAAACATTCTCCTTCCCTCTTTATCTTTATCTCTTACTATGTCTCTTCTCAAGAGAGGGTTATCCAAAATAAGAAACAATCTATCAAAAATTGAATGAAATTCCATCTCCAATCTCTTATCTTTAAAAAACATTATCCTTCCCTCTTTATCTTTATCTCTTACTATGTCTCTTCTCAAGAGAGTGTTATCCAAAATAAGAAACAATTTATCAAAAATTGAATGAAATTCCATCTCCAATCTCTCGTCTTTCAAAAACATTCCCCTTTCTCTCTTTATTTATCTCTTACTGTCTCTTCTACATCGTGTTACGATCTAGCGGTAGGAGTATATAACTGACAATGTGTAGGCATATACATAATAAAGACATTTCATTTCTACTCCCAGCACCAACCCCCTCTCTTTTATTATAATACTTAACGGGTACTCACGATATGCGGTTTATGAATTCTTATAGAATTATTTTTGCCGATATTTCGACCCAGTTGCATGGATCGTGGTCACGGTACTGCGGTAGCGGGGAGAAACCGTTGACAAGCAATAGTGGTATATAACCTATCTACCCTACGTCTCCCCTTTTCTTTGACTCTCTTGATCTACACATCTCTTCCTTTTTGTATTCCCTCTTTTTTCCATAATACCATCTTTAATCTCTCGTCCATCTTTTGCTCTTCTTCCAGCACTCAGCCTCCCCTCTCTTCCTAACTCCCCCCTTCTTAATTCCCCGTAAGGGTGCGTCCACATCTGGCGAATGCGCCGCGAATGCGCAGCTCGCGAGCCGCTCGAGATCTGCTCGCGAGCTGCGCGCGTGCATCAAGGCAATGGTTTGGTGCGCCTCTTTAGCGCAACTCATGCAAGGCTCGTATAAAGCGCGCGCGCGGCGCGCAAACGGCGCGCGATCTGCGCGCACTCAATTCTCGAGCTACAGTTCCGTTTATTGGCTCAGTACTTTTGAAGATGTCGGACGACACTAGTGCTTTTAATATAATTGCTGCATCATTGGCTATTATAATACTGATAAAAAGGAAAAAAAAGAGACGCTAGCGCGCCACCCGCGCGCCGCCCGCGCGCTGATCGCGTACGGCGCGTAGGTTGCGCGCGAGCTGCGCGCGAGCGGCGCACGAACAAAAATGCACGCGCGCAGCTCGCGAGCAGATCGCGAGCTGCGCATTCGCCAGGTGTGGACGCACCCTAGATAAAAGTATAAAACCTCCCCTTTCTCTATTTTCTTCATACAAGTTTGAGACTTTAAATTATTTACCTCTTTCCCGTCTCCTAGCTCTAAGAGATACTCTCCCCTATAAGCTTAACATCCGTGCCTATTCCATCCTATCCTTCTAATTATAAGATTCTAGCTGTCCCGACAAACGTTGTTTTGCCATATAAAAAATAAAAAAAAATGTTAAGGGTGGACAACCCTTAAGGGGTATGAAAAATAGATGTTGGCCGATTCTCAGACCTACTGAATAAGCATATAAAATTTGGTAAATATCAGTCAAGCCGTTTCTGAGGAGTATGGCAACAAAAACTGTGACATGAGAATTTTATATATTAGATATCTCACCTGTAACAAACTGTCCCCCAAACTTATCTCTCCCCTAAAACAATAAGATGAAACCTGCCAACTTATTCCAATTTCAACCCCTTCTTTCATTGCCTCTAAGACAACATGAGATATTACTTTAGCCCCCCTCCCACCCTCTTTCCACCACTTTGCCTCCCTCTGTCTCTCTTCCAACGTCAAAAATATATTCCCTCTAACTCCTACCTCTCCTACTCTATTCTTTCTATACATCCCTCCATACCCTCTATACATTTCTTTATCCTACTCTATATGTAAAACATCATCAATTTCGATACATCCCCCACTGTCAGCTAAACTATCCATAATGTAACATCTCAAATAGTACATCTAGACAACATTAATTATTTTATATATACATATGGCACTTTATTTTTAAATCTCAATCCTTGACTTAGTAAACGAATATACTTTACACCAAAAAAATATATAACATGCAGTAGGTACATAACTGCAAATTGACTTTTATTTAAAAAGTTTTAAATAAAAATGTTTTATGGGACCTTAAAACGCCGAATACTGACGAATATGCGCGAAAACAAGCGAATAATGGAGTATATTCGGTAATCAGTAATGTATCGCATAAATACAGGTACATTGAGCGATGGTATATACAAATATTGTTTGACCTGTATATACCCTATGGGCGTGCAATTTTTTATAATTTTATACAATATTTAATATTATTACATTTTTAATATATACTTTAATATCAAACATAATTCTAAAAAATTAATATATTTATTCTATGACATAAATACATTTATATTCATTATAATTTAAATAAATTAATAATACAAATTAAATAAGAAATTATGTCAAAATATCATCGTATCATTCAACAATTAGTCAACACTGTAAAACATTTATTTACTAGATGTTTTCTTATTTCTGATTTAAAGTTTAATACATTGTGATCTTTAACCGCATCTGGTAAGTGGTTATATATTTTAGTTGCCATATTATATATGCTTCTATTGTAGAGAGCCGTTTTCGATACTTTGTTAGTTAGAACCTTATATTTATGTTTCGATATTCGCCACGATTCCTCTCCTACATAAACAAAATGTACAAACATACTTAATTTTTATATTTATAGTACTTTTACGTATATTTCAGTCTACTAAGTCAAAAATCAAACTACCGCCATACGAGTTCAACTTAGCACATACACCAGACGTATATAATTCCCATTTTTATTCATAAAAGAAATCCATACTAATATTATAAACTAGCTGAAACCCGCAGCTTCGCCCGCGCATAAAAAATACATGACATATACATATTCATTCAAGAGGAATATTTCTTTCATATATTTTTGGTATCTTGAACCGTTTGTTATATAGCCTAAAGTCTTCCTCGATAAACGGTCTATTCAACACAAAAATATTTTTTCAATTCGAACCAGTAGTTCCTGAGATTAGCGCGTTCAAACAAACAAACACACAAACTCTTCAGCTTTATAATATTAGTATAGATATGTTATATACTTCTTGTAGTAGTTTGTCTGTCTGTCTACAGGTCTGTTTCCGGTTGCGAGTGTAGCCAATGACGACCTCTCTTACTGCTGTCGCTCTGTGAATAATTATGAAATTAATTAATATATAAAGAAAATAGGTTTTCTCTAATTATTGAGTTTTGTTTTTTAATTTGACATGTCTGTCTAATTTTAAAAGTTCAGAATATATTTTGTGAAGAAAGATAGATTTGGTGGAATGTCGTTTTATAAGATTATATCTTAGGGTTTTGGAAAATAAACAAATGTGTTGCTTTTGAAAATAAGAAACGACATTTCAAGTTTATTATTGAAAACCCTAAGATATAATCTTATAAAACGACATTTCACCAAATCTATCTTTCTTCACAAAATATATTCTGAAGTTTTAAAATTAGACAGACATGTCAAATTAAAAAAAAAACTCAATAATTAAAGAAAACCTATTTTCTTTATAAATATTTAGCGTAAAGCATTTCTTGCGCGAGATGGAAGGGTGTGGTTGCCGGCACACTCACATGAGGCGACCATCATAGTCCTCGGGAGTAGCGACGCATCTGTGATTGACTTCAGATGGAACCCATGTTCTGTATGAAGTTGATTACAGATGCTGCAAGGCGGTGGCCACTTACCATCAGGTGGACTGCATGCTCGTTTGCTACTTCAGTCAGATAAAAAAAACACAGGCGTAGCGGTGATACCCTGTGGAACCATGTACAACTTATGTAATGTCTCCTATCTCCCCTGATGATTATTTACATGTCCCCAATCTCCTCTAAAGATTATTTAAATGTCCTGTGTCTCTCCTGTCAGTTTTCTATGTGTCACCTGTGGTTATCTGCGTCCCCAGTCTCCCCTTAAGGTTATCTAAGTGTCTTCGGTCTCCGAAAGGTTATCTATATCCTTTGTCCCTGACGTTTATCGATATGTACTCTGTCTCCCCTGCCAGCTATCTATATCCCCTGTTTCCTCTGACGTTTATCAATACGTGCTCTGTCTCCCCTGGCAATTACCTATATCCCCTGTCTCCCCCTGACGTTTTATCGATATGTACTCTGTCTCCCCTGACAGTTATCTATATCCCGTGTCTCCCCCTGACGTTTATCGATATGTACCCTGTCTCCCCTGGCAGCTATCTAAATCCCCTTTCTCCCCCTGACGTTTATCGATATGTACTCTATCTTCCCTGCCAGTTATCTATATCCCCTGTCTCCCGTGCCAGCTATCAATATCCCCCGTCTCCCCTGCCAGCTATGAAAGTGTCCCCAGCGTCCCCTGTCGACATACCTCGTGGTCGGCGCCGGCGGCCAGGCGCGCCGCCAGACGGGCCTCGCGCGCCGCGAGCACCTCCTGGACACAAACATACTATCCATACATCGCTCATCCTCTGAAAAACTGTCACAACACAAAAAAAAACATTCGTGCGTACAAAGTACACATGTCAGAAGTGAAACTTCTTTGGCGAACTAATTTATAAATCTTGTTTATATTTATACAAATCTAAAACTTTAAATTTCCAAGATTAAGAGGAAGGGAAAAAGGAAGATAGGTTAGGAATTTAATTGTCATTAAAATAAAAATATTACGCTATGCGACAGAAATGCCATCTAAAGTTCTAATAATTAACTAGTAAACGAATACACAACCAATAGGGCGTGTATTCTTTCTCGATATCCCGTATTCTCTCTCTCTCTTGTTCAATCTTTCTCACTATAGCTCTCTCCCACCTCACACTCCATAGCACTATGCGTGATACGACGTTCGCTCTGTCTCACTTTTTCTCTCAATCTTTCTCACTCACACTTCCGTTGCATACCGGCGTGACGTTTTATCTGTAGAAATTTTACCCTCATGCGCCTAAAGTAGTTTCACTTCAAAAACAAGTTGTGAGATAATCGCGTTTTTATTATTTTGTTCCTCAATGAATGCTAATGCTCTATTACAGACATTTACGCCATCTTTTGTCAGCTACTCACACTAAAATTGTGGCGGTTTTATCGATCGATAGAAGAGAAAAAACGGAATCACACTGCATTTAACTCAAAACAATGAATTCTTGTGTTATGACAGTTTGTTAGACGAGGAGTGATATATAAAAGTTTATTATATATGTCCACATCCATCCACATCAACCCATTATTGGCCCACTGCTGGGCACGGGTCTTCTCCCAGAATGAGAGAGTTTAGGCTATAGTCCACCGCGCTGGCCAAGTGCGAATTGGTGGACGAATTATATATGTAATAATGCCAAATCCCCAATCTTTTTTTTACTCACAGCCCCGCACTAGGAAATCTTTTTTTAGATTGGAAATCTATTCAAAATTAAGTTTATTTGCATGAATATAGGTACAAAATTCTTGCATGTATAATATTACAAATTTCAATCTCTCTATATTCTATCCATTAGCATATAAATTACAAACAGTACATAAAATACATAAAATTGGTATTATTACAATCTACAATACATAATTTACAATTTAAATTACAATACATAATTTAAAATTTAAGAAAGGTTACCAAATTGTAGAACCCATCGCCCCCTTTAGTCACATCAGCGCCCCCACAAGGGGGCGTTAACGTCCCTTTTGGGAAAGAATCCTTTAAACTAGTGGGGGGGGGGGACAGCGGGGAGCGTACCTGCATGACAGTGGGGAGAGGGGACAGCGGGGAGCGTACCTGCATGACAGTGGGGAGAGGGGACAGCGGGGAGCGTACCTGCATGACAGTGGGGAGAGGGGACAGCGGGGAGCGTACCTGCATGACAGTGGGGAGAGGGGACAGCGGGGAGCGTACCTGCATGACAGTGGGGAGAGGGGACAGCGGGGAGCGTACCTGCATGACAGTGGGGAGAGGGGACAGCGGGGAGCGTACCTGCATGACAGTGGGGAGAGGGGACAGCGGGGAGCGTACCTGCATGACAGTGGGGAGAGGGGACAGCGGGGAGCGTACCTGCATGACAGTGGGGAGAGGGGACAGCGGGGAGCTTACCTGCATGACAGTGGGGGGGGGGGGCAGCGGGGAGCGTACCTGCATGACAGTGGGGGGGGGGACAGCGGGGAGCGTACCTGCATGACAGTGGGGAGAGGGGACAGCGGGGAGCGTACCTGCATGACAGTGGGGAGAGGGGACAGCGGGGAGCGTACCTGCATGACAGTGGGGAGAGGGGACAGCGGGGAGCGTACCTGCATGACAGTGGGGAGAGGGGACAGCGGGGAGCGTACCTGCATGACAGTGGGGAGAGGGGACAGCGGGGAGCTTACCTGCATGACAGTGGGGGGGGGGGGCAGCGGGGAGCGTACCTGCATGACAGTGGGGGGGGGACAGCGGGGAGCGTACCTGCATGACAGTGGGGAGAGGGGACAGCGGGGAGCGTACCTGCATGACAGTGGGGGGGGGGGGGACAGCGGGGAGCGTACCTGCATGACAGTGGGGAGAGGGGACGGCGGGGAGCGTACCTGCATGAGGACGGCGGCCTCCATGTCGGCGGCGCTGCCGTCCGCGCACGCGTCTTCCTGCTCGTCCATGTCTGCAACACATATATACTTAAATACATACAAAACTCTCAACGAAATGCTGTTTCTGATAATTGAATTAAACAAATTAAAATATCACTACATAGTATAAAGCGAGCAGTGATAGCCTAATGGTTGAAACTTGCCCTCTCAATCTGGAGGTCCGAGGTTCAAACCCAGGCACGCACCACTGATTTATATGCGTATTAGAGATTAATTATCACTGCTTTTCGGTGAAGGAAAACATCGTGAGGAAACTTGCACACTCGAGAGATTTATAAAAGAAAGTTCTCGCAGGTGTGTCCACCAATTCGCACTTGGCCAGCGCGGTGGACTATGGCCTAAAACTCTCTCATTCCGAGTGAGGATCCGTGTCTAGCAGTGGGACAATAATGGGTTGACGACAAGGGTTCAGTTTTTAATGTTTTGGCAATTACACTCTTCCATCTCATGCAAGAACTGCTTCACGCTGGAAATACTAGAAATATGTGTGACGGTGGTACCTCCCTAATCGAACCACATTGGTCTCCTCCGGGTTCTCCCCAGCACTCCATACTGTTATACGGGTCCTCGCGGTTGAGTTTTTAAAAAAAGAAAATTATAACTGCACTGGAAATATTACTTTTAATTGAATTCACTTTTACACTTTGTTACTATGAGAAAAATGCGTGACCTCACGACTATAATTACCGGCTGGACTGATATGAAGGAACTCTAGGAGGGCTTTCTTCAAACGGGCTCATTATATACGGTAGCAAATGATGATGCAGCAAACAGTGGACTGCATCACAGCAGCGATGCATGCATAGATGGGGTGTAACAGTACGTACCGTGCGGCGAGTAGAGGCGGGGCGGAGGCCTGGCGTGGCGCAGCGCCACCGTGTCCCGCTTGAGGCGCGCCGCGTGCCGCCGCAGCCGGGCCTCCAGCGCGGGGCCCCACGCCTCCTCCGGGGGCTCCTCGGCGCCCGCCGGGGACCTGCCACACGCGTGCACACATCTTATTGAAGTGAAACTTCTTTAGGCGCATGAGGGTAAAATTTTTACAGATGAAACGTCACGCCGGTATGCAACGGAAGTGTCGGAAAAGAGAGAGAGAGTGATCGAGACCGATTGAGAGAGAGTAAGACAGGGCGAACGTAGCATGAGCAACTAGCCGTGGAGTGAGAGTAGGGAGCAAGCGAGTGAGAAAGATTGAGAGAAAAAGTGAGACAGAGCGAACGTCGTATCACGCCTTTTTCCCTTCCTCTTAATCTTGGAAATTTAAAGTTTTAGATTTGTATAAATATAAACAAGATTTATAAATTAGTTCGCCAAAGAAGTTTCACTTCTGACATGTGTACTTTGTACGCACGCATGTTTTTTTTATTTATTTAAGGTCACTAACGCACTGTACACCATTACGTTGGTAAACATTAAACATAATATGGCTTATCATTCTAGGCGCCAGTACAATTACTAATGACGACGACATGCAATACAACATTATTATAAATTGTGTAATAATCGGAATTAAATGACAATAATTGAAATAAAATTGAAAAGTTTGAACAAAATTAACTAGGCAGTTACATTAGGTACATGGCTCAAAATCGTGATAACAATAATAGATAATATTTATAATTACAAAACGGATCAAATTAATATACTATAGTATGTCAAAAATAGTATAAATAACGGATCAAGTCAAATCAAATCAAATATATAGATATAAAATCAAATTAAATAAAAGGAAATAATTATTTTAGCAAATAGTTATGAATGTGATAATTTTTCTTTAAGATATTTTATGTTGTCTGAAAACAAATTACATGACTAACATAAAATTATAATGTTAATTATTAAATATTAAAATTACAAAATTAATTATACCAGTCACCCGTTGCAACGGTCGAAATTCGACCGTAATTTAAATTAAAAAACTAAACTTCATACAACATATTGTCCAAAGTAGTACCAATATTTCTCTAATTGAAATAAATTGTAAAGCAATAGCGGGTATTTTGACAAAGCAGATGTCTTTGTCAAAATACCCGCTATTGCTTACATTTGACGTTGTGTTTTCATAGTAAGACATTGTATGTTTTATTTCGTTTATTATGTATGTGTCTGTGACAAATGCACGGTAGTGTGTGTAATGTGTTTTTAGTTTATTTTATGAATGTTTAATGCATTATTTGAAAAAATATTAACATTCTACACTCCTTCTCTACGTCTACTATAACGGTGAAAAGTTTCATACTAATCAGTCCGCGGCATATTACTTAAAAATGCACCACAAGTTTTTGCTTCACGTATTAATATTATAGATGTAATTGTAAAATAATAAAATAATAAAATCATACATATACATATGTATCTAATATCATTAATACATGTATGCATTATTGAAGTGAAACTTCTTTATCGGGGTTGGAAAAAAAATTTGTGTAACATTTTTTCGTTACGCGCCATCTTTTTTTATCCCTACCACGCGTGATATTAGATAGATTATTATAGATTAGATTATTAGATAAAGTTTAATAAAGGACTTTTATTAAACTTTATCTAATTTAACTTTATTTAACCAATTTCTGTAAAGTTGCATATAGTAAATTATTTTTTGAAAAATAACGTCATAAAGAAGTTTCACTTCTTACGAGTGTACGCTAGTACACGCACACATTTTGTGTGTTTTATACTCAATCTCTCTCGCGCTCTCTTTTTCTCCTTCATTATGTTCATATGCATCTGTGTGTATGTGTGTACGTTCCCCTCCAGTCCTATCTGTGTGTTCGTGTAAGTGCCGACAATTGTTCAATGTTTGTTTGTGAATGTTTGTGTTCTTTCGGAGTCTGTGTGTATACATATGTGCTTGTCTATTTATATATGTTCGTGTATTCTATACTCTACTCTTCTAGCGTCTTCGCCGTAATAGTGTGTATTTTTGTGCTTGTGTACGTGTTTAGTCTCTGCTTGTATATGTATGTATTGTTCCCTCAGGATCCCCCCTTAATAATGCGTTTCTGTGTTCATGTTTGCGTCCAATTGCCTATCTAACTGTGTCCCCAGCACCCCCACTCACGCGTGTACTGTGTCCGCGTGTGCGTGTTTGTGTGTCTGCCCCCCCCCCTTACTCACGCGTGTATCCCTGTGTGTCCGTGCCTGTTCCCCCTTACTCACGCGTGTATCCCTGTGTGTCCGTGTCTGTTCCCCCCCTACTCGAGCGTGTATCCCTGTGTGTCCGTGTCTGTTCCCCCCCTACTCGAGCGTGTATCCCTGTGTGTCCGTGCCTGTTCCCCCCTACTCGAGCGTGTGTCTGTGTCCGTGTCTGTTCTCCCCCTACTCACGCGTGTATCCCTGTGTGTCCGTGTCTGTTCCCCCCCTACTCGAGCGTGTATCCCTGTGTGTCCGTGCCTGTTCCCCCCTACTCGAGCGTGTGTCTGTGTCCGTGTCTGTTCTCCCCCAACTCACGCGTGTATCCCTGTGTGTCCGTGTCTGTTCCCCCCTACTCGAGCGTGTGTCTGTGTCCGTGTCTGTTCTCCCCCTACTCGAGCGTGTATCCCTGTGTGTCCGTGCCTGATCCCCCCTACTCGAGCGTGTGTCTGTGTCCGTGTCTGTTCTCCCCCAACTCACGCGTGTATCCCTGTGTGTCCGTGTCTGTTCCCCCCTACTCGAGCGTGTGTCTGTGTCCGTGTCTGTTCTCCCCCTACTCACGCGTGTATCCCTGTGTCCTCCCTTCCCTATCCGTGTATGCGTGTGTGTGTGTGCCCCCCCCACTCCCGCGTGTGTGTGTGTGTGTGCGTGTGTGTGCCGCTACTCACGCGTGGTCGTGCCAGGGCCCGGGCGAGAGCAGCGGCTCGCCCCACGCGGGCGCGCGCGCCAGCCGCCGCAGCAGCCGCGCCGCCACCGCCTCCGCCGCCGCGCGCTGCCGGCACACGCACACGGTTACCACAGAGGGTGGACTGCCATATAGGGGTGATTCAGAACCCTTGCCATATAGGGGCGATTCACAACCCTTGCCATATAGGGGCGATTCACAACCCTTGCCGTATAGGGGCGATTCACAACCCTTGCCATATAGGGGCGATTCACAACCCTTGCCGTATAGGGGCGATTCACAACCCTTGCCATATAGGGGCGATTCACAACCCTTGCCATATAGGGGCGATTCACAACCCTTGCCGTATAGGGGCGATTCACAACCCTTGCCATATAGGGGCGATTCACAACCCTTGCCATATAGGAGAGATTCACAACCCTTGCCATATAGGGGCGATTCACATCCAACGTTTTCATATTGTGGCAATCTCCATAAACTAACTTTGAGCGAAATATGTCTGACCTTGATAAACTAACTTCAAGCATAACTCAGTACTGATCTTGCTTAATTAACTTTAAGCGAAATATGCTCATTTTCAAGGTGGTAGAACCAGTGTAGTTCGACTGGAAAAGTACCACCGCCACACCTATTTCTAGCGTGAAGCGTTTCTTGAGTTTCGATAGAAGTGTATGGTTGCCGCACACGTTCACATGAGGCGACCATCATAGTCCTCGGGAGAAGCAACGATCTGTAATTGACTTTAGATGGAACCTATGTTCTATATGA
Organism: Spicauda simplicius; assembly: GCA_949699795.1. NCBI lineage: Eukaryota > Metazoa > Arthropoda > Insecta > Lepidoptera > Hesperiidae > Spicauda > Spicauda simplicius. Next base: position 521,779 of record OX453086.1, on the reverse strand, counting down.
AGTTGATTACAGATGTTCATGGGCGGCAGTGACCACTTACCATCAGGTGGACTGCATGCTTGTTTGCTACTTCAGTCAAATAAAAAATAAAAAAAACTAATCTCAATAAACTTACTCTAAGCAAAATATATCTGATGTCGGTAAACTAACTTCGAGCGTAACTCAGCACTGACCTCGGGCGACGCGGCGCTGTGCCCGCTGGTCTCGGCGAGCGCGAGCAGCACGTCGTACGTCTCGAGCGCGCGGTCCGCCGCTCGTAACGTATCTCCTCACTGACCTCGGTAAACTAACTCCGAGCGTAACCCAGCACTGACCTCGGGCGACGCGGCGCTGTGCCCGCTGGTCTCGGCGAGCGCGAGCAGCACGTCGTACGTCTCGAGCGCGCGGTCCGCCGCTCGTAACGTATCTCCTCACTGACCTCGGTAAACTAACTCCGAGCGTAACCCAGCACTGACCTCGGGCGACGCGGCGCTGTGCCCGCTGGTCTCGGCGAGCGCGAGCAGCACGTCGTACGTCTCGAGCGCGCGGTCCGCCGCTCGTAACGTATCTCCTCACTGACCTCGGTAAACTAACTCCGAGCGTAACCCAGCACTGACCTCGGGCGACGCGGCGCTGTGCCCGCTGGTCTCGGCGAGCGCGAGCAGCACGTCGTACGTCTCGAGCGCGCGGTCCGCCGCTCGTGACGTATCTCCTCACTGACCTCGGTAAACTAACTCCGAGCGTAACCCAGCACTGACCTCGGGCGACGCGGCGCTGTGCCCGCTGGTCTCGGCGAGCGCGAGCAGCACGTCGTACGTCTCGAGCGCGCGGTCCGCCGCTCGTAACGTATCTCCTCACTGACCTCGGTAAACTAACTCCGAGCGTAACCCAGCACTGACCTCGGGCGACGCGGCGCTGTGCCCGCTGGTCTCGGCGAGCGCGAGCAGCACGTCGTACGTCTCGAGCGCGCGGTCCGCCGCTCGTAACGTATCTCCTCACTGACCTCGGTAAACTAACTCCGAGCGTAACCCAGCACTGACCTCGGGCGACGCGGCGCTGTGCCCGCTGGTCTCGGCGAGCGCGAGCAGCACGTCGTACGTCTCGAGCGCGCGGTCCGCCGCCCGCAGCGCGCCGCACAGCGCCACCGACGAGGACTCCTGCAGCGCGCACGCGCTCGATAGCCTGCGCACGCGCATGTGGGGTTACTACATGTAGACGGCGATGGCGTAGTGTACAGTCAGCGTAGTGTGCGCGGCGTAGCGTGGTGGTAACATTGTCAGTGTGGTGTTAACATCGTTATCAGTGTAGTGGTGACGTTGTCAGTGCCTCAGCGTCAGTGCCTTAATGTCAGTGCCTAAATGTCAGTGCCTTAATGTCAGTGCCTCAGTATCAATGTCTTAGTGTCAGTGCCTCAGCGTCTCAGTGACAGTGTCTCAGTGTCAGTGTCTCAGTGTCAGTGCCTCAGAGTCAGCACCTCAGTGCCATATGTCAGTGTCTCAGAATCAGTGCCTCAGCGTCAGTGTCTCAGTGTCAGCGCCTTAGCGTCATTGTCTCATCGTCAGTACTTTTATGTCAGTGTCTCAGTGTCAGTGCCTCAGCGTCAACGTCTTAGTGTCAGTGCCTCAGCGTCAACGTCTTAGTGTCAGTGCCTCAGCGTCAACGTCTTAGTGTCAGTGTCTCAGTGTCAGTGCCTCAGTGTCATTGCCTTAATGTCAGCGTCTCAGTGTCAGTGCCTTAATGTCAGCGTCTCAGTGTCAGTGCCTTAATGTCAGCGTCTCAGTGTCAGTGCCTAAATGTCAGTGCCTTGATGTCAGTGTCTCAGTGTCAGCGTCTCAGTGTCTCAGTATCAGTGTCTCAGTATCAGTGCCTCAGAGTCAGCGGCTCAGTGCCACGTCTCAGCGTCAGTATCTCAGTGTCAGTGTCTTAGTGTCAATGTCTCAGTGTGTTATTGTCAGTGTCTTAGTGTCAGTGTCTCAGCGTCAGTGTCTCAGTGTCAGTGCCTTAATGTCAGTGCCTCAGTGTCAGTACCTTAATGCCAGTGTCTCAGTGTCAGCGTCTTAGTGTCAGCGTCTCAGTGTCAGTGCCTCAGTGTCAGCGTTTCAGTGTCTTAGTGTGTTATTGTCAGTGTCTTAGTGTCAGTGTCTCAGTGCCAGTGTCTCAGTGCGTCACCTGTGCGCGGTGTCGACGGCGCGTGCGAGCGCGCAGTCCAGCACGCGGCAGTCGGCCGCGAGCCGCACGCAGCGCGCGCGCCACAGCGCCGCCGGGCCCGCGCCGCACCCCGACGGGGACTCCGCTGCGGGACAGTACAGTCACATGTGCTAGAGACTTCGTGGCAGGATATTGGTGGGTGGAGAGATACGTTGTAAAACAAATAGTGCACTGAACGACACAGGGTGAAGTGAGAAATGTGTTAAGAGAACTCCGCTACGAGACATTGGTGAGGGGTGAAAATCATGGGTATATGAAACGGACACTAAGCTAAGGAACACGGGGGCGATGAGGAAAGTTGGTACATCACATGGATTTAATAAATAAATCACACAAAAATAATGTAAATTCGGACATTCGCACACCCCTAGTATCCGGTGTGGAAGATGTTGGGAAGTGAGAAATATAATGATAGAATACATAGAAACAGGCAGTATTCCACCTTCAGAAATTTCTTCTTAAATGTATGCAAATTTTTAGAAATAAATAAAAGATTGGGAGCGCACAAGGATTTTTTCAATTGTTTTACGGGATTTTTAAGTTGTTTTAATTGTCTTAGAGGATTTTTTAACTGTCTTAGAATAAATTATGTATATAAGCAGTGTGCAGGTCACTCACCGTCCCCGGCGGCCACCAAGGCTTCCCTCAGGTCGGCCTGCGCGCAGACATCTAGGGCGAGACGCTCCGCCGCCTGCACGCACCACGCCTGGAATGTACAGATGGGTGTTTTTGTAAACTATTATATATATTTTTATTAACCGACTTCCCAAAGGAAAGAGGTTATCTATTCGTCACGTATATTTTTTTTATAGGTTTTATAAATAAAGATTTTTACTGTAGCAACCTCCCGCAACTCATCGAGAGATGGCGCTGTGGCGACCTCCCATAAGTCATCAAGGGATGGCATTGTGGCAACTTCCCACAACATCATCAAGAGATGGCACTATGGCGACTTCTTCCCGCAACCATCAAGAGATGGCGCCACTAGTATTTCTGAATCGCGCTATCGAAGCATTCTCAATAGCATATCGTCGCTTCTAACACCGCGTAACTCAAAAAATGCCCATTTTGAGTTAATGAAATAATGGTATACTGGTCACAGCCGCCCATGACATCTGTAATCAACTACATACAGAACATGGGTTCTATCTAAAGTCGTACCACAAGTGCGTTGCTACCCCCGAGGACTATGATAGTCGCCTCATGTGAAAGTGTGCCGGCAACCACATCCTTCCACCACAAGAAATACTTCACGCTAGAAATAGGTGTGGCGGTGGTTCCTCCCCGGTCGAACTACATCGGTTCTACCACCTATACGGCGGTGACCACCTACCATCAAGAGGTTCACTAGTTAGCTACTACATTCGGCTAAAATGAATACCTTAGTCTATAAATCTAGTCAGTTCAATACCTCGTCGTTGATGAGATGATTAGACTCCGTGTCCTCGGTCCGTCTGAGACGCACCCGGGAGGCGATCTTAGCTTGCCGGGACTCGCATCTGCCTGTAAATGAAACAAAATTTTATATTATATATATTATCGTAGTATATAACGAAGTGGGCGTGACGTTAGGAAGGCCAGTCTTCATTATTGTCCATTCTTGAAGATTTCAAGTAAAACGTAGGAGTTATAATTCTTCGATTTATTCACAGTTGAGATCCGATCGCTTCGACGGTTGAACAAGAATCTTTTTCTACAAGCAGGCGCACGCCTTTTTATAATAAACTTGGGTGAGGTGACAATACTAAATTTATGGAGGGTAAACTAAATTAACATCTTTAGCAATCACTAAACTCCTCATTCACTTTGAGAGTGAAATTGTGACCTTTTATTTTATTAAACGATAACACGCTTTCTACACTCATAGCCCCACAGTAGAATTTTCTCCTGTGTCGTGGGTACTATGGAAACACACAAGACGAATACACAAACACCCAGACCCAGAACATGAATCCAAACTCATCATTCAGATACCTGTCTGGCCGGGAATCGAACCCGGGACCCATTGCGCGTCAGACCGGTACGTTAACCGCTCCGCCACGCGAGTCGTCAATAACTAAATATTGCTAATTTAATAAACAAACAATTTTCGATCTTTAAACTAACTAAAATAATTATCAGTCAACGTGTTTTTTATAAATACGCGGTGTCCCGCCGACAGATATAATATATGTAAGGGGGAGGGGAGGGGAATTTAACGGACCAGACAACTCGTTATAAACGTCGAAAAACAATAAAAAAGAATGTGTGTGTCAGCTCCGACGCACGACTGGAGTTTACTCCTTAAGTCCGACTGTCTAAACAGACGCTTAGAGTTTATTTAACTGGAAAAAGATTGATACCATATGGAAGCGTAAATTAACAAATTAATGAAAAAAAACACAAAACAATATTAATTATTGATATTTATATAAAAACAGCAATATAAGTACGTCGACACTGGTTAAATAAACAAGCACAATAACATATAGGTATAGTCGCTCTGCATGCCCTATGTGCGTCTTAATACACTCACAACCAAATAAAAACGTAACGAGGTCACTCATCAGTAGACTTTACTCCTCACATTTTTCTCATATCGGGCCCTTATATAGGCAAATCGATTCTGAAGGAGTAAACTCCATAAAAATTAAGTTAGGAACCTTTTTTTGTTTTTTCTCGATTTTTCTCTTGTCCCACAAAGCTGCACAAAGCTCTTTCACTCAAAATTAGAGATACTAACAAGAAACCATTGCAAAAAACCATTATATACAAACATAAAATATATAACGAAGTGCAAGCGTGACGTGAGACATCAGGATGGTCGACGTGTCTTCATTATTATTCATTCTTGAATATTTCAAGTAAAACCCAGCAGTAAACTTTTTCGATTTATTCACAGTTGATCGCTTCGACGGTTTAAACAAGAATCTTTTCTTACCGGCGTTCGCTCGCCTTTTTATAACAATGTTTGGTGGTGTGGTGTGGTGTGTGGTTGTAAACTAAATTACAATTCTAAAAATCATTAAATATTGCTAATACAATAAACAAACAATTTTCGACGTTTAAACTAAGTAAAATAATTATTATCGGCGACGTGTTTTTCATAAATACGCGGTGTCGCGCCGACATATACATTAACTCGACTAACATTACCCTCCTTCAGACGGAGGTATAAATTAATGGCACATCCATACATAACATATATTTGCCTAACTAGACGATCTACATATAATGGTAGAGATATTAGTATATTTAACTAGCCGACCCGGCGAACTTCGTTCCGCTTAAAAGTCAAAAATCTAAAATTATCAGTGTTCCTCCAATATATTATGCATGTATTATACGTAAAATTCAATCGCACTAATCGCATCCAATTCGCACTTGGCCAGCGCGGTGGACTATGGCCTAAAACTCTCTCATTCTGGGAGAAGACCCGTGCCCAACAGTGGGCCAATAATGGGTTGATGCGATACATAAAAACCTTCTTCTTGAATCACCCTATTTATTTTAAATACTGCATTGAAATCCGTAGCGCAGTTTGAAAGATCTAAGCGTACATAGGGACAGGCAACGAAAAGCGACTTTGTTTTGTACTATGATATAAAGTTAATAAATGTACTTACAGGGCACACTTTTATTTGAGGCGACCATCATAGTCCTCGGGAGTGGCAACGCATCTGATTGACTGGATGATGGAACCCATGTCCTGTATGAAGTTGATTACAGATGTCGCAGGGCGGCAGTGACCACTTACCATCAGGTGGACTGCATGCTCGTTTGCTACTTCAGCCGAATAAAAAAAAAAGTATATACCAGGCGACGCTGGCAACATTCCCGAGCCGCGCTCCTTCTCGCAGCTGGTCGTGCTCGCCGGGTGCCCTCGCGCGTACTGGCAACACCTGCGAATTGGACGTTGGAAATCTGTATATTCTGTTTGTAATTTACGGGCAACTATATGCCACGTATGACGCAAGTCGCTCAAATATTTGGGTTAAGCTCAACTTTCGATAAAACGCATCTCTTGATGTTACTTTATTATTAATTAATATTATAAATCTGAATGTAAGTTTGTTTGTTTGTTACGCTTTCACGCTAAAACTACTCAACCGATTGTGATGAAACTTTGTGCACGTATTCTTTAAGTTGTTAGAAAAAACATAGGATACTTTTTATTACAAAAAAATATATATGTAAAAAAAAATATAGACAGGACTGTTTGTTAAAGAATTTGAAAATATAAGCTTCAACACGAGGAAAGCGACGAGAAAAGCTAGTTAATATTCATATGTTTAGATGCATGCGTGAGTATTTCATTGAGCGTATTACCTGGCGGTGCTGACGCAGATCTCGGAGTCCCGCTCGGACATGAAGCTGGCGCCGCAGGGCTCCGTCTCGGAGGACACCTGCGCCACCGGACGCTCCACCCTGCGGACACGAGTGGTCAGTGGCTCAGTTGAGTTTCAACTTATTGCCACTATCAAATGTGTTAGAACGAGCGTGGTTCGAAAACCGTATCGGTACAAAGGAAACGTAATTCCGATTTCATACCTATGTTTTATATTTTTAAGCTATTGCTTTGAGCGCGGCGACCGAATCGAGAAGTTCCGTAACGAAAAATACCTAATACCCCCCACTCCCCCTACCATGTAGCGCGGCCGAGCGTACGCTTAACGTGTATGTACGACAGTACGAAGCTCGCACGGATCGAGACGAGCTGCTGAATTAATATCAAAGAAAAAATACTGCATAAATAATTATAATTGCATAACTTGATAAAAATGCTATGCAATAGCTTTACCGCGGCAGTCCCCGAGTGCCGCACGGTTTTCTTACAATCTATGAACGGCAGTCAGCACTTACTATGAGGTGGACTGAATGCTCGTTTGGTACTTTAAGTTTATATTTCATCTTAAAAAAAAAATCAAATCAATAAAGAAAAATGTATCATGTCCTATATGCATGTACGTAGTCCATGCCGTCGCATGTACCTAATCCATACCGTCGCATGTACCTAGTCCACTCCCTCGCATGTACCTAGCCCATACCGTCGCATGTACCTTTTCCATTCAGTCGTATGTACAGTCACGAGCAATAAGACGTGACTATGGAAGATTGGCAAAAGTATCCGACCCTTCTTGGGTCAGATACTTTTGCCAATCTGTTCGTAGTCACATCTTATTCAAATCAAATCAAATCAAAATCTTTATTTGCTAAATAAGGTACATATGTATGGTAGTATGTCTTGAAAAAAAGATCCTCTTATTTTGCCATTTCGGCGTGCAAATTGTCATATAAATGACTATTTATTTTTATTTTTATTGTAATTGTGTACTTATTATATTTAATTTAAACAAATCGAAAGCAAGATACTATTACCTATATAAAAATATTTATGTCAATGTACAATTAATTATTGCTCGCGACTATACTCGTGACTTCGTCAATGAGGTGCGCGCGGGAACACCGCGCGCACCACCTCGAGGCTGGTTGATTTGACGTAAGACACCCCCGTGTCGTACGCCAAAGCCTCTGTTATGGGGGTTAGGAGGGGGGCGTGGGGCACTATACTATATATGACTAGGTATACTCACTTTTTTTTGTTTTCGAGGGGGAAACCTTCCAAAGGTACCCGACGCCGTGGGAGCGACGCAGGGTTATGTGGGATATTTACCGCACTAAAACCCCCCCGGTGGCCGTCCTCGGCGCTGAAAAGGAGGACTCCGGGATCTCGAAACGACTTCAACCGGAATCCTCCGAGCGCGCTGCCCCATCGGGCTCCTCCCAGATGGGCGGCTGGGCTCACCGCTCCGTCTAGTCTTTACGACGGTATGCGACCACACATACCGCCGTCCTTCCCGTGATCGCCTGACCGAACGGTTCGAGCTCCCACTCTAGCCGTCCGCAGCCCCGGAAGCCCCTTTTAGTCGCCTCTTACGACAGGCAGGGGATGCCGTAGCCCTATTCTGACCCCGAGGCTACGTGCCTACACGCGGTACCCACCGGACGTGTATCTCCTGCGTGCTGGCGTCGGTGTCGTCGTCGCGCGGGCGCGGCGCGGGCAGCTCCGCGGGGCTCGGCGACGACGTGTCGTTCCGCTCCGTCCGGGACAGCTCCGCGTCGTTGTCCAGCTCGCCCGCTGGCTGCGTGGTGGACTCGCACTCGTCTGGGGAGGTAACGTTACTTGATTTGACAGGGAATAGAAAAGATATATCTATTCTGAAGATGATCCACTGAGGGTGGAGAATAATGTTCCACTTTACGCAGGAAACCTCTACAGACTTTTGAAATTGTATAACAATGATATAGAATTACGCAACAGTGTCAGATGTTTATGTTCTTATGCTCCTTTTATTAACATGAATATTATTTTAATTGAATCTTTGGTTTGGCAAACAAATCATTACACAATTTATTATTACGTTTTTTCTTCAAAAATCATTATTACCGCTATCAAAATCTATTGGAAGACACAATATTTTGCTTGCTTTTATTGAAGACCCAATAATTATAAAATGAAATAGATATTAGTAGAATAAACGAAAGTATTGTTTGGAGAGCATATAAGAGCAGTGATAGCCTAATGGTTGAAACTTGCCCTCTCAATCGGGAGGTCCGAGGATCAAATCCGGGCACGCACCACTGATTTATGTGCATATTAGAATTATCAATGCTTTTCGGTGAAGGAAAACATCGTGAGGAAACCTACACACCTGAGAGTTATTAAAAAAAATCTCGGAGGTGGGTGAAGTCTATAAATTCACACTTGGCCAGCGCGGTGGACTGCGGCCTAAAACTCTCAATCTGAGAGAAGACTCAGCAGATGGACTATAATGGGTTGTAGCCGCATTCTTAGAAGTATGAAGATGCTAAACGAAGCAATGGTCTATCATTCTAGTTCAGTATTTCTGAAAGATGGGCAAGCGTACCCCTTTTTTTTTTTGTTTTCGAGGGGGAAACCTTCAAAAGGTATCCGACGCCGTGGACGCGACGCAGGGTTATGTGGGATTTTTACCGCACTAAAACCCCCCCGGTGACCGTCCTCGGCGCTATAAAGAGGACTCCGGGAACTCGGTCCGACCGCAACCGGAATCCTCTGAGCGCGTTGCCCCATCGGGCTCGTCCCAGATGGGCGGCTGGGCCCACCGCCCCGTCTAGTCTTTACGACGGTATGCGGCCACATATACCGCCGTCTTTCTCCTGATCGCCTGACCGAACGGTTCGAGCTCCCACTCTAGCCGTCTGCAACCCCGGAAGCCCCTTTCAGTCGCCTCTTACGACAGGCAGGGGATGCCGTAGCCCTATTCTGACTCCGAGGCTACAGGGACGGGGCAAGCGTACCCCTAGTGGTACCAGTTGTCATGTGCGCAATGGGTGTGATCTATGATCGACTTAAGCTAGCACTTCTTTCATTATGATTGCGGCAGTGACGAATTACTATCAGGTGGACTGCATGCCCGTTTGCTTTTTTGTTAGGAAATTCACCCTGTATTAGTTTGTTTTGTAAAAACATTCTCTAACTGAATTATTTGAAGACGTGTTTCATTCTGAAACTCAATTTGAATGCTAATTTAATGTAGCTTAGTATTTGTCTTTCGGGTTTGATATAATGAAAAATCTTTTTCACTGACTGTTGACAAAATGGGGAGAGGGGATGTCCAGTAGTGGATCTTAATAATCTAATGCAGCTATACTCTAAGTGTGTTCTGCGGAACCCTAGGGTTCCGTGATACCTCTGTCGGGGTTCCACAAGAACTTAGAAAAAAAAAGTTTCATACCTCCCACTAGTTTGATTTTTTCATTTTTCATGTTTTCATGTGGTGAAGTAAGTAATAATTAGTAACTGTTACATTGTACTTTTATTATGCTGATTAATAAAAAATACACTTATAAAAACAATTGTTTTATTTTAGGGTTCCATCAAGTATTTTGCTTCCCAAAAGGGTTCCGTCATTCAAAAAGTTTGAGAACCACTGGTCTAATGTATGGATTATGGTTCGCGCGAACGAAGTCGAGGGGGTCTACTAGTTTATAATAAGAACGGTCACTAAGTTTGAGAACCTCTGTTCAAGTTAACTAAACAAGCTATTTAACTTTTCGAAAGCCACAAAAAATTAATTACAAAAATAATTGGGTGAACGGAAATCACCATCAAGTCAAACAGTGCGCGGTGTTTTATTTTTCAATGTATCGAGAGTAATTTGACATCGCGTGGTTCCGGGTTCTATGCCCGATTGGTTTTTATGAAAGTTAATTTATGCTACCTCATTAGCGGGTCTTGAGACCTCCTCAGGAATGTTTTTTTAAAGCATAAAGTTTAAATATTATCTTAAGAATTATATTTTTAATTTTTTATTGTTTTTAAATAAAAAAGCAAGCGAACAGACAAAAATATAAAAGTATACTAATGTCTTTTGATTCTCACTCTCAGTTTGCATTTTTTCCTTTTATGATTTTTTCTTAGCGCTATCCATACTAATATTATAAATGTGAAAGTGTGTTTGTTTGTTCCTCTTTCGCGTCCCCATATAGCTATCATATGATATGGTTTATATTCTGGGAGATAGTTAGGAGGGCGGAGAGTGACGTAGGCTACTTTTTACCGCGCTCTCTCATTCCCATGAGAATATCGATATTTTATTAGTCGATACATATTTAATTCCAGACGTTGTTAATAGATGACGTTAGTAATATTCATTTGCAAGTTCTGAATCACGCTATCAAATGCTAATGTTAATTCCTTTTGAACATGCGGGCGAAGCCGCGGGTAAGAACTAGTATAGTATAAAACAAATTCGCTTCTCGCTGTCTGTCCCTATGTACGCTTAGATCTTTAAAACTACGCTACGGATTTTAATGAAGTTTGTTTTAATGGATAGAGTGATTCAAGAGGAAGGTTTTTATGTATAATACATGCATAATAAAGGGCAGAAACACTAATAATTTTAGATTTCTGACTGTTAAAGAGTTTCAAGCGAAATGAAGTTCGCTGGGTCAGCCAGTATAATACAAAAGTAGCAATCGAGCACACAACTCGACCGATGGTAAGTGACAACTGCTGCCTACATTTATAAGAAACTTCATGAAGAACAAGTATTCTATCTAAAGCCGCTTTATATGAAAGTGTCCCGGCAACCACACCCTTCCAACTCTCGCAAGACCTGCTTCCGCGGACGAATTGCTAGCGTATCCGCAGTCCTGGCAAAGGGCGTACAGAAGAACACCGTGGCGATTTAGCCGGTAGGAGTCCGGCATACCCTCTCAGCTGCTCCCGCGCATAGAGGAATCCATGAAGGGTCTCCCCACGGAAAAAAAGGGTTGTATTCGCCGCATTACCACTCGTCGTCAACCCATTATTGTCCCACAGCTGGGCACGGGTCTTCTCTCGGAATGAGAGAGTTTTAGGCCATAGTCCACCGCGCTGGCCAATTGCGAACCACTCACCGGAAACCTCCTCCGGTATCGCCCCGGTCTTGTCCGCCGCGCGCCGCCTGACCAGCTCAGCGATTCAACGGATACCTCCCCCAGAATGGCCCTTTTTTTTGTTTTCGAGGGGGAAACCTTCAAAAGGTACCCGACGCCGTGGGAGCGACGCAGGGTTATGTGGGATTTTTACCGCACTAAAACCCCCCCGGTGGCCGTCCTCGGCGCTGAAAAGGAGGACTCCGGGATCTCGAAACGACTTCAACCGGAATCCTCCGAGCGCGCTGCCCCATCGGGCTCCTCCCAGATGGGCGGCTGGGCCCACCGCTCCGTCTAGTCTTTACGACGGTATGCAACCACACATACCGCCGTCCTTCCCGGGATTGCATGACCGAACGGTTCGAGCTCGCTCAATTCTAGCCGCCTGCAACCCCGGAAGCCCCTTTTAGTCGCCTCTTACGACAGACAGAGGATGCCGTAGCCCTATTCTGATCCCGGAACTTCAGGGCGCCCCCAGAATTGCCCTAGGTTTGTCCATCGCACACCATATTTGGGTTAGGGTTGTCCGCATTAGCAGTCACGATTAGGGTTGCCACCTTTTTTTCAACGATATAAGTACATTGGCTACAAAAGGTATAAAGAAAAAAGGACGTAGCTTCACAATAAAGTACTATTTATATTGTTACTAAATTTTTGGCTCTGGGATACATTTAGAACTGTGTGAGGTGATAGTAAAAAAAAAATGTAGATAGTAACTTGACGCCCATATTTCTAAAAAAAGGTCACCAAATGTAAATGTTCTACTACTTTCTAAATAAGGTAGCTACGGAAACCTTGTGATTAAAGGAATTTTAGTTTACTGATTATAATCAAACTTTTAAATCCCAGATATACAAAATAAAGTATTTTCGCGTACTTTATTTTCCTCATAAAGTATAAAGTACAATTGCCCCGAATAAAGTACAATACTTTACAATAAAGTACGGGTGGCAACCCTAGTCACGATAGTTAACAACCAACTCACCGGACACCTCCTCCTCCGGTATCGCCCTGGTCTTGTCCGCCGCGCGCCGCCTGACCAGCTCAGCGATGACCCCGTGCAGCTCCGCGAGCCGCGCGTCGTGGGCTCTCGCCGCGCTGGCCGCCCGCGCCCGCTCCGCCGCCAAGGCACGCGCGAGAGCGTCCCGCTCCGCGCGGAGGGATGGCACATCGTCGCCGCGACCGCTGCTCTGGGTTGTTACCTGGAAAGGAAAATACAGTTAGACTTAAAGGTCGTATTCTTAAAGGTTCTCAAGGTGGTAGAACCAGTGTAGTTCGACCGGGCAAGTACCACCGCCACATCTATTTCTAGCGTGAAGCGTTTGTGTTTCGATAGAAGGGTGTGGTTGCTGGCACACTTTCACATGAGGCGACCATCATAGCACACAGAAGTAGCAAAGCATCTGTGATTGACTTCAGATGGAACTCATGTTCTGTATGTAGTTGATTACAGATGTCCATGGGCGGCAGTGACTACTTACCATCAGGTGGACTGTACGCTCGTTTCCGACATCTCTAAGGAACTTGTCACCAAATGTGGCCGGCAACCACATCCTTCCATCTCGCGCAAGAAACGCTTCACGCTAGAAATAGGTGTGGCGGTGGTACTTGCCGGGTCGAACTACAATGTTTCTACCACCTATTAACTGATTACCAAAGCAGCCCGAAATAGTCCGTTTTACTAAAAGAACGATACTAGAAAAATCATGTGAAAATCTTCATACCTGAATCACCAGCTAAAACAAAGTGCAGAAAACATTTGAATTCCTTTCATTAAAATCCATTGACTCAATCAAAAGTCTTTTAAGTTTGTTGAGATTCCGTCCAACACGCACGGGAGGGGACGCGCGGGCGGAGAAGACACTCACCATCGCGACCTCCGACGGCCACGGACCATTCCGCTTTAATCTCCATATAGTTGTTTGACCGCGATATCCAAATGTAATTTTGATGGTGATTAAACCAGCCTATGTTATATATACAGTCCACTTTTATTTAAGTTCCCACCAGAACCAATCTTTTTACATTGGTCCTTCGAGCCGGATTATTACGCAATTACGCAAGCTTTTCAGCTCGTATACTTTTATAACGCGAGAGAAACCATAACAGCTCTCAAGCTAGAAAATCTTTCATCAGTTCACAGATACCCACCAAGTGTATTCCATTCTGTCCGGGCAACGGCGGCGCGGTGACTGGTCGTAAACTGGAGTATCTCCACGAGGACTCCCTGGATATCTCCTCATCAGCCACGTTGGGACAGCAGAGGTACCAGCTCCTACTCCTCCTCACACCCGGCGTGGAGTCCAGCTGCGTCAACGGCAGACGCCCGACGACTTCCAATTCCGCCAGCAACGGCTCCTTCTCCTTCGGCTCCGGCATTGGAAAGGTGCCAGCTGTTGAGTATGTTTCTTCTGGAACCTTGCGAGCGTTCTCTGGTGTGCTGTACTCCGGCAAGCTCCATTGTCGATCTCTCAACGGCGGTACCTCCTTCACAGCTCCATCGTTCACAACTTCATTCGACTCCACATACTCGCTTAATTCATCGGGGTTTTGGCGAGGTTCCTCTGGGTCCGGGGGCTGGTTCTTGCGCTTCAAGCGCTCGAGGTCCGCGTAGTAGTAGGCGGTGGAGCGCGGCGGCTCACCGTGGCTCCTGGTGCCCGCCAGCGCGACGATTCTCATCACCGATTATCACATGCTCGGAAACTTTTGGCACTGTTTGATCATGGTCCGGAGAAATAATGATCACATTTTTTTTTCACTTGTTTTTCTAACCTAACTTTAATGAAAATATTTGTTTAGTTTGTGGTGTTGAGTTGTGACGTCATTAAGTACAATAAAACCGTTACGAGTTACGGACTCTCGACCACTAAGTTTAAAAAAATGGTATTTTGAAAACATGCTACTATTGAAAATTAAATTTATACTCAAAACAATATATTTTTTTGTTTCATGAGAGTAAGGAATGAGTATGCAGTTCATATGGTGTGTAGTATATAATATCTTGAAAAGAGCAATTGTTGTACAAGTATATGTAAATATATATCAACGATCTCGGAAACGGCTCCAACAATTTACTTGAAATTTTGTACTTAGGGCGTTTAGGGGGCGATAAATCGATCTAGCAAGGTTTCATTTTCAGAAAATCTCGTTTTATCCGTGTTTTCATTGCATAAAGACCTCCTACAAAATTATTAGTATACCAGGAGAAAATTCGTTACCAAATACGAAGTTAGAATAGCTCGGTTGGGAAATCGGACACCTTAAGCCGCAGGAAGTCGGGGTTCAAATCTCGGTGCGATTGTTTTTTTTTATTTTTTTCGAGTTCTATTTTGTTAGTTTTTTTTTTTAGCTCTACATTTTTTCCTTTTAGTTCTTTTTTGATATTTTTGTTTTATAATAGAAATTTGCTTAGTTTTAAAAAATATAATTCCACAAAACATGATGTACTCGTAGTAAACAAAAACACCGAGCAAAGCTCGGTCATCCAGGTACTAATAATCATTACTACTGGACTGGACGTTTCAGTATCGTCCGGCATAAAAATTAATGAAGTGTAAAGATTCAGAGTAATGTTTATATTACCGTTTACATAAAAACGGTTTGACCGTATCGACCACCGACTAATGTATTGTAAACTGTAATTCAGTCTCCAGCGATGTTTGCAACGTGATTGACAGAGTTCAAAACAAAATTCATCAGGCGCCTAACGTAAACAACCTAAATCGGTTAAAAATGCGGTCGAGAAGATAAACGGGACATTTTTTTATCTGACTGAAGAAGCAAAGGAGCATGCAGTCCACCTGATGGTAAGTAGTCACTGGCTCTCATAGACATTTGTAAGAAACTTCATACAGAACATGTGTTATATCTGAACTGAAGTCAATCACAGATGCGTTGCTACTACTGAGGACCACGATGGTCGCCTCATGTGAAAGTGTGCCGGCAACCACACCCTTCCATCTCGCGCAAGAACTGCTTCACGTTAGAAATAGGTGTGGCGGTGGTACCTCCCCGGTCGAACGACACTGGTTCTACCACCACAAAAACGTCAACGGGACGTAAAGGAATGTTTCTTTAAGTAAGTTTTTTTTAGGAACATAGTGGACAATTGTCTGTGGCTACAGATAGAAACAAAACGAAAAAACATACACCCATAATACATACATGACACACACGCTCGCACACACGTACGAGGTAACGTACACACATACCCACGCGCTGACACACACAAGCTCTCTCTATCTCACACACACACACACACACACACACACACACACAACACGTACACGCGCACACACACGCACACACTCACAACACACTCGCGTACATACACACACGATTTCTACACTCATAGCCCTACACTAGGATTTTCTCCAGTGTCGTGGGTACCATGGACACACACATTGACGAATACACAAACACCCAGATCCATAAGCCGGGAATCGAAACCGGAACCCATTGCGCGTCAGACCGGTATGGTAACCACGGGTCGTCAATACACGTGAAGAACCGTAAACCTATTTAAAAAAACTATAAAGACGCATTTAAGAAGTTCTTCTTCACAAGCTCCCTCCAGCCCGGAGACTGGCCACTAATGTCATTAACCCAATTCCCGGTAATGGTTTAATTGGGCGGCCCTAATTGCACGGCGGCGGCCATGTTTGTTTGTCTTACGCCAAATGTCAATATTAACGCCGGAGATATCGGAATGCTTATCCATTTATCGAAGCATTCTTTTCCTATCTGAAGTAGCAAACGGGCATGCAGTCCACCTGATGGTAAGTGGTCACTGCCACCCATGGACATCGGTGGGCAAATTCAAATAGAACATGGGTTCCATCTGAAGTCAATCACAGATGCGTTGCTACTCCCGAGGACTATGTTGGTCGCCTCATATAAAAGTGTGCCGGCAACCACAACCTTCCATCGAAACGCAAGAAATGCTTCACGTCGGAAATAAGTGTGGCGGGTGGTACTTCCCCGCTACTACGCTGGTCCTACCACCTTCAATTTATTAATTCTTATTTATGTATTGTTTTACCAATTTGTGGTGCCAACCCATTATTTTCCCTTCTGGGCATGGGTCTTCTATCAGAATGAGAGTTTTAGGCCATAACCACCACGCTAGCCAAGTGCGAATTGGTGGACTTCACACACAAGAACTACAATTATGTTTCTTTACATGTTAACAAAAGTTAGCTCCAGTATCTTACCTTACAGTTCAGTAAAAATAGCCCTGTTTATGTACAGATGTCGATGAATAGAGCAGTCTAATGGTTGAAACTTGCCCTCTCGATAGGGAGGTCCGAGGTTCAAACCCAGGCACGCACCACTGATTTTTCTAAAATTATGTGCGTATTAAAAATTAATTATCAGTGCTTTTTGGTGAAGGAAAACATCGTGAGGAAACCTACACACCCGAGAGAACTTTAAAAAAAAAGTTCTCGGAGGTGTGAGAAGTCCACCAATTCGCACTTGGCCAGCGCGGTGGACTATGGCCTAAAAAACTCTCATACTGAGAGAAGACCCGTGCCCAGCAGTGGGACAATAATGGGTTGACGACAGGTCCATGAATGGCAGTGGCCACTTACAATCTGCATACTCCTTTGTAACGTAGCAAATTTGACCCCATAAGTTGTGTGTTAATAATATGTCTCAGCGCCATCTGTTGGGTCACGGTAACTTAATTACCGTAGATCGATAGCCAATTAGTTTCTTTGTCACAGTGGCGCTAATGTTGTAAACAGAGACAATAAATATTTTAATAGTACAACATTAACTATCAATTAACAAAATATAATATTAATAAAATAATTTAATATTAAATAGAAATAATTGTATAATAAAATTAATTAATAGTAAAATATAA
The DNA here is from genome assembly GCA_949699795.1 of Spicauda simplicius. Lineage (NCBI taxonomy): Eukaryota > Metazoa > Arthropoda > Insecta > Lepidoptera > Hesperiidae > Spicauda > Spicauda simplicius. The sequence goes on along the minus strand of OX453086.1, from coordinate 504,282 downwards.
ATTTAAAACTCCAAGGTCGTATACAAGTCAACTGAGGTTATTGTTTTATCTGTGTCAGAGTGTCTTTAGTCCTAGTGGTCGTTATTGGAGTCTTTTCGTTTTGGCGGCCGAGCAGTCAAGTCGAAGGCCATGGAAGTTCGGTAGCCCTGTGTACGGGTCATGGCCATGTAGTGACCCTGTGAAGTCGATGGTGGTTCCAGGGATGGTGTGACCACAAAAATGTAATAGGGAATGTGATTTCCCTGACGCTCGGCAGCAGTTAATCCGCGTCGAAGTCTCCAATGCCACGTGAGTGTCGAATTCGTTCATTTTAGAGCCCTTATTTGTTATTCTACTTGTTAGGAGTGTCATCCTAATTTGCGGGGATATGGGTTTCAGGTCTATTGCGTGTGCGCTAGCCTGAACCTAGAGGTTGCAGTCCAGTCCAGACCACGTGCCACGTGGTGTCCTCGCAGTCCGTCCTCCGGTGGCTGTAGCCGTTGGCGAGGCTGGACAGTGTGCCTTCGCGTGCCGACGAAGCGTCACACCAGGACAGCCGTCGCGGGCGTCTGCCCCAGTCTCCGAGGTAACCACAGACACGTAGGATAGGATTCCCTGTCTATATCTACCCGTAGGTCTTCCGTGAGGTTGCGGCCACATGGTTATCCATGTTCTCCGATGCCAAGGGTCTCTGCTCCGTTACAAAAGTAAAAATATTACCACTAGTTACAAAAGTAAAATAGCCAACCTTTATTGTTACTTTATCATTACAAAGGTAAATTATATAACCTTGTTGTTATTGTTGGTATTACAATTATTATTAAACCGTGTGTGACCAAGACTGTTTATCTGTAAGCGCAGTCATTATAACTTTATGCCCTAGTGCTTGAGTTTAAGGGATTATATGTGCTCACCTCGCGGATCCTCACAAGCGGCCCTGAGTCCGTTGTTGTATTTAGTCTCATGTTCTTCCGCTGGTATTAGGGAATATCAATGATCTTATTGTATAAATTAAATAAATTGTGTAATTATTAACAGAGTTGTAATAAATATTTAATTGTGTAACATTTGTTTAATTTGGATATTTCCCTAGTATTCTTACATACCTTATATAAATTTACTGTAAGAACATTAGCTAGCCGATAACACCATCTTTTCCTGTGGTTCTTCCCACAACAAAAGAACTTGCTTACACCTTTCTACTTCAATGTTACTACAACCCTAATGTCTCAATCAATCATCAAATTATCAAAACCCAACGATTTCTTAAAACGAAAAATAGCACAATTTGTTTTCGAAAATATCTATATAAAAAACCTTTCCGAGGTATCAGTTGAATGAGCCACGTGAAACGCGACCACCCCCGAGCGAGGGGGGGGGGTAATACCACCCCTTCTGTTGTATGGTGGGAGTTACACGCGGCAGCGAGTTACCATTTGTACTAACGGCATCAATATGGTATAAGGATGTTTCGATGGAAGGGTGTGGTTGCCGGCACACTTTCACAAGATGCGACCATCAGTCCTCGGGAGTAGCGACGCATCGATTGACTTCAGATAGAACCCATGCTCTGAATGGCTACAGATGTCGCAGGGCGGCAGTGACCACTTACCATCAGATGGACTGCATGCTCGTTTGCTACTTCAGTCAGATAAAAAAAAATAAGGACTTTGATATTATTTTATACTTCTTTTCGCACGATAAGCAAAAATTATGAAAGTATTTTTTTACAATGCGCACACCGTCACGAAAAACCGACATATTTTAGTTCTCGTACAATGTTGCCAATCGGCATCGCAAGATTTTATTCAAAGTAGTGCAAGGTTCATAACATTTTTAGTGTAGTTATTGTTAGTGTCGTTTTTTTTACAAACGTAAATAGGGCGAAATATAAATGGTTTAAAAAGATTTTTGTCTTGTTAGGCCAAATAAGCATAACGTCTAACATCTGTACATAACGTCAGTACATAAGTACACACACTTTAAGCTATTGCATAGCCTTTATCGCGGGCTTTGAGCGCGGCGACCGAATCAAGAAATTCCGAAACGAAAAAACCTAACACCCCCCACTCCGCCTACAATGTAGCGCGGCCGAGTGTTCGCTTACCGCGCTACCATCTTAGACTGCAAACTCGTCTGCTACAATAAATCGCTTTCGCTCATGACCAAGACCCGTGCAAAACCCTCCCAATCGCTACATCCTATAACTCACCCCCCAGGGAGCGGGCGACCGTGACCTTCTGCAGAGACAGCTGTTCAGCCGTGCGCCGGCGTAAATTGCCACGAGCAATATAATACTGGAGCAGTTATAGCCAAATGGTTGAAACTTGCCCTCTCGATCTTGAGGTCCGAGTTTCAAACCCAGGCACGCACTACTGATTTTTCTAAAAATTATGTGCGTATTAGAAATTCATTAGCAAGATACTGGAGCTAACTTTCATTACCATGTAAAAAAATAAACATGATTGTAATAATATTAAAAAAAAATAAATATAAATAAGAAAAAAAGACAAACCCGCTGAGTTTCTTGCCGGATCTTCTCAGTTGAGGTCGTGTTCCGATCCGGTGGTAGTGTAAGAAAAAAAATGTAACTGACAATTTGTAAGGGCCCCTGTAGGCCTATATAAAATAAAGACATTTCATTTCATTTCATTATCCGTGTTTGTCAGTAAAGCAAAACATTGCAAGGAAACTTACGCACTCGAGTTCTTAAAAAAAAATTGGAGGTGTGTGAAGTCCATTAATTCGCACTTGGCCAACGGGGTGGACTATGACCTACTCTCTCATTCTGAGAAAAGACCCGTGCCCAGCAGTGGGACAATAATGGGTTGACGACATTAGCAATTTATTATCACTGCTTTTAGGTGAAGGAAAACATCGTGAGGAAACTTACACACTCAAGTTTAAAAAAAAAGTTCGCAGTGGTGTGTGAAGTACATTAATTCGCACAGGCCAGCGAGGTGGACTGTGCTTAAAACTCTCTCATTCTGAGAGAAGACCCGTGCCCAGCAGTGGGACTATAATGGGTTGACGCGAGAATATACTGCTTCCAGTATCAAATTTATCATCTTATTCCCACGGGACAATCGATACATCGATTTTAACGCAGGCGAAGCGGTTCAGCTAGTGTACAAAGTGCTTTATTATTCTACTAGCTGAACCCCGCAGCTTCGCCGATTCTATCGATTGTCCCGTGGGAGTAAGATATTTTCCCACAGTAAAAAGTAGCCTATAAGTCAATCCAGAGTGTCAGCTAACTCCCTACCGAATTTTATGAAAATGGCTCCCGCAGTTTAGATGTGAAGCAGTAACAAACATACACACTCACAAACTTTCGCCTTTATAATATTAGTATGATTATAACCCCCAACCAACACAAGATGTAGTTCAGACACAACCTTCAAGACGATCTGAACTTGACCTTGCAGACCAATCGATACTGCCTCCACCGCACCAGACCCTATTCCCAGAGGAATACGGCTCCATTTCCTACAGACTTATAGCCTATATCTAGCGAAACTAAAGCTCGCTACGTCTGCAATAGATGTGATATTCGTAACAGCTTTAAGATCAGTGTTGCCAACTTAGGGGTTTTCCCCCCAAATTTAGGGGATTTTCAAGTAGGATGGGGGTTTTTTACATGTGTACATTTTTTAGGGGTATTTTCAGGGGTTTTTATAACTTCAACATATAGGTGTTTTTAATGGGAAATCTACCTGCCAGTCTATATAATCAATGCCTCACGACGAAAAAAAAAGGAAAAAAACGTCATGCACTACACCCGAAGACCTTTTTTTTTTCGTCGTCAAGTCGGGTTGCCAGGAAGAATTCGAATTAATAATTTATTATGGAGGATTTTAGGGGTTTAATGAAAACTTTAGGGGAATACATTTTTGAGAGTTGGCAACACTGTTTAAGATCAAATTGTGTGTCAGTGTGCCATTTCATATCTACTAGACACCCGTCGCAAAGGTCGAAATTCGACACTAATTAATATATTAATACGTGAAGCAATAACTTGTAGTGCATTTTTAAGCAATATGCCGCGACGGATTAGTATGAAATGCACGGTTGTAGTGGACGTAGAGAAGGAGTGCAGAATAATAATATTTTTTTCAAATAATGCAATAATATTTCCCAAATTAGCACCAATATTTATCTAATTAAAATAAATTGTAATAATTTTCAAGTTATTTTGAACGCACCCGTTAAAGTTATTAAGATGTTTATGAACTACGCTGCATTTAAAAGCAATAGCGGGTATTTTGACAAAGACATCTGACATTTTGGACGTTATGTGTTTTCATAGTAAGTCGTTGAATGTTCTATTTCGTTTATTACGTATGTGTTTGTGTCAAATGCAAGTTAGCGATTGTAATGTTTTTTAGTTGATTATATGTATGTTTTATGCATTATTTGAAAAAAAAATTACTTAGCATTGCGCAATCCTTCTCTACATCAACTATAACCGTGCGTAATTTCATACTCCTCCGCCTACGGCAAGTATCTTAATAACGAATCACAAATTTTCGCATCACGAATTAATATATAGATATTAATATATAAATATTATCACTGCATTGATACATTTTAATATTTTAACGGGTACTCACGATATGCGGTTTTTGAATTCTCTTAAAGTAGGTAGGTACACATTTTTTGTAAAGGTATTACATTGACATCAATTAAAAAGGCAAGTACTAATGCAAAATGCACGAACAAAGTTAGCAAACCATCTAAAACCTTCAACGTAATGGATTCGGTATTTCAAAAGCATACACGTGCAATCGTAATTCAGGTCACTCCCGACTACCCTCAACCCGTGACAATACAATGGGGGTATTCAGAACAGTGCGAGTACTAATGGGTGGGCCACGTGCTTTGATAAAACGGGGTTGAGAATTCAAGATAGATCTAGAAAACGGTTCAATTTAAGAGTACGGTAGTGCTTTGCGAAATAAGTTCAGATCTTACCTTTAGTAACTGTAAGGCAAGATACTGGAGCTAACTTTCATTACAATTTAAAAAAACAGGATTGAAAATAAAATAAATGATAATAATAATACAGCAAAAAAAAAAGACAAACCCGCTGAGTTTGTTGCCGGATCTTCTCAGTTGAGATCGTGTTCCGATCCGGTGGTAGTGTAAAGAAATGTGTAACTGACAACTTGTAAGTGCCCCCGTAGGCCTATACAAAATAAAAACTTTTTAACAAAAAATATCTACCGACTTCCATGTCACAAAAAAGTAAAAAATAATTTAAATATATTTTGGTCTAGAACATACTCAGTACTTAGTACATAGTCCTGAAGTCGGTGCTCGACATATTTCGCTGGACGACGGTAACTACGTCCTATATGAGCACCGACTTCAGAACTATGTACTAAGTACTGAGTATGTTCTAGACCAAAATATATTTAAATTATTTTTTACTTTTTTGTGACATGGAAGTCGGTAGATATTTTTTGTTAAAAAGTTTTTATTTTACACTTTTTAGTGACTATATTTTTATGTTTGTATTTAAATAAAGCCTCTAAGTTTGCTTTGTGCATCTACATATTCACAAAAATTAAACATAAAACACTTTTACAATTCATACAAACAGGGCGCCCCCTCTGGAAGTACCCCTCCATCATCAGGGTTGAGGAGTTGAAGGTCAAATTTTTCATCTTATATTGTTGCTTAGTAATCTTATAACATATACGTTAGTACCAGGTGGCTAACTTCTATGGCTCAGGCTTGCAGTACCCTGCATCATCAGGGTTTAGGAGTTGAAGGTCAAAATTTTAATTTTGTGCCTCTGTTTGGTATTATTTTTACATACCCGTAAGCACCAAATTGCCAACTCCTATGGTTTAGAATTGAAGTACCCCTTCATCATCAGGGTCGAGGAGTTGAAGGTCAAAATTTTAATTTTGTGCCTCTGCTTAGTATTATTTTTACATAACCGTAAGCACCAAATTGCCAACTCCTATGGTTTAGGATTGAAGTACCCCTTCATCATCAGGGTTGAGGAGTTGAAGGTCAAATTTTTGATTTTATATTTTTGCTTAGTATTTTCTTTACATAACCGTAAGCACCAAATTGCCAACTTCTATGGTTTAGGATTGAAGTACCCCTCCATCATCAGGGTTGAGGAGTTGAAGGTCAAATTTTTCATCTTATGTTTTTGCTCAGTAATCTTATAACATATACGTAAGCACCAAATGGCTTATTCCTATGGTTTTGGCTTTAAGTACCCCTGCATCATCAGGGTTGAGGAGTTGAAGGTCAAATTTTTGTCCCATGAATTTGCTTAACAATTTCATTATATATTCGCAAACATCAAACGACCAACTTTTATAGTTCAGGCTAGCAGTACCCCTGCATCATCAGGATTGAAGAGTTGAAGGTCAAATTTTTCATAGTAAATACCTACATAGTAATTTTATTCTATATTTTACTCAATTGGACTTCTCCAGCTAAGGTTCGGCCGACTATCACTAATTTTATTATTTTGCTCCAAAAAGTTGAAGATCCTATGATTAGAACCTTATCAAACTCTTATCAGACTACCCCTGGAGTACATCCTTTCTAATAAAAAAAGAATCATCAAAATCGATTGGCGGGATATTGAGTTATTCATACATTTATCGCGTACATTGAAAATGCAAATTTAAGACTTATGCGTTTTTCTTATGGATGCCCTAGTCAAAAAAATACTAAAAAAAAATGGGACCCTATGACACGCACTACCTTTCAAATAAAAAAAAAATCATCTAAATCGGTTCACCCAGTCCGGAGAAATGAGGTAACAAATATAAAAAAAAAAAAAAAAAAAAAATAATAAAAATACAGACGAATTGATAACCTCCTCCTTTTTGGAAGTCGGTTAATAAAGACATTTCATTTCAATATTTAAAAAAAATCGGCTATGTGCGAGTTGGATTCGTATATGCAAGAGTTCCGTACCATTATTTCAAATGGAGGTCAGCAAGCATAAGATAGAAACTTGCATTAATTTTAGGTCAGCCCATAAATTCTTTACCAAGCCAAGTCTCCTGGCGTAATGCAAGCCAAGAAAGAAATTGTGGCTTCTCTGTGCATGACCTACTAATGGATTTAGTGTACATGCACGAAATTATGAAGAAAAGCTAAGGGGCCATCCTTTAATCACGTAATGTTTTTTTTGGCATTTTTTGACTCCCCCTCCCCCTTGTTGACACGTAGTGTGATTTAAGACTACCCCTCCCCCTCCCCCATAAAAACGTGTATTTTTTCGTACCTGCAAGGAATCTATTTTTTTATTATAAAAAAATACTCGTATAAGTATCATGTAATTTTATTTTATACACCTATTCTAAGCGTTCGACTAAAAATGTAACGCCGCTTTTCGGTTGAGTATCGCGCGCTTGCCGAAAAATTAATAAATACACGTGATATATTACTTTACGCCCCTTTAGGCAGGGTTCCCAAGTTAGGGGTTCTCCCAAATTTAGGGGATACATAAGTAGGTTGGGGATTTTAGGGGTGAATATTTTACACACCTATTTCTGGCGTGAAGCATTTCTTGCGTTTCGATAGAAGGGTGCGGTTACCGGCACACTTTCACATGAGGCGACCATCAGAGTCCTCGGGAGTAGCAACGCATCTGTGATTGACTTCAGATGTAACCCATGTTCTGTATGAAGTTGATTACAGATGTCGCAGGGCGGCAGTAGCCACTTACCATCCGGTGGACTGCATGCTCGTTTGCCAGATATAAAAAAAAAACCTTCAACATATAGGTGTTTTTAAAGGGAAATCTCCCGCCAGGCTATACGATCATAGCTCACGACGAAAAAAAAAGTCATGCACTAAGTACACCTGAAGACTTTTTTTTTCGTCGTCAGGGAAAAACCTACGACATGATTAACACTGATAATTTTAGATTTTTGAATTTTAGACGGAACCAAGTTCGCCGGGTTAGCTAGTAAGACATAAATCCCACAGTAACCCAAATCTCGCTTCCAGCGAGACGCAAGCCAAAAATTTAATTGTGTCAACTTTTTACTAGTGCACCAAAACTGGACTAGAAATAGGAGAGACTGCGGACCGTGTATGACCTCACATTATCCGCAGTGATAAAAAAACGCGCGGCACTCGAGGACTACCGCGATAAAGCTATTGCAAAGCATTTTTATCAACTTATGCAATTATAATTATTTATTTATTTTTGCAGTATTTTTTCTTTGATATTAATTCAAGTTATTTTCTTTAATACTATATGTAATACTTTCTTACAAACATCTGCTTACGTATACGTCCGATTTCCGAGCAGCTCGTCTCGATCCGTGAGAGCTTCCTACTGTTGTGTCGTACCATATACATACACGTTAAGCGAACGCTCGTCCGCGCTACATAGTAGGCGGAGTGAGGGGTGTTAGGTTTTTTCGTTACGGAATTTCTTGCTTCAGTCACTGCGCTGAAAGGTCTCGATAAAAGCTATGCAATATGAAATGAAACAAAATGAAATGTCTTTATTTTGTATAGGCCTACGGGGGCACTCGCTTAAAAAACTCTAAGCGCTTTCTACACATAGCTCACAGAAGGATTTTCTCCTGAGTCGTAGTTGCCATGAACACACACAAACACGAATACACAAACACCCAGACCCAGAACAAGAATTTAAATTCATCATTCAGATACTTGTCAGGCCGGGAATAGATCCCGGGACTCACTGCGTGTCAGAACGGTGTATGATAACCGCACCGCCACGCCAGTCGGAATAATATTGGTGTGAATTGCGCATTAAGGTGCCAGGTTCGAATCCCAGCTGGGCGTTTCAGTTTTTCTTTAAGATTGAAATTGAAGTAGCTGTTAATTAATAAAATAAGTACTAAGTGCGAGTTGGATTCGCGCACGAAGGGTTCCGTTCCAGTATAGATATAATAAAAGGGCAGGGCGGCAGTGACTTTACCATCAGGTGGACTGCATGCTCGTTTGCTACTTCGGTCAGATAAAAAAAAAATAGGGTCCCGTTTTTGCCCCTTGGCTACGGAACCCTAATAACGCGGAGGCATGCACGCATGCTTTATCCATTCCACACGTGCGGTCAGATAGACATATACAGCTGCCACCATATTATATGGAGCCGCGAAATAAGGCTTTGTGCCCAATTCGGATAGCCACGACGAGATAGCCACACAGACTCCTAATACGATTTTAATTTAAGGAACCTCGCCAATATATTTTATGGTATTTCTTATTACAAAAGCGTTACAAATACTTAACTTTGTATGTATATGTGATTGTTACTCTTTCACGATAACACTAGCTTCGCTGGAAGTTGGAAAAGTTTTTTGCGTTTCGATAAATGGGTGTGGTTGCCGGCATACTTTTATTTGAGGCGACCAGCATAGTCCTCGGGAGTAGCAACGCATCTGTGATTGACTTAAGATAGAACCTATGTTCTATTTAAAGTTGCTTACAGATTTCTAAGGGTGGCAGTGACCACTTACCATCAGGTGGACTGCATGCTCGTTTGCTACTTCAGTCATATAAAAAAATGTGTGCGTGTACTAGCGTACACTCGTAAGAAGTGAAACTTCTTTATGACGTTATTTTTCAAAAAATAATTTACTATATGCAACTTTACAGAAATTGGTTAAATAAAGTTAAATTAGATAAAGTTTAATAAAAGGCTTTTATTAAACTTATTAAATAGAAATAAAAAAATTAAGCGCTGTCAATTAGCAGTCAATTATGTTACTCCATCTACGGCGTTATGACACATTGAACAACACAATAAAATGTAATGGGGTTAGAGGACAGTCAATTCCTTCCCACTGTTGGACAAAAATCGCAGTATCTCAATTAAAATTATATTACGCTTCAGTCAAAAAAAAAAGAAATCGTAAGTATTAAAAGCCCCCACAAAGAATGATGTAAGTCCGTATAGAAGGCAGAGGTGCTCAAAATTAAGGACTTTTTGCCAAGTTCCGACCACACACACCGGGGTCGCCTGAACGAACGGTTCGAGCTCCCACTCTAGACGCCCGCAACCCTGGAAGCCCCTTTTAGTCGCACTTACGAAAGGCAGAGGGTTTTTTTTTTTAAGTGGGTAATCCTCATGGATACCCAGCCGCCCCGGGCAGCAGCTGGGTTATGCCGGACTCTTACCGGCTAAACCCCCACTGTGTTTTCACCTCCGCACCGTTTGGCGTGAACACGGGTGCGCTTTCACATTCATCCGCGAACCCGCCGGTGCCTGGTCGCTTCCGCAACCCCCCCTCACGTGGAGCTTGGAGCTCCCCTCCAACAGGAAGGTGCGCCAGAAAACACAAAGGCGCGCCTTACCTCCAAGGCTCCCATCCACAGGGCGACGGACCACTTAGACACTTAGGCAGAGGGTACCGTAACCCTATTGTAATCCTGAACAGCGACGAAGCTGGTACTAACCAACCTATCAACCCCACCTAGTTTTACCATCTTTATTTTTTATCTCATTTAAGTAACTGTAGGCGTGTATACAGTCCACATCGTAGTAAGTGGTCACCAGCTGCCCACGAATATCTGCATCAACATACAGAACAGTGCTATGTGAAGTCAATCACATATGCATTCCTACCCCCGAGGACTACGATAGTCACCTCATTTCTATACACACCCTTCCACCGAAACGCAAGAACTGTTTTACACTAGAAGTAAGCGTGACAGTGGTACCTCCCAGTCGAATTAAACTGGTTTTTCTACCTGGTAATCACCACTTAATCTATCCAGTCCTCAAAACACACATATTAACAAATTATATGCACTAATAATACGTGTTTTATGAACTCTTGCCGAAATTTCGACCCAGGTACAAAAACCGCATATCGCGAGTACCCGTTACATAGTACAATATATCAATTCCCCGATATTCTACCCTCAAAAAACGCCTCTAACCATGAAAGATTCTGGTCCTTCGAGCCGGATCATGAAACATTTAACGTCGGAACGCAAGCTGCTTGTAAATATTACATCCGTTGCAATATTCAACGTACTGCGCCAAACGACGCTCTGTATATGCATGAGACGTGGGTCCGTAGATGGAGACCCAGAGCTGTTATTTCGTTAATGATTCACACAATAGGTGCGCTACTATTTTTGGTTCAAGCAGCCCGAAATAGATACCTGAACTATTTTGGTTCTACTACAGTCGCATCATAAAAAATGCATAATAATATTTTGGATTTACTTATTTCTTAGCTAATGGTTGAAACTTGCTCTCTCAATCGGGAGGTCCGAGGTTCAAACCCAGGCACGCACCACTGATTTAGGTGCATATTAGAAAATAATTATCACTGCTTTTCGGTGAAGGAAAACATCGTGAAGAAACCTACACACCCGAGAGTTCTTTAAAAAAATGTCTTCGGAGGTGTGTGAAGTCCACCAATTTGCACTTGCCCAGCGCGGTGGACTATGGCCTAACTCTCTCATTCCGAGAGAAGACTCGTGCCTAGCAGTGGGACAATGATGGGTTGACGATATGTATATATTTATGTCCAGAGCAAACTCAATGTGTCGTCAACCCATTAATGGCTCACTGCTTGGCACGGGTGTTGTCTCAAAATGAGTTTTTTAGGCCATAATCCACCGCGCTGGCCAAGTGCGAATTGGTGAACTTCACACACCTCCGAGAACTCTTTTTTTTTAATGAACTCCCGGGTGTGTACGTTTCCTCGCGATGTTTTAATTCACCGAAAAGCAGTGATAATTAATTTCTAATACGCACATAAATCAGTGGCGCGTGCCTGGGTTTGAATTTTGGACGGAGGGCAAGTTTCAAAGGGTAATAATTTGACGCTAGTAAATGAACTACAAAGATACACCTTTACCTACCTTACAAAATCGTTAAATTAAATAGATTTCTAAGAAAACTAAAAACCAAACAGCCTAATATCAAAATAATAATAACAATCAATTATACGGGTTTTTCTTTTTTTATCTAATTAAATAGATTATGTAATGAAATCTAATTTTATCTAATTAAATCGTTAAATATAATAGATTGCTAAGAAAACTAATAACCAGATTACCTAATATCAATCGAATGATGATAACAATCAATTATACGGGTTTTTTTTATCTAATTAAAGTAGCAAACGAGCATGCAGTCCTCCTGATGGTAAGCGGTCACTGCTGCCTATAGACATCTGTAATCTGTATGTGTTGCTGCTAGGGATTGCAATCCGGCCTCATATTCAATCCGGCCGGATCCGGCCTTTTGTCTCAATCTGGGCGGATCCGGCGGCATTAATCGAACGGTTAAAACAGTGTAAAAAAAAAGGTTCGATTTCTAACGGTAATTATTTTTGTAATGTGAAATCGTTGTCAAAATATACAATCACCGGATCCGGTGGAGGTCCGGATCCGGTTGTGAATTGGTACCGGATCCGGTTTGTGTAAATTTGTGCCGGATCCACCGGATTACCGGATCCGGTTTTCCGGATTGCAATCCCTAGTTGCTGCTCACGAGGACTGAGATGGTCGCTACGCTAGATACGCTAGAAATAGGTGTGGCGGTAGTACCTCCCCGGTCGAACTACACTGGTCGAACAACCTTACCAAATTATTCCCTCCAAATAATTTCTTTTAATAATTTATTGTTACTTGTTCAATGGATTCTCAACCCAATTGGTACCAATTTTCACAATTAACTGTGTTGAGGGCTGAGTGGTGTGTGAGAGTGACTCATGTCTACTGCGGACATCCTGACTGGGGTGGTTCGGAACTACCTAGTAGGTTTATATATGGGTTTGTAGGCAAAGACAAAGAACTATATTGTTAGACCTACCAATATTACTAGTCACGCGTCGCTATGGTCGAAATTCGACCGTAATTAAAATTAAAAAACTAAACTTCTTTTTGTCCATAGTAGCACCAATATTTCTCTAATTAAAAGAAATGAATTTCAAGTTATTTTGAATGCACCCGTTAAAGGTAAAAAGAGGTTTATTAACTAAGCTGCATTTAAAAGCAATAGCGGGTATTTTGACAAACATATCTGACATTTTTGACGTTATGTGTTTTCATAGTAAGACATTGAATGTTGTATTTCGTTTATTATGTAGGTATTTGTTGGTGTCAAATGCAAGGTAGTGTGTGTAATGTAATAAAAATTTGCTGACATTACTGTTTGTCAAAAAAAATTAAAATCTAAGCTTTAAAACAAGCGAAGTCGCAGTAAAGCTAGTAATATTATACCAAGTCTGCTTTCTCCACCCAATTGCTACCAATTTACACAATTGACAGTGTTGTTGAGTGACTCATGACTACCGAGGACATCCTGAGAGGATGATACGTGTATCGGAACAACAATGTATATATGGGTGTATAGATAAGAGATTGACAAAGAACTATATTTCTGTTATTAATACGTGAAGTATCTTCTATCTAATTGAAGCAGCAAACAAGCATGCAGTTCACTTGATGGTAAGTGGTGACTGCCGCCCATAGACATCTGTAAGCAACTTCATATAGAAGGGTTCCATCTGAAGTCAATCACAGATGTGTTGCTACTCCCGAGGACTATGACGGTCGCCTCATATAAAAGTGTGCTGGGAACCACACCCTTCCATCAAAACGCAAGAACTGTTTTACGCTAGAAATAGGAATAGAATAGAAATTAATTATCAATGCTTTAATTACTTAGGTAGTAAATAAAGCAAAGATAATTAATTTCTATCACATACATCATTTTCGAAAAATCTGTGCCTTATATTTGAATCTTGGTCTAGACAGAGGCTGGTTTTTAACCAATAGAATATCCTAACACACTGCTCTACTTTTGGGATTAAAATAACTTAATTTTTTGCTTATTAAAGGCTTAAAGGCTTGGTGAACCTTAGCGTGCACTAACCCATATCAGAAAAATACTAAGAAGGCTATCAATAGTTATCCTCACAAAGAGATCCACATAAACATCTCATAGTATTATAAATGTCAAATTCAAAATACATAACTGCTTTTCGAAAATAAAAAAAGGTTCTTAAAAATATATTTCAACATTTTATTGTCCCACAGCTGGGCACGGGTCTTCTCTCGGAATGACAGAGTTAAGGCCATAGCCCACCGCACTGGCCAAGTGCGAATTGGTGGACTTCACACGCCTCCAAGCACTTTTTTTAAAGAACTCTTGGGTGTGTAGGTATCCTTACGGTGTTTTCCTTCACCGAAAAGCAGTGATAATTAATTTTTAATACGCACATAATTTTAGAAAAATCAGTGGTGCGTGGTTTGAACCCCGGAACTCTCAATCGAGAGGGCAAGTTTCAACCATTAGGCTATCCTGCTCTAAAAATATATGAAAAGGAGTTAGGTATATCGATCCTCTATGGTAGGGTGTCGCAATAGGGAGACAGGTGACGGCCCTCTGTCACCATTGTGGGCACGACGAGGATTCCGCACAGCACACGCTCGAGTACTGCCCAGCTTGGGAGTCTCAGCGGCGGATCCTCGTCCAAAAGGTTGGAGCGGACCTTTCTCCCGCGGCTGTCGTTGCGGCGATGGTTCAGCGGCGAGAGGCCTGGAACGGCATGATCACCTTCTGCGAGGACGTCATGTCAGCGAAGGAAGACGCCGAAAGGGCCAGAGAGCGCGCTGAACCCTCTCGGAGAAGGATCCGCCGCGGCCGCCGGCAACGGCGCCTCGTCCCTGTAGCCTCGGGGTCAGAATAGGGCTACGGTATCCCCTGCCTGTCGTAAGAGGCGACTAAAAGGGGCTTCCGGGGTTGCAGACGGCTAGAGTGGGAGCTCGAACCGTTCGGTCAGGCAATCCCGGGAAGGACGATACCGCCGTGTGGTCGCATACCGTTGTAAAGATTAGACGGAGCGGTGGGCCCAGCCGCCCATCTGGGAGGAGCCCGATGGGGCAGCGCGCTCGAGGATTCCGGTTGAAGTCGTTTCGAGATCCCGGAGTCCTCCTTTTCAGCGCCGAGGACGGCCACCGGGGGGGTTTTAGTGCGGTAAAAATCCCACATAACCCTGCGTCGCTCCCACGGCGTCGGGTACCTTTAAAAGGTTTCCCCCTCGAAAACAAAAAAAAAAAAAATGGTAGGGTGTCGCAAAGTGGGGCAAACGAACTTTAGGGGTCCACCATTCGATGGCAGGGGTTCACCACAAGATTTGCGTAATAGAAATACAAAATTAGGTAAAATTGACACCGTTTGTGATAGCAAACAAGCACACCCATCACATGAATAGTAGTAAAAATACAATTTATTGTTACTTTTATTGAAATAAAAATATAATTTTCTTCAACAGTCATTTTTTTTTGGGAGGGAAGGGGATTAACCCTAGAAAGCTAACCTCCGTCGATTCGACGGGCAGTGCAAATAAATATCGCTCGCTTTTTTTAACGGCGTATCCAAATGTGCTGTCTTGGCTAACCAACTCAGCTGCCAGGGAGCCCGTTGCAGTGGCACACGCAGCGAACAGCTAAGTGTCATAGTTTTTGAGATACCTAACCTTTGCCCGTCGTTTCGACGGGTGGTTAGCTTTACCGTCAGTAATTGAATTCGATTGCACAGGTTATTTTCAAAGTAATTTGTGTTTTTTTTAGATTTACGTCATGTTTTCTTTAAGTTCTTTGCGAGAAGATGAAATAATTGATCTTCTACAACAAGAACTTAGTGACACTGCCCTTGATTATAGTTCTGCTAGCGAGACAAGATTTTATAGTGGAAGATAATGTGCAGATCCCGGGGGATGCTATGTAAGCTCACTACCAGACTTCCCTTCAGACGTGGACCCTGATTCACCTATTATCTCGAATACTGCACCTTCACAAACCACGCATTGTAGCATCATATTACTTCCTCATAGGATGGTACGAGATAGGAATCGGCACGTTTGGGTCACACTTCCATAAGAACTTCGGCAAGGAACATTGTGCATACTCCAAAGGGACCTACCCGTTACTGTAGGGGATAAACGGGAGATGCATCTTGTTTTGAAAAGTTTTTAACCATCGAAATTTTTGAAGAAATTGTAAAATGGACTAATTTCGAGATATCAGACAAAATTATATCATTATCTACCAATCAAAATCGCAAATCATCTCCTCTTGTACTAGGCCATAGCACCAGAGAAGAGTTAGCAACATCTAGTGGAGAAAGTCGTAAAAGAAAAGCTTTTCGGAAGTCCCACTGAGAGAAAAAGCGTATGACCAAAAGCACGTTTTCCAATTGCATCGTTCCCATATGCGGTGAACATAAAGTTGATTTTTGTGTTACTTGCGCTTAAGAAAAATAATTTGTTTTATGTTTTAATTATTTATACTGTTTCTATGTGCCATATGAAGCCAAAAAAAATATTGTTTTATTTTAATTTATCTTTGATTTTGCTTGTCAAAGCAGATCATTAAAAATTTTCCAAATTTTGTAAGGAGTTTAGAAAAAGTTATTTTAATATAAATATTTATTAAAGACAGTCAATTTACAAAATGATTTTTATTTAGAATTATATTTCCAAACAAAACCATAAAAAAGAGGTCAACTTTTTTAATAACTTGTGCCAAATAAAAATATTATTTGAATACCCGTCACTTCGACGGATGGTTAGCTTAAATAGAATACAATTTAAGGTTAGCTATCTAGGGTTAATAAGTCAGTTAATGGGTTTCACTGTAACTTGGTAACTTTAACAGAGGTAAGTGGCGCCGAAAGTTTGCTTATATATAGCGACTTACCATCACATCAACTACCTTAGGATTTTTTCTTAAACTTATCAAGATCTTGTTTTAAATGTTAGAACTTATATTACCAACTTTCGTTAAATTCTGTGGTAGTCAAATTCCTTAAGTAGAATTTTAATATGCTTTAATTTCCTAACTCCCTTAACTACTGCAGAAATAATTATGATATACTTACCTAAGTTGATAAAATTCACAACTTTTTAATCCAAAAAAATGTATTATGTATTGTATCAGCCTCGTATTTATAATGCATATATTTTGTTTTCGTAAAATTAATATTATGCGTAAAAAAATCACGCAAAATATTTCCTACAAAACATGAATGACTTCTCATAAGTTCGCGCCTACATATTTTTTTAAACCGGTCAACCTCGAATCTATGTACATACAGCCAGTTATAAAACAAAACTTCTTACGATAAATATAAATAACCTTGATGTACGTACAATCCAATTTATTACCAATCAATAGCTTAGCGGCATCCTATGTCCATTAAATAAAAATGTATACCGTAATGACGTCACAACTCAAGTAGGTCACTAAATTGAAAGTTGCATACAGGATATCAATACTTTATGGCATTATGGCACACTTCACTCACATATATCACTTAACTTTTTTTAATTTAATCTGTAATTTTATTACACTTTATTATCTATCCACTAAAGCACTTGTGTATATAATACATCGCGAGTTACGACACGCATTCTTTTAGTCAAGAGAACTTCTTTTATTGTTCTGAAGCGGTTTTGGTCCAGGAATAGTCGTTACCGGAGCTATTTAGGGTAAATCTGACGGTTTTTGTTGTTTTATTTATGTTTTTAGTGACATTTGCGGGTTCCGATCGCACGACTGCGCGTGACGTAGATCGACGCGCAATGGCGCAGTTGGACTGGGTTGCCATATTCAAGCTTATAATTTGCACAAATCTTTATATTGTTTTATTTTTATGCAATTTTATGGCTTGGTATAAAATATTACATAACATTGCTATTGGAAAGCTTAGTATAATACACTGGTCCTTAGAAAAGCGATAGAAATTCCAGTTATTAACGGTAATGTGTTTAACACGTGTTAGTTAAATTTAAATAATTGTAGAACTGTTATATTTTTGATCATCACTTTCTAATTAAAAGTATTACAAGTAAATCTTATTAATAATGAGCGGCGAGTTCTGGAAAACGTATACATGAAGAAGTCGATAACTTCGTAGAGAAAATTTTAAATGCGAGAAAAAGATTTCCTGATAAACAAACAAATTGCGTAATAATCTTATAAATAGCTGAGTTAATATCGATGGCATTTTTTCGCAGAATATTGTAAAGACAGAATTAAACATAAAACACTCTACAATAATAATCTTCAAAATAAATAGAAATAATCGTTAAGTTAAAAAACCTGCAAAAATATTTAAGCACATTTCAAGTTACTAATATACTTAATAACTACTTTAAATATGCAAAAAACAACTGCTGTAAAGAAGCTCGGTTCAATATTAATAATTAAATACTTACAATTTCACCGCAGAAACGTGCAAGTTCTTGACGCTAGCAACACTCAAGAAATGTCATTTAATTTGGTTGGTCGCCTGCAGCGAAAATTTACCGCATTACTACTGTCTCGTAACTCATATTTGTTTCTTTTTTTTTTTTTTTTTTTTTTTAATCTTAAAAAAGGGCTTTGTCGCAGTTGCGATTATGCCGCCCTGGTAACGCAATCTTAAACTATACTACATCTTGCAAACCTAAGTATCTAATTATTAACCTTAATGTCTATTAGTTTATATAATTTCTTAGCATGATCTGATAGGGGATCTGCTAAGATAATATTACATTCTCCAATCAAATTGACATTAAAATTTAGTTTTTTTCGTATATTGCAGTTCTGGACACACTCCATGAGTACATGGTAAATGTCATCAAGGGTGTTGCAAGCTGGGCAATTTGGAGAATCTGATTTATGCATCAAATATGCGAACTTTTGGCAAGGAATGTGTCCAGATCTGAGTCGCAAAGCTCTTACAGTATCGTTTCTATTAAATGCACTTTTATTGATCCATGACTGTCTCATCGGATGTGGTTGGATTGTGCGGTACCATATCCCTTTTTCTCTTGATCTTACATCAAAATACTCTTTCCAAAGGTTGAAGCAATGATCTCTCAGAGTAGGTAGATAATTTTCAAATGAAGGAGTAGTATTCATATCAACTCCATCTGAAATAGCCTGTTTGGCTAACACATCAACGCGTTCATTACCCTCTATTCCAATGTGAGAAGGAATCCATTGTAAAAATACTCTTCGAGAATCTGCTTGTAGTTTTATGAGAAGCTTAATTATTGCATAGGCTACAGGTAGACCTCGGAAGACCGAAGTACACCGAGCCAGGTGTTGAAGCGCGCTCTTCGAGTCTGAGAGTATAACTACATTGTTATAATTTATGGACTCTGTATAAGATAAGGCCTCATAAATGGCTACCAGCTCTACTTCCATTATGGATATCATATTTGTTTCGAACGTCAGTCACAAACATCTTTACTGTACTCGTTTTATTTATTTTTTAATTATCCGACTTCAAAGAAACGAGATATATTCAACTAGACTGTATTTTTGATTACCCGTAGTCATTATACTACTAACGTTTTATACATGTTATTCTAATTTTGAGAGTATTAAAGACAAACAAAAAATATGATAGACAAAACTATTCATTAGTTGATAACACCCCGGTATTTTCGTTTTAAAATGCATACAAAAATGTTTTTTTAAAAGCACGCTAGACACATTGTGGTCCTTCGAGCCGGAACTAAACTTAAATACTACAGTTTTGATCAAAAAATGTTCCCTCTTTTTATGATTTTAGACCAGTTTTATCGCGGAATTAATATATTTTAATAATTAACGGGTACTCACGACATGCGGTTTTTGAATTCTTTAAGAACCCCTCTTTTGCTAGCAACAAATCCTACATCGTTAATCAATTAAAATTGCGATCCAAAAATGTAGCTTATATACTTCCACAGTCACATAAAACTAACCCAACAAACGCCTTTTTTACACGTTTATTAGACGAAGTAATACATTTACGCGTACAATAGCGCATCACATGTCGTAATGCTAACGTTTACTTAACAAGAACGAGAACCCGTAGTAGGTCACAGGGCTGCCTGCACGGCCTGAATTATTGAGTAACTGACTACAAGCACGGGTTTTATATAGTTTGAAGGCTTAGTTTTATAATAAAGAAGTAAAATACATAAAAGTATGTACAAAGAATAGAGATAAATATAGTTACACGCGCATATGCACAAAAATACTCTTTCACACTCTCACACATACACACACCTACACATTTATATATACAAGGCAGGCACGCACAGTATCGGGGAATTCTCTCACTTATCATCTTTAGGGAGGAGGGAGGCTCTGAAAAACAATACTGCATGGAGTCATGACCCCATGTCAAATACTGCTGAGACACGTCCTTTTGCCCACAATTCTAATGCATTTAAGGTTTTTTTTTTGTGTATTTTTTTTATTTGTTCTTTCTTTTTTATTGTCCTTAAGAATTTTGTTTTTTTTTTATATTTATTTTGTCTATTATTTGTTGTGTGCCAATAAATGAATTTTATTATTATTATTAAAGAAGATATTATGAAGAATTAAAACTCCCGAAGTGGGAGTAGGACTCGCGCACGAAGGATTCCGTACCATTATTTATTAAAAACGTCAAAAAATTGCAATTAATGTATGGAAATCCCCATTTAATAAATATTTTATTTTGTTTTTGGTATTTGTTGTCACAGTGGCAACAGACATACATCATCTGTGAACTTTTCACCAGCAGTGATAAGAGCAGTGATAGCCTAATGTTTGGAACTTGCACTCTCGATCGGGACGTCCGAGGTTCAAACCCAGGCACGCACCACTGATTCATGTGCGTATTAGAAATTAATTATCACTGCTTTTCTGTGAAGGAAAACATCGTGAGGAAACCTACACACCCGAGAGTTTAAAAAAAAAACTTCTTTGGCGAACTAATTTATAAATCTTGTTTATATTTATACAAATCTAAAACTTTAAATTTCCAAGATTAAGAGGAAGGGAAAAAGGCGTGATACGACGTTCGCTCTGTCTCACTTTTTCTCTCAATCTTTCTCACTCGCTTGCTCCCTACTCTCACTCCACGGCTAGTTGCTCATGCTACGTTCGCCCTGTCTTACTCTCTCTCAATCGGTCTCGATCACTCTCTCTCTCTTTTCCGACAATTCCGTTGCATACCGGCGTGACGTTTCATCTGTAAAAATTTTACCCTCATGCGCCTAAAGAAGTTTCACTTCAAAAGTTCTCGGAGGTGTGTGAAGTTCACCAATTCGCACTTGACCAGCGCGGTGGACTATGGCCTCTCATTCTGAGAGAAGGCCCGAGCCCAGCAGAGGGACAATAATGGGTTGACGACGACGAATTTTTCAACATACAGAGATGGTAACTGACAGATGTACATAATCTTAGTAATAGGGTTCCATTTTTAACCGACTTCCAAAAAGGAGGAGGTTATCAATTCGTCTGTATTTTTTGATATTTGTTACTCGATTTCTTCGGACTGGGTGAACCGATTTAGATGTTTTTTTTTTGAAGTGAAACTTCTTTATCGGGGTTGTAAAAAAAATTAGTGTAACATTTTTTCGTTACGCGCCATTATCCGTTACGTTATCCCTACCACGCGTGATATTAGATAGATTATTATAGATTAGATTATTGGATAAAGTTTAATAAAAGCCATTTATTAAACTTTATCTAATTTAACTTTATTTAACCAATTTCTGTAAAGTTGCATATAGTAAATTATTTTTTGAAAAATAACGTCATAAAGAAGTTTCACTTCTTACGAGTGTACGCTAGTACACGCACACATTTATTTTTCATTTGAAAGGTAGTGCGTGTCATGGGGCCCCATTTTTTAGTTCACTTTTGACAATGGCATCCACAATTTTGACGACCCGCGTGGCGCAGAGGTTACCATACCGGTCTGAAGCGCAACGGGTCCCGGGTTCGATTCCCGGCCAGACAGGTATCTGAATGATGAGTTTAGATTCCTATTCTGGGTCTGGGTGTTTGTGTATTCGTCCTGTGTGTGTCCATGGTACCCGTGACACAGGAGAAAAATCCTACTGTGGGGCCATGAATGTAGAAAGCGTGTGTAGGTTTTTAAAGAGGAAAAAAAAAAAAATTACCCGTTGGGTACGAAATCATCACCCTCACCTCTCGGTGAATCTCTTAATAAATTCACATAACTGTCCGGAACACACATCCCTTCGTTGCAGCCCTACTGACGGAAGCGAGTCCAATCTGAGAGCGAAACTAAAAATAACCCTCCGTTAACGTTTATGTGTCTATCTGTCCCACTGCTGGGCATAAATACATTTTCGAACAAATGATCCATTTATAATAGACTTTTTTATAACATTGAAGTAGCAAACGAGCCGTCCACCTGATGGTAAGTGGTCACTGCTGCGCTGCGACATCCTGTACGTAACTACATACAGAACATGGGTTCTGTCTGAAGTCAATCACAGATGCGTTGCTACTCCCGAGGACTATGATGGTCGCCTCATATAAAAGTGTACCGGCAACCACACCTTTCCATCTCGCGCAAGGAATGTTTCACGCTAGAAATAGGTGTGGCGGTGGTACTTCCCCGGTCGAACTACACTGGTTCTACCACCTGATAGTTGTAAAAAGCATTACTTTTTAGTAAATTTAACATGTATTTTAATGCAACTAAATAAATATACTTGAAAAACCTACAGAGCTCATATAATTTCCTTATATTAATGTTGGCATAAAGAACTTTCCACCGATGGACGTCGTATATCAAAACTAATTAAAAAAGTAGGTTAAGATTACTTTAAACCGATTCTAAATTTAAATTCCTTCAAAATACGGTCGTAAATTAAACATCGAGTAACGATTCTTCAGACATGAAAGCCATCTTTATAATTTCAACTTTCACAGATTAAAAATAAAGTGCACAGTTCTTTCAAAATGAACTAATGTATGGCGGGGCGGTAGGGATAGGGCCATAAATATCGATATATCTTTCGAAAACTGTATATATCGCCAATATTTTAAATCTCGAATTATCGATAGTCGATTAATATATATATGATAATATTAAAATCAAATTTTTTAAACTATTGCATAGCTATACTATCACTGGCTTTGAGTGCGGCGACCGATTCAAGAAATTCCGTAACGAAAAAAACCTATCAGGCCCCACTCCCCTATCATGTAGCGTGGCCGAGCGTTCTCATAACGTGTAGGTATATGGTACGACAGTACGAAGCTCGCACGGATCGAGACGAGCTGCTCGGAAATAAGACGCATATGTAAGCAGCTGTTTGTTAGAAAGTATATAGTATTAAAGAAAAAAAATTGAATTAATATCAAAGAAAATATTGCACAACTAAATAAATAGTTATAATTGCATAAGTCGATAAAAAATGCTATGCAATAGCTTTACCGCGGAAGTCCCCGAGTGCCGCGCGTTTTTTTAAAGGCCTTATTATATCTGTCATCATTTAATATTGTAATTTCATACATAGCTGTACACAGGGTCTCCTCTGGTAGTTTAGTGATACTCACTATCGCAGAACCAAAGAGCCATCTACATATTTCTTTGCTTGCACACTCTACAAGTACAAACATATAAGATTGTAGAGTCACTGAAAGAGAGTCACAGAGATTACAGAGTCTGTCACTGTCTGTCAGTCAGAATGTTTATGCGTATGTGAAACTTGCTGTGTATACTTTAAGTTAGTTTGCTTCGATACATTTAGATGTACTAGATAATAGAAACAGGTTACCGGAGAACATATCAAAGAAGTAATGCTTACGATGTCTATATCTGATAAGTTGGTTTTACCAAGAAAGCATTGTTTAAATTCTTAATTTACCAATAATTATTCTTTATTGTACTACATAAATGTATTTATGAATCGATAAACGAATATAGCAAATATTTAGGGTGGTAGAACCAGTGTACTTAGACCGTGGAAGTACCACCACCACACCTATTTCCAGTGTGAAACATTTCTTGCGTTTCGATGGATGGGTGTGGTTGCCGGCACACTTTCACATGAGGCGACCATCATAGTCCTTGGGAGTAGCAACGCATCTGTGATTGACTTCGGATGGAACCCATGTTCTATTTGAATTTGCTTACAGATGTCGCAGGGCGGCAGTGACAACTTACCACCAGGTGGACTGCATACTCGTTTGCTACTTCAGTTAGATAAAAAAAACAAGAAAGCATTGTTTAAATTCTTAATTTACCAATCATTCTATTTATATTGCACTACATACATGTATTTATGAATCAATAAACGAATTTAGCAAATATCCTTTAAGTTCTTTCACAATGAGAGTAAAGGCATCAATATATCGAAATATCTATTTTTATTTTACGTATACGATATTTTCTCATGAAATCGATAAGAAATCATACTTCATACTAGTTCATACTAATCATACTATCATCGCTTCATACTAATATTATAAAGGCGAAAGTCTGTGAGTGTGTATGTTTGTTACTTCTTCACGTCTAAACGGCTGGAGCGATTTTCATAAAGTTTTCTGACTCTGGATTAACATATCGGCTACTTTTACTGTGGGAAAATAGCTTATTCCCACGGGACAATCGATTTTTCTAACGCGGGCGAAGCTGCGGGATTCAACTAGTCCTCTATAAATGTATAATCTTTGATATGCACTATGTGTACGATATGTATTTGCCCATCCCTACGCGGCGGCCATTACGTTCCGACATTTGGCGGGAAACGCCAAGAATGAGGAAATGTAACTCGTTTTTTTCTCAAATGATTTTCGTGCGTCCATTATTTATGTATACAGAAAATCCATTATTTATAGCTGTCAGATTGAGACAACACATTTTAGAGACAAAGAGTATTATTTAACATTTATAATGTGTATGTAAGATTAAATACCCATAATACGAGTAAATCTATATTGATATTATAAAGCGGGAGGCTTTATTTTTACCCAGCTTCATCTGCAGGAGATTAATGTTTTTCGAGCGTATGTATGTTTGTACTAACTAGTCACCCGTAGCATCGGTCGAAATTCGACCGTAATTTAAATTAAAAAACTAAACTTCATATTGTCCAAGGTAGCACCAATATTCCTCAAATTCAAATAAAATGTAATAATTATTTTCAAGTAATTTTGAACGCATCTGTTAAATTTAAAAAAAAAAGGAGTTTTATTAGCTAAGCCGTATTTAAAAGCAATGAGGGTATTTTGACAAAGACACTAACATTTCTGACGTCATGTGTTTTCATAGCAAGACATTGAATGTTTGTCTTTCGCCTTATTCTACGTTTGTAGAAAAAATGGCAGTAACAATAGAAAAAAATTAAAATGTTGACTATAGCTAACTTCAGGTGTCGGTTTTTCGTGACGGTGTCCGCGCGCGTCATAAAAATTCACCTTCATCATTTTTCCCACAAGAACTTTTTTTATCTGACTGAAGTAGCAAACGAGCATGCAGTCCACCTGATGTTAAGAGGTCACTGCCGCTCTGCGACATCTGTAAGCAACTTCATACAGAACATGGGTTCTATCTGAAGTCAATCACAGATGCGTTGCTACTCCTGAGGACTAACATCGCCTCATATAAAAGTGTGCAACCACACCCTTCTATCGAAACGCAAAAAAATACTTCACGCTAGAAATAGGTGTGGCGGTGGTAACTTCAAAATATCATCTCCATTGCCCTATATATTTAATCTCTACGTAATTTACGAGCAACGATATACCACGTGTGTCGCAAGACTCAAACATTTGGGTTAAGTACATCTTTTGATGAACAAATCTCTTAATGTTACAAAAATATGATCCGCTTGTGACCTTATATTCTCGCTTGACTTTTCAACTTCATTTATACAATATTAATACGTGAAGCAAAAACTTGTGATTCGTTCATAAGATACTTATTAAGTTTTAAATTACACACGGTTATAGATGATGCAGAGAAGAATTGCGCAATACCAATATTTTTTTCAAATAATGCTTAAAACATACATAAAATAAACTAAAACACATTACACAGACTACCTTGCATTTGAATAATAACGAAATAGAAAATTCAATGTCTTACTATGAAAACACATAACGTCAAAAATTTCAGATGTCTTTGTCAAAATACCCGCTATTGCTTTTAAATGCAGCTTATTAAATAAACCTCTTTTTACCTTTAACGGGTGCGTTCAAAATAACTTGAATATTATTACAATTTATTTAAATTTGAGAAATATTGCACTACTTTGGAGAATGTGAAGTTTATTTCGAACGTTGCGACTAGTTTACATAAAACCATAATGTAGTAGTATAGTACATTGTAGTGAATCTCAAACCTTTCTTCTTTTAGTGAAAACTACACAAATATCCGCTAGTATGTATGTACCTACTCGACCAAAACAATTAGGCGCATGACAGTTGAAACGTCATTAGAACTAGGGATTTTCCTTTTTGATACGAAGTATATTCTATTATTAAATACCAAGAGTATGTAGGTATATCATAATTAAAACATACGCCATAGTAGTGTATGTTCAATAGTCGTGTTATTTATTAAAGCACTTTCATGTGTTTAATATGTATACTAGCAGAAATGGAATATTTTCTTTCTTTTTTTTATTTGTGTAAGAGACTGATGCCTGTTGCAGCACGCACTAGATTTCCGACTTGGAAAACAGGAATACTGAGCCCATGCATCTTCTCTTGCTAAACATAAATGCATATTTTGAATGTAAGAGTCCTTTCTCCTCTACGAAGTCTTTTTCTTACCCACATTGAGGTTTATTGACGAAAAATCAACTAATTGATTAGGAACTTTAAAAATTCAACAATCACTCATTAAACTAACATTATAACGAAATCTATATATTAATACGTGAGGAGAAAACTTGTGAAGCATTTTTAAGTAATATGCCGCGGACGGATTAGTATGAAACTTTGCACGGTTATAGTGGACGTAGAGAAGGAGTGCAGAATGTTAATATTTTTTTCAAATAATGCATTTTTCATACATAAAATCAACTAAAAACACATTACACACACTACCGTGAATTTGTCACAAACACATACATAGTAAACGAAATAGAACATTCAATGTCTTACTATGAAAGTACATAACGTCAAAAATGTCAGATGTCTTTGTCAAAATACCGCTATTGCTTTTAAATGCGGCTTAGATAATTAAACCTTTTTTTATATTTAACGGGCGCGTTCAAAATTACTTGAAAATTTAAAAATACTGGAATTTGAGAAATATTAGTACTACTTTGGACAATATGAAGTTTAGTTTTTTAATTTAAATTTCGGTCGAATTTCGACCGATGCGACGGGTGACTAGTAACATTAAACACGTGCTGGCTAACGTAAATACCTAGATGATACACGACTGCACGTCACTAGGGGATTCGCGGGGAACGAAGCGAGGTGCGGGGTTCGGAACCGCTTTTGTTTTATGCGCCTAATTGTTGTGGTTGAGTAGTACTAGCCGATAGCTTTTGGGGATTTTATTTTGCAATAAGTATAGAAGTACTAAAACACATATATAGGTATTTGTAATGGTCTGCTTACTAACTTTTCTTGATTCGGCGCGCTCAAGCTATGCAATAGCTTTAAAATTTTGCCAGTCAAAAATATATAAAATCCAAGCTTCAACGCAGCGATGCTGCGGGTAAAAGCTAGTATAGTAATAATATTTAGTCACCTACCTCTTCTTGCTGGCTCAGTGTGGACCGACTCCCCCACTCATCCCAAGTTTCTCTGTCGCCTGCAACAAAATGTGTCATTAACTTCTTTTTTATCTGACTGAAGTAGCAAACGAGCATGCAGTCCACCTGATGGTAAGTGGTCACTGCCGCCCTGCGACATCTGTAATTAACTACATACAGAACATGGGTTTCGTCTGAAGTCAATCACAGATGCGTTGCTACTCCCGAGGACTATGGTCGCCTCATGTGAGTGTGCCGGCAACCACACCCTTCCATCTCGCGCAAGAACTGCTTCACGCTAGAAATAGGCGTGACGGTCGTACTTTTCCGGTCGAACTACATTGGTTCTACCACCTTGAAACAAAAGTAACATTGAAAACTAGTAAAAGCGTCATGGCTGAATTCGGAAGGTTAGGTTAGGTTAGGTTAGGTTATAGATAGCAATACAACATTTAAAGGGAAAGGCTGCACCACCACTGTCTCTATTTATGCCTTATGACAGTAGAGTTGTCATGCTATGATCTCGTCTGAAAGTTGTAGCGAGGAAGACATTCCAAATAAGTTCTCATGAGTAGCAGCATAACTGTGCCATGGGGGTGCCACCTATTATTGTCCCACTGCTGGGCACGGGGATTCACGCACCTTCACGCACCTGCGAGAACGTTTTCTTCTTTTTAAAGTACTCTCGGATGTGTAGCTTTCCTTACGATGTTTTCCTTCACCGAAAAGCAGTGATAATTAATTTCTAATACGCACATAATTTTAGAATGTGGAGGTAAATCAGTAGTGTGTGCCTGGGTTTCAACCTCAGACCTCCCAATTGAGAGGTCAAGTTTCAACCATTAGGCTATCACTGCTCTGTCACTGTTGCCATACTTAGGTAAAACTTCACATTACTTAAAGATTCTGGTATTATCTAGGGTTGATGACAAATGTGACCAGCATTGATTAAGCGTATTATAAAATTTCTGATTACATAGAAGACAAAACAGCTTGGAACTGAGCAATAATATACATTTCTAGAGTATATTTCACAAGTGTTAAACTGTAAGGACTGTACTGGAGAATCTATCATTACAATATAAAAAAAATATTGATAAAAAGTTATGCCACATAACAAAAAAGAAAAACCCACTGAGTTTCAAGCCAGATCTTCTCAGTTGAGGTTGTGTTCCAATCCGGTGGTAGTGTAAAAAAAAATGTAACCGACAATTTGTAAGTGGCCCGTAAGCCTGCACAAAAATAAAAAATAAAGACAAGACATAGAAAAACTACATGTTCATTATTCCAGTTTGTAAAAAGAAATAACGGTCCAAAAATTCCAGAAATACTTACAATAACTTGTATCGCTGTCACGTTCCATTCCTCTGGATTGACTTTCACGGTGAACACATTGTCTGAAAGAAAGCCAAGAGATAAAAAGTCTGTAAAGAAAATTCTTTATAAATGTTATCGAAACATCAATAACCACACCCCTTCATATGGGGTTTTGTTTACATAGAAGAGGCAAAAAAACTCCATAGCACACTTTTCTACAAGTTTCTTTTAGGGTGATACTTAATTTACTTTTTATCTTAATTTTTTTGTCTAGTGTTTCAGTAGAAGAATGGTAGCAAGTTTACTTTTATATTAAGTAGAAGGTATCCTAGGTGCTAGAAAGATACTAATATCAACAATGGATAAGAAAGAAAACCAAAAAGAAATCTCTAATCTAAGTAAACAGATTCGTGAAAATATCAGAAAAGATAGGAAAAATCGTCGAATGAAAACCCTAGAAAATTACATTACCGAAACGGGAGGCACAAAAAAGCACAAAAAAGCACAAAAAAAGCGCTTAAGGTACTAAGAGAAAAAGGAAAAGAATGGATACCAAATCTAAAAGACAGAGAAATGCAAGTTACTTCTCGCAGTACAATTAAAAATATAGCGACAAACTATTATCGTTCACTATATTCAAATCAGCCGAACACACAGTTGTCCGATAGAAGACATATACAAAAAACTATGACGAAAGTTAGTAAAGATATACCGGAGATATTACAATCGGAAGTAGAGAAAGCTATCAAAAGACAAAAGATGGAAAAAGCCCCCGGTCCGGATAGAATTACAAATGAACTTATGAAAGGGACAATCAAAGAGCTAACTCCAATACTAACAAAGATCTTCAATGAGATTTTATATACTGGTAGCATCCCAAAAAAATGGACAGAATCGCACATAATTCTTTTATATAAGAAAGGTTCAAAGGACGACATAGGAAATTACAGGCCAATATCTCTAATTTCAAATGTGTATAAA
The DNA here is from genome assembly GCA_949699795.1 of Spicauda simplicius. Lineage (NCBI taxonomy): Eukaryota > Metazoa > Arthropoda > Insecta > Lepidoptera > Hesperiidae > Spicauda > Spicauda simplicius. The sequence continues at coordinate 474,511 of OX453086.1, read as the reverse complement.
GTTTTTGCAAATGTTATCCTGGACAGAATATCAAGTAGACTCGACGAAAACCAACCGGTGGAACAAGGGGGATTCAGAAAAGAATTTAGTACAATTGATCATATACATACAATCAAACAAGTTATTCAAAAATACAATGAATACAACAAAATCATTTATCTGGCGTTTATAGATTATTCCAAGGCATTCGATAACCTCAAACACGAATCTGTATGGCAAAGCTTAGAGGAGCAGGGAATTGAGAATTATTACATAGATATCATTAGAAACATATATAAGGAAAGTAAAGCTAGTGTCAGGCTGGAATCTATGGGAGATGCTTTTCCAATCAAAAGGGGTGTAAGACAAGGTGACCCACTCTCTCCAAAGCTGTTTACAGCAGTATTAGAGCAAATTTTTAGAAAACTAGAGTGGGAAAATTTGGGGCTCAACATTAATGGATCGCGATTGAATCACCTTAGATTTGCAGATGACCTGGTGCTATTAGAAGAGGACCCACTACTACTAGAATCCATGGTACAATCACTAGTAGATAGAAGTATGGAAGTGGGTCTAGAAGTAAACGCAAGTAAGACTAAAATGATGACAAATTCAATACCTATAGACATAACTATCAATGGACAAAAACTCGAATATGTAGAGGAATATGTGTATCTAGGCCAGATTATCTCACCCAAGGACCAGATGTCGAAAGAAATAGATAAAAGAATTGCAACAGGATGGAACAAATATTGGGCCATGAAAGAAATTATGAAAAGCAAGGAACTTGGCATTAAGGTTAAAAAGAAGACTTTTGATACTTGCATCCTACCCTGCATCACATATGGCTGTGAAACCTGGGCTCTGACCAAACGCCATAGAGAAAAATTAGCAAGTTGCCAGAGAGGTATGGAAAGAAGCATGCTAGGTTTGAAAATAAAGGACAAAGTAAGGAGCACAGACATCAGACAAAAAACAAAACTAACAGATGTTCTTTTGCGTATTGATCAACTTAAATGGAGGTGGACGGGACATATGCTTCGCTGCCAAAAAGAGAAATGGAGCAAACAGGTGACAGTTTGGTACCCAAGGGATGGTGCTAGGAGCCGGGGTCGCAAATCAAGGCGATGGGAGGACGAACTTAAAATGACTGCAGGACCCTTCTGGATAAGGGTAGCGGCAGACCGTAAGCAGTGGAAAGAGTTGGAGGAGGCCTTTGCCGTAAGGCACACCGAGACATGAGATATTTTATAGCATAGTTTTAAGTTTTGTTTGAATATCAAAAAAATGTTTATTTATAGTTATCTACTGTTTCTGTAATAAAGGCTTTATTATTATTATTATTATTATTATCCTAGGTGCAGGGTGTGGTTGCCAGCACACTTTCACATGAGGCGACCATCATAGACCTTGGGAGTAGCAACGCTTTTATGATTGACTTCAGATAAAATCCTTGTTCTGTATGTAGTTGATTACAGATGTCGCAGGGCGGCAGTGACCACTAACCATCAGGTTGACTGTATGCTCATTTGCTACTTCAGTCAGATAAATAAAAATTGTATCCTCGAGAGCAGCAACCCACTATTCATTGACTTCAGATAGATCCTTTGTTTGCTAAAGTTGTCATACATATCCTATGTTAGCAGCAGTGCCGGATTAGCCGCATAGCAAGAGTAGTAAATGCTATGTGCCCCGCAACTTGAGTAGCCCTGCAGTCCAACAACTACTGTTTATATTTTACTATCTTTGCTATCCTGAAAATCTTAAACTGAAAGAAGTAGATATAGCACGTGCCATCTCTAAAATTATAGAAAGTGTCATCTATAAATTTGCCCAGATTAAATGCAGAAAAGTGTTGCAAAGTGTGCAGAAAAGTAAAGCAGAAACTTGTAACAGTTTTGTTTTATTTCATACCAATATAATATTTAATAACAGAATTTGCTACAGGCACCGTGCTGGCTTAATCCGGCACTGGTTAGCAATGATCACTTATCATAAATTAATTCAGAGGCTTATTACTTCACTATATACAAAAAATTGCTCAGATTTATTTAAACACAAGTACAATAAACCCAAATTTAAACAAACATGGACGTAAAAGTTTGTATAAAATGTGCAACTTATATTGTGTTATATAAAATTTATATTGTGTAAAAAAATAGCAAGGATTAATTAATTTACGTTTATCGGACTTGTAAATTAAACACGTAGAAGTAAGACTTCTGGTCAATAGCCAATTATTTTCTATTAGCGGAATAATTTCGAGACAAATATTATTTATGAGAATAAAAAATAATAAACAAACTTCGATAAAAAGTACGTACCCTTTTACTTCATGAAAACTACGAAAACAAAGTTTATTTTACACAAATACACTAAAAATACACACTATCACTACATTTCAGTCAATTTTATACATAAAATAAGTTTATTATATCCAATTAATAAGTTTATACACTCATTCAGCGGCGCGTCAACGCCCTTTACAGAAACTAAGAAAAAATAACTTAAAATCACCGCAAATTAAACAAATATGAACTCGAATTGATAAAAGAATATATTTAACGACACTTTTAATTTATAACTTGTATGAAAATTGCGTATTTAATCTAAACTATATTATATTTCAAAGAGTTCATTGTACTCCGTGTTTACGTTAAGTCAGATGTCAGATGCAAATCGATGTGCTAAAAATAGGCCAGTGAATAATGCGAAGAAGGGTAATTTTGTTTCTTATTATACTGATATAATTGAATAATTAGAGATTTATTTCTTAGCTATAATAAATCTAAGCCAATTATAAAGTATTGTATGATTATTGTCTTATTAGAAAAATGATTTTGAATATTATTAAAAAATAAACTTTTTTGGCTATGGTAAGCTTAGTACGCTGTCACCCTGTCTTTTCCCGTGACGTCACGTCCGAATTATTTAAGGCGATGCTAATTGTGAGCAAATTAATTAAGAAATAATTATGTACCTATGATGTTTTTTATGTAATGGTATTATTATTTTCCTACCTTATTTACGACACAATTCATTCAAATATGCTATTGGTTTTCTTATATATTTTTTTTAAATTATATATACAAAAATTAGCTTAATTTTTAATTTAGTTTTTTATCACCGAAAAAAGCAATTTATACACAATAACTAGCTGACCCGACAAACGTTGTTTTGCCATATAAAAAAAAATAAGGGTGGATAACCCTTATGGGGTATGAAAAATAGATGTCGGCAGATTCTCATAGATACCGGATAAGCACAAAAAATTTGATCATAATCGGTCAAGCCGTTTCGGAAGAGTATGGCAACAAAAACTGTGACACGAGAATTTTATATAATAAATATTTTTAGCAGTTCCTATTTAGCAGACCGACCTATATATATTCCTATTTATTTTGACCGGTGAGGTACCAACTCCACATTTCTATTGTGAAGCTGTTCTTACGATCCAACGAAAGGGTGTGGTTGCCGGCACATTTTAGATGAGGCGACTTTCTTAGTTTCGGAAATAGCAACGCATTTGTGACTTTAGATAAAAACTCAGTAACTACAGATTATGCAACATGAAGTTATCAGCATTTAATAATATTTTGATCCCAAAATTTCATTTGTACGAAATGTCCTGAAGTTATATCATTAAATAAAATATCTTACAGGTTATTGTATCTATATATTATTTACGTAATAATAATGTTTTTTTTGTCCACCGATCCGCACTTAGCCAACGCGGTGGGCTACGGTCTTTATCTCTCTCATTCCGAGAGGAGACCCGTGCCCAGCAGTGAGACATTAATGGGATAACGGCAATGTATAGTAAAACTGGTTTGAAATAAAACTCAGTAAAACAACTCCAAATATATTCATAAAAATACATGTAAGAATTAAATGCCGATCAAGATAAAGATCTAAATTTAAAAATAGAATTATTCCTTTTTCCGCTTGCTTGGCGACTCGTCCCGCCCGCTGCTCCGTCGCTTCCGGTCGTTTTCTTCCTTTTTATTTTCGTCCTTCGTTTCCGGTATAAGTTTTTTAACCCGCGCGGCTTCAGGGGAATATGCCCAAAGTAACATTTCTATGTGTTCTTTGGTTGGCTCGTCTTTTTCGTTGAAGAGTTTTGCGTCTGCGTACTGGAATGGAAATTTTATTTTACGGACAATGGAAGTTATGTTATTAATGTGTTACTTAGACTATAATTATTGGACTCGCCTGCCCTTTTTTTAATGAGGGCAGAGCAGTGATAGCCTCATGGTTGAAACTTGCGCTCTCGATCGAGAGGTCCGAGGTTCAAACCCAGGCACGCGCCAATGATTTATGTGCGTATTAGAAATTAATTATCACTGCTTTTCGGTGAAGGAAAACACCGTGAGGAAACCTACACACCCGAGAGTTCTTAAAAAAAAAGTTCTCAGAGGTGTGTGAAGTCCACCAATTCGCACTTGGCCAGCGCGGTGGACTATGGCATAAAACTCTCTCATTCTGAGAGAAGACCCGTGCCCAGCAAATAATGTGTTGGCACCAAAGCTGTGGTCCATTGCGCATGACGAAGGCGGCCAAATTATTCGTTTAGCATAAAAAGTGATATTTAACACACATTATTTTGCTAAATTCTGAATTTTGGGGCCTGAATGAAACGGATCTCACTTTTTTTTAAGTTGCACCCAATGATAAGGCAGACGGGCCACCTGATGGTAAGTGGTCACTGCTGCCCATGTACATCTGTTAGCTTCTTCATATAGAACATAGGTTCTATCTGAAGTCAAAAACAGAGACGTTGCTACTCCCGAGGACTATGACGGTCACCTCATATAGCAGTGTGCCGGCAACCACACCCTTCCATCTCGCGCAAGAACTGCTTCACGCTAGAAATAGGTGTGGCGGTGGTACTTCCCCGGTCGAACTACACTGGTTCTACCACCTGATAAAGTCTAATGGGAGTTTGACGGCGGAACATCTCCAGCCAGGCTAGGTGATCATGCCTGGGGAGCGGCCGTGCTCCGACACTTGTATATATGCAGTATTGAGAGTACTTCGATAGCGTGTTTCAGAATACTAGTGGCGCCATCTCTTGATGAGTTGCAGAAATTTGTCACCATAGCGTCATTTCTTGGTGAGTTGCGGGAGGTCGCCACAGGTGATTATCAAACTACCTTCTCCTTGAGCTCTTTGAGCGCAGCGTTCCTCACGATGTCCCAGGTCTTCCCGTCCTCCTTCTCCGGCACAGTGCGCAGGCGCTTGTACTCTCCCCCCACTGAGCTGTACGCTGCGATGAAGGCTTTCTGGAATAAAATATAAATAATTATATTACTAAAAGTAAATAATATAATTAGACGACCCGCGTGGCGCAGCGGTTACCACACCGGTCTGACACGCAGTGGGTCCCGGGTTCGATTCCCGGCCAGACAGGTATCTGAATGATGAGTTGAGATTCTTGTTCTGGGTCTGGGTGTTTGTGTGTGTATTCGTCTTGTGTGTGTCCATGGCACCCACGACACAGGAGAAAATCCTACTGTGGGGCTATGAGTGTAGAAAGCTTTTTTTTTTAAATTTAGTAAGGTTTAAAGGTGGTAGAACCAGTGTAGTTCGACCGGGGAGGTACCACCGCCACACCTATTTCTAGCGTGAAGCAGTTCTTGCGCGAGATGGAAGGGTGTGGTTGCCGACACTTTAACATGAGGCGACCATCATAGTCCTCGGGAGTAGCGACGCATCCGTGATGGACTTTAGATAGGACCCATGTTCTATATGAAGATGTTCACAGATGTCCATACGGCAGTGATCATTCACCAACAGGATATTCGTCTTCGCAAAGATTCAAATAATAATATTCGTTTCATCACGAGCATAGAACATAAATTTTACACAAAATCCTAGATCACCTTTCCTTTCCTTAGCAGCCGAGTGTAACGCAACATGCGTCAGACCAAATGTTTTAACTTCAACTCACTTGCTGGTCCGTAACTAGCGATGGGCAAGTCGAGTAAATTTACTCGAGTAAGTCGACTTGCAACCCGAACGAGTAAAGTCGACTTGAACTTTTATGAACTCGAGTAAACTCGGCCGACTGAGTGGGCAAGTCGAGTAAATTTACTCGAGTATGTCGACTTGCAACCGGAACGAGTAAAATCGACTTGCACTTTTATGAACTCGAGTAAACTCAGCCGACTTCGGTTTAACGCGGTCTTACTCGTCGGGTCGAGTCGCGTGTCGTCGGCTCATCGTCGTATCACAAGTCAAGTCGCTATTGTTCGTTGATCGACTTGTTCGTTGAGTAAAATCCGTCACGTCGGCTGGTCGGCATGCAACTCGCCGTCGCCATGCATTCGACTTGTAAAATGTGTTAAGACGTTAAAGTTCGACTTGTTTGAATGTATTTACTCAGTTCGTAAGTTTCTGTTTCCGAGTTGTGTTCGACGGTCATAACGGAATTCGTGTAAGTATGTTTTATGTTTTTATTAAATATAATTGTAGTATAGAAACATTATGTTTTTATTAATTATAACTGTAGTAAATGACTGTAGTATGAGGTGAATAATATTTCTAACAAAACCGCTGAGTCATTTTAACAGATTTAATGTGAAATAAAATATGCGACTGCATAAAATTCACTTTTTTTGTTAACAATTGGCTTTTTATACATAATAAGTGATGTTGAATCCTACTGTTTATGTTTTTGTACCTAATTCACGTGGTATATTGATTTGAGTGGTGCTACTTAAGAACCGTTAAGTTTTGACTTGAACGGTGTTTTTCATTGACGATACATTATTGTACATTTAATTTTAAATATTAAAATTGATTGAGTCAGGGAGGTTTTAAGTTTAATGGATGACCTTAAATTAAAAAAAAACTAAGTTAGCCGAAAAAGCTAATTTTAATGTTTTGTGTTTACTTAAATCTTTCTTTAAGTTATGAAAAAAATACATTACAACTTGCCGCAATCGTACGCGGTTTAATAATAATATAATGCTGCAGTATATTGTTTAAGCAGAATAGAGTAGAAAGAGTGTAATCTAAGGACTAAACATATAGTATGATGTAGTATGTATTAAAAATATGTAGTCAATATAGACTACCTATGAAATTTTCGTGGGAGTGCACTGCATCAGCGCTCTATAGAAGGAGCCGCCCCTGGTTACAGCTTTTCCCCATGAGTCGAGTTACTCGAATCATATATTTCATCGATTACGACTTGAGTTACTCGAACAAAATATTAGTTCGTATAACTCGAGTAATACAGACATTGTAAGCAACGGCCAACGTTACATGGGATTTTTGGCATCGTCGACTTGCAACTCGAGTAAACTATTACGTTTGTTCGATTACTCGAACGTCGACTTGTAAAAAGTGTTACTCGGCCCATGGCTTCGAGTAAAGTCGAGTTGCAACTCGAGTAATCTGTTACGTTTGTTCGAGTAAGTCGACTTGTAAAAAGTGTTACTTGGCCGATGGCGTCGAGTAAAGTTGACTTGCAACTCGAGTAAACTGTTACGTTTGTTCGAGTAAGTCGACTTGTAAAAAGTGTTACTCGGCCGATGGCGTCGAGTAAAGTCGACTTGCAACTCGAGTAAACTGTTACGATTGTTCGAGTAAGTCGACTTGTCAAAAGTGTTACTCGGCCCATCGCTATCCGTAACGTCTTCAGCAGTGCTGACGACACCCAGGCTGACGTAAGGGTTGTTCCTGCCTAGGTGCATAGTGCCGAAGTAACGCGACATGCGTCAGATAGACCAGAAACTTCAACTCACTTGCTGGTCCGTAACGTCCTCAGCCTTGCTGAGCACAGTCCTGATGATACCCAAGCTGACGTAAGGGTTGTTGTTCCTTCCTAGGTACATAGTGTCGAAGTCAGTAACGCGACATGCGTCAGATAGACCAGAAACATTAACTCACTCGCTGGTCCGTGACGTCTTCAGCCTTGCTAAGCACAGTCCTGATGATACCCAGGTAACTGACTGAAGATTACATAGGGTAAGGATTCTTCTGCCTGCCTATGTCATATTGCATAGTGTCGAAGTAACGCGACATGCGTCAGACCAAACGTATTAACTTCAACTCACTTGCTGGTCCGTGACGTCGTCAGCCTTGCTGAGCACAGTCCTGATGATACCCAGGCTGACGTAAGGATTGTTCCTCCCTAGGTGCATGGTGTCGAGGTAACGCGACATGCGTCAGATAAACCAGAAACTTCAACTCACTTGCTGGTCCGTGACGTCTTCAGCCTTGCTGAGCACAGTCCTGACGATGCCCAGGCTGACGTAAGGGTTGTTCTGCTTGCCTAGGTGCATGGTGTCGAAGTCATCCAGGAATTTGTCGAAGATTGATAACGCTTCCTTGATGTTGGATATTTTGGTCTCGTCGCGGGTACCTGAAGAATGATGAAAAAATCATTTAGCATAAAGTTTTTTTTTTTCTATTTTAACGTAACGATAAGGCAGACGGGCTACCTGATGGAAAGTAGTCACCGTCGCCTGTGGACATTCGCAACACCAGAGGAGTCGCCAATGCATCGCCGGCTGTGAAGGAGAGCTCTTCGCACCTTTCTTGAAGAACCCCATGTCATAGCGCTCCGGGAATACATCAGGAGGAAGCTCATTCCACAACTTGCACGTCCGTGGCAAAAACGAGCGTGCAAACCGAACCGTGGAGGACCGCCACGAGTCCAGTTGGTGTGGATGGAACTTCATCCTTCGGCGAGTGGTGCGGTGAAGTAAAGGTGACGAAGGCACCAGGTCAAGAAATATTCAACTGTACTTCAAGTGTACTGCAACCACACGCAAAACAAAAGAACTGCTTTACGCTAGATAATTTTGATCTCATATACCATAATAATTATTTATTATATTAATACGTGAAGCAAAAACTTGTGACGGATTTTTAAGTAATATGCCGCGGACGGATTAGTATGAAATTTTGCACGGTTATAGTGGACGTAGAGGAGGAGTGCAGAATGTTAATATTTTTTTCAAATAATGCATTTTTCATACATAAAATCAACTAAAAACACATTACACACACTGCCTTGCATTTGTCACAACACATACATAGTAAACGAAATAGAACATTCATGTCAGATGTCTTTGTCAAAATACCGCTATTGCTTTTAAATGCGGCTTAGACAATTATACCTCTTTTTATATTAAACGGGCGCGTTCAAAATTACTTGAAAATTTAAAAATACTGGAATTTGAGAAATGTACTACTTTGGACAATGAAGTTTAGTTTTTTTATTTAAATTACGGTCGAATTTCGACCGATGCTACGGGCGACTAGTAACATTAAATGAATATCTTTCTGACATATCAAGCCTAAATAATGACCTGAAATTTTGATGACATTTTGTACTAATATTATTATCTAAATTAATTTTATATAACTTCTATTTTTGACATTGATTATTACTATTATTATATAAATTTCTCATACCAAAAACATTATATGCCCGCTTGCGGCGGGAATGTAGAGGAATATTTATGACTGTACTGTACATATAACTAGCTACCTACATTCCATAATAAACGAATTTGATTTGATTTGATTTAACTTTTATCTGACTCAATTAGCAAACGAGCTTGCAGTTCTAATGGTAAGTGGTCACTGCCGCACATGGACATCTGTAAACAACTTTATACAGAACATGGGTTCTATCTGAAGGCAATCACAGATGCGTTGCTACTCCCGAGGACTATGATGGTCGCTTCATATAAAAATGTACCGGCAACTACACCCATCTCGCGCAAGAACTCCTTCACGCTAGACATAGGTGTGGCAGTGGTACCTCCCCGGTCGAACTACACTGGTTCTACCACCTTCAATGTGTGTCTATCTATGGCCGAAATCAACCCAAAAGTGGGTTTTGGATGGGTTTGGGTTCAGGCCATCACTACACTCACAAGTAAGCACCCGCTTCGCTCTGCCAACGAGCCCTCGAATCGCCAGCTGCTGGTAGTCCGGGTCGCGGCCCTTCAGCTCCTCGAGCGTGCTCTCAGCCGTGGCCTTGTCCTTGAAGCCCAGCCCCGGGACCGTCTCCGGGGCCTTCTTCTTGGCCTCCTTAGCGGAGTCCTCCATTTCCACGTCGGATTCTGAGTCCTGGACATTGAGTTGTTGGAAATATTTTATTTTACTACCCGTTCCAACGATCGAAATTCGACCGTAATTTAAATTAAAAACTAAACTTAATATTGTCCAAAGTAGTACGAATATTTCTCAAATTAAAATAAAATGTAATTATTTTCAAGTTATTTTAACTTTACAGAAATTGGTCAAATAAAGTTAAATTAGATAAACTTTAATAAAAGGCTTTTCTATCTTCTTTTCTATCTTCTTTTAGATAGATTATTATAAATCTATAATAATCTATCTAATATCACGCGTGGTAGGGATTAGAAAAAGATGGCGCGTAACAGAAAAAGATGGCGCGTAACGAAAAAATGTTACACTAAATTTTTTTCCAACCCCGATAAAGAAGTTTCACTTCAACAACCCCGATAAAGAAGTTTCACTTCAAAAAGAGGTTTATTTAGCTAAACCGCATTTAAAAGCAATAGCGGGTATTTTGACAAAGACACTGACATTTCTGACGTTATGTGTTTTCATAGTAAGACATTGAATGTTCTATTTCGTTTATTAAGTGAGTGTAATGTGTTTTTAGTTGATTTTATGTATATTTTATGCATTATTTGAAAACATTATTACATTGCGTAATTTTTCATTACATCAACTATAACCGTGCGTAATTTCAAGTATCTTAAAAACGAATGGCAATTTTTTGCTTCACGTATTAATATATAGATAAGATTGAAGAAGCAGTCCAATCACTACGACCCATGGATAAGGGTCATACATTTTTTTTTGTCGAGGGGGAAACCTTCAAAAGGTACCCGACGCCGTGGGAGCGACGCAGGGTTATGTGGGATTTTTACGGCGCTAAAAAGGAGGACTCCGGGATCTCGAAACGACTTCAACCGGAATCCTCTGAGCGCGTTGCCCCATCGGGCTCCTCCCAGATGGGCGGCTGGGCCCACCGCTCCGTCTAGTCTTTACGACGGTATGCGACCACACATACCGCCGTCCTTCCCGGGATCACCTGACTGAACGGTTCAAGCTCCCACTCTAGCCGTCTGCAACCCCGGAAGCCCCTTTTAGTCGCCTCTTACGACAGGCAGGGGATACCGTAGCCCTATTCTGGTCCCGGAACTACAGGGTGCAAGGGTCATACATACTGAACGTATGTTCAGTATGTATTTCCTGCATATAAGATCACTACAATAGCCAGGGGTAAATTTTGGAGGAAGCTAAATTAAATGTCCTTATAAAAAACCATTTAAATAAAAATCATAACATTAAGCGTATGTTTACGACCAACATCAGTGTGTCTTATCTCTTCTGCTCTGTAGATTTTCAATAAGAGGGTCCCGTTGTTGTTGTTGTTGTTTGAGTGGTGCCAACCCATTATTGTCCCACTTCTGGGCACGGATCTTCTCTCAGAATGAGTCTTTAGGCCATAGTCCACCGCGCTGCCCAAGTGCGAATTGGTGGACTTCACACACCTCCGAGAACTTTTATTTTATTTTAAGGAACTCTCAGAATTTTATAGGTAGAACTCTCAGAATTTTATAGTTCGTCCGGGTAAGTACCACCGCCACACCTATTTCTAACGTGAAGCATTTCTTGCATTTAGATGGAAGGGTGTGGTTGCCGGCACACTTTTGCATGAGGCGATCATCATAGTCCTCAAGAATAGCAACGCATCTGTGATTGACTTCAGATAGAACCCATGTTCTGTGTGAAGTAACTTACAGATGTCGCAGGGCGACAGTGACCACTTACCATCAGGTCGACTGCACGATCATTTGCTACAGTCAGGTAAAAAACCTCTCGCGTGTGTAGGTTTCCAAAAGGACCTTTTTCTTCACCAAAAAGCAGTGATAATTAATTTCTACGTATACTAACCTTATCCCCATTCTCCCTCTCTTTCTTACTCTCCCTCTCCTTCTCCTTCTTGCTCTCCCTCTCCTTGCTCTCCTTCTTGTCCGGCTTCTTCTCCTTGTTCTTGTCTAGCTCCGCGAGCCATGCTTCGAAGACCGCCATGGCTTCCGTTATGTTTTTTCGTTTGTCCTCGGCTTTTGTTACTGGAATTGTATTTAATATTTTTATTTTGTTGCAATTAAATTAAATTAAATTTCATAATTATATGTATATACAAAATAATAACATAAATTTAAAAAGAAACAAACTGCCAAATTAAAAAAAAAACCTGCATCCAAATTACTGTCCATGGGTTGAGTTCCCAGAACGCTGGCAACATTACCTCGTTGAATAGCAAGGCTAATTCGTTGACCGAGGTATGTGCCAGCTTTCTGATCATTCGTTGACTATCAAACGTTTGGACAGATGCTTAAAAAATAATTTTGCATTTTGTTGCTAATTCTAAAGTGACATGATACTTTTAACAGAATCTTCAAAGATTTAGAACACAGCGATAGCAAGGCATCTTTAGCAAACTTAAGACTATGATCTTACGATGATCCGCGTGGCGGAGCGGTCACCGTACCGGTCTGACACGCGATGAGTTCTGGGTTCGATGCCCGGCCATTCGCAACACCAGAGTCGCCAATGCATCGCCGGCTTTGAAGGAGAGCTTTTTTCGCACCTTTTTTGAAGAGTCCCATGTCATAACATCCCGGGAATAAGCAGGAAGCTTGTTCCACATCTTGCACGTCCGTGGCAGAAACGAGCGTGCAAACCGAACCTTGGAGGACCTAGATAAGGTGGTAGAACCAGTGTAGTTCGACCAGGGAAGTACCACCGCCACACCTAATTCTAGCGTGAAGCATTTCAAGCGTTTCGATGGAAGGGTGTGGTTGGCGGCACACATTCACATGCGGCGACCATCATAGTCCTCGGGAGTAGCAACGCATCTGTGATTGACTTCAGTTGGAACCCATGTTCTGTAAATTGATTACAGATGTCCATGAGCGGTGACCACTTACCATCAGGTGGACTGCATACTCGTTTGCTACTTCTAAAAAAGTTACTAACATGAGAGAACCCTCTTCGCCCTGCCCAGCAGCCCTCGGACAGTCAGTCTCCTGTAGTTCATATCATGTTCCTCCAGCAGACGCAGCGTCTCCTCAGCTTTTGCCTTGTCCTTGAAACCGAAGCCCGAGTCTTCCTTGTCGTCTTTACCCATTCTGAAACAAATTTGTTTTATAGAAATAAAGAAAAGAAATGATATGTCTTTATTTTGCATAGGCTTACGGAGGCACTTATAAATTGTCAGTTACATATATATTTTTTACACTACCACCGGATCGGAACACAACCTCAACTGAGATTTTCTTTTTTCTTTGTATATGTTTTTTTAAATTGCCATATTGTTTTTTTTTTATTGTCGTTTTTTAATTGCATATGTTTAGTTATATTATAAAACTATAAAATAATTTATAAAAGAAAGTGTGTGTGTACTTATGTTACCTCATTAGAAGTTATACTTCATTGACGTAACAAGATAATCTCTTAAAAAAATACCTTTCACCTTAATCTACGTTTGTAGAAAAAACAGCACTTCCAATAGAAAAAACTAAAATGTTGTAGCTAACATCAGGGTGTCAGTTTTTCGTGACGGCGTGTGCGGGCATCGTAAAAATTTACTCTCATTATTTTTTCCTAACGCGCTAAAGAAGTACCGACGTATAACTTCAATAAAATACATACTAATATTATAAATGTGAAAATGGGTTTGTTCCTCTTTAACGTCGCCACATAGCTATTATATGATATGGTTTATATGTTGCGAGATAGTTAGGAGGGCGGAGAGTGACGTAGGATACTTTTTACCGCGTTCTCTCTTTCCCATGAGAATATCAATGTTTTGTTAGTTGATACGTATTTAGTAGTTCCACACGTTGTTAATAGATGGCGATAGTATTCATTTGCAAGTTCTGAATCACGCTATCAAATGTTACATGTAATTTATTTAAGTCAAAGGCAACTAATAAGTTCAACTGTATTTTGAATTCGTGCTGTATAAATTTCTGTCTGGATACATTTCTTTAAGTAGAACCTCAGTACCTCTGGTTCCCTCAGTATGTTTTAATTGTGGAACAGACACATATTTATCCATCAGAAATGTGTCATGTACGTTAAGCCTCTCATTGTCAATTCCCTGACCATGCAGGCGAAGCCTCGAGTAAGTTTTTTTTTAAATCTAACTGAAGTAGCAAACGAGCATGCAGCCCACCTGATGGTAAGTGGCCACTGCCGTATGGACATCTGTAATCAACTACATACAGATCATGGGTTTCTGAAGTCAATCACAGATGCGTTGCTACTCCCGGGGACTATGATGGTCGCCTCATATGAGTGTGAGCCGGCAACCACAGCCTTCTATCGAAACGCATGAAATGCTTCACGCTAGGAATATGTGTGGCGGTGGTACTTCCTCGGTCGAACTACACTGGTTCTACCTTGAAAAAGCTAGTAGTTAATAAAATAGTAGTTTTATAAAGTGTAGTTCATAGCTTATCTATTTTAATTAGGTAATTTTTAAACCTAAACCTAATTCAAGTTTTGTAACTAGGTACGGAATAAGTTATACTGGTATAGAAATTAAACTATGTAATAAAGTACCTTATCGGTGAGAATAAATAGCGCCTAATGTTAAAAAAAACCGGCTAAGTGCCAGTGGAACTCACGCATGAAGGGTTCCGTAACATTACACATTACAAAATCAAACAAATTTTTTGCAAGTTTTTTTTAAATATCTATTTTGTTGAATATGATTTAAATATTTATTTAATCACCATATAGTTAAAACAAAGTCGCTTCCCGCTGTCTGTCCCTGTGTATGCTTAGATCTTTAAAACTACGCTACCGATTTTAATGCAGTTTTTTTAATAGATAGAGTGATTCAAGGTTTTTTTGTATAATACATGCCTAATATAGTGGAGGAACACTGACAATTTTAGATTTTTGACTTTTAGGCGGAACGACGTTCGCCGGGACAACTAGTATTTTTAAATTAATTTTCAGGTTTTACGTCGAAATACTAACATTAATTGTTATACCTTTGAGTAGTTAAAATAATGGAAATTAAATAACTGTTAACCGCAACCATCCAAAAAATCTTTCAAATCTTATTTGATAAAACTGTGTTCCTAACTTAAACTGATGAATTTTAAAGTATACGGTTGATCTCTCGTCAACCCATTATTGTCCCACTGCTGGGCACGGGTCTTCTCTCAGAATGAGTTTTAGGCCATAGTCCACCGTGCTGGCCAAGTGCGAATTGGTGGACTTCACACACCTCCGAGAACTTTTTTTTTCAGAACTCTCGGGTGTGTAGGTTTCACGATGTTTTCCTTCGCCGAAAAGCAGTGATAATTAATTTCTAATACGCACATAAATTAGTGGTGCGTGCCTGGGTTTGAACCTCGGACCTCCCGATCGAGAGGGCAAGTTTCAACCATTAGGCTATCACTGCTTCAATGCGGTTGATCATCAAAGCAAAAATATTTATAAATCATCTTACATTATTACATAATATTACACATTAGGCAGATGAAATCATTAGATTACGTCATTCAAGAATGTTCAAAACCGTTATACCTAATTATATTTGTTATCGTAGGAGTGTGAAAATTTAAAGTGTTATAAACTAAATTAATGTGTAAACAAAATTGCTTAAGTAGATATTAATTGCTTTATATTAATGACTAGCAGAATTGACTTCGTTCGCGCAGAATATAATGTAATCTATCCAACCATTATACATTTGAGCACCACTCCTGGACATGTCCCTCCCCCATCCGTAATGAGGATTTGGTCAATAGTCATAGTCAGCAGGGTATTGATGCTATTCCGATAGTAGTCCCAAAAAAATTTGCGACGACTTTGCATAAGGGTATACTGATCATTGTGCGGCGGCGGTGTCCAAATCTTACGTAGATATTACATGTTCTCTTATATTGTGGAACATTTTATGTTCTATTATCAATAGATATCGCAGTGTATGCAATGAAAAAAATTTTTGAGCAAAATTTTTGACACTGGATCACCAGATTATAGGCTACTTTTAATTTCAATTTTGCACTATTTTATGATCGCGAATATTTTTAGGCCTCTGAGCTCATAGGGTAAAATCGGAACTCTATTACTAAGATTCCGTTGGTCTTCTGTCCGTCTGTCTGTCATCAAGCTGTATCTCATGAGCCGTTATAGCTAGACAGTGGTTTTTGAAGTGAAACTTCTTTATCGGGGTTGTTTTTAAATTTAGTGTAACATTTTTACGTTACGTTACGTTACGCGCCATCTTTTTTATTCCGTTACCGGCCATCTTTTTCTTATCCCTACCACGCGTGATATTAGATAGATTATTATAGATTAGATTATTAGATAAAGTTTAATAAAAGCCTTTTATTAAACTTTATCTAATTTAACTTTATTTATCCAATTTCTATAAAGTTGCTAGTAAATTATTTTTTGAAAAATAACGTCATAAAGAAGTTTCACTTCTTACGAGTGTACGCTAGTACACGCACACATTTTTTTTTTACAAATGTTGTAATGTCGCTATAACAACAAATTATAAAAAAATTTTGACAAAAAAATATCCACCGACTTCCATGCCACAAAAAAGTTAAAAATAATTTAAATATATTTTAGTTTAAAACATACTCAGTACTTAGGACATAGTCCTGAAGTCGGTGCTCGACATATTTCGCTGGACGACGGTAACTATGTCCTATATGAGCACCGACTTCAGAACTATGTCCTAAGTACTGAGTATGTTTTAAACTAAAATATATTTAAATTATTTTTAACTTTTTTGTGGCATGGAAGTCGGTGGATATTTTTTTGTCAAAAATTTTTTATTTCATGCTTTTTAGTGACGATATTCATCTATTTGTATTAAAAAAACTTTTTAACAAAAAATATCTACCGACTTCCATGTCACAAAAAAGTAAAAAATAATTTAAATATATTTTGGTCTAGAACATACTCAGTACTTAGTACATAGTCCTGAAGTCGGTGCTCGACATATTTCGCTGGACGACGGTAACTACGTCCTATATGAGCACCGACTTCAGAACTATGTACTAAGTACTGAGTATGTTCTAGACCAAAATATATTTAAATTATTTTTTACTTTTTCGTGACATGGAAGTCGGTAGATATTTTTTGTTAAAAAGTTTTTATTTTACACTTTTTAGTGACTATATTTTTATGTTTGTATTTAAATAAAGCCTCTAAGTTTGCTTTGTGCATCTACATATTCACAAAAATTAAACATAAAACACTTTTACAATTCATACAAACAGGGCGCCCCCTCTGGAAGTACCCCTCCATCATCAGGGTTGAGGAGTTGAAGGTCAAATTTTTCATCTTATATTGTTGCTTAGTAATCTTATAACATATACGTTAGTACCAGGTGGCTAACTTCTATGGCTCAGGCTTGCAGTACCCTGCATCATCAGGGTTTAGGAGTTGAAGGTCAAAATTTTAATTTTGTGCCTCTGCTTAGTATTATTTTTACATAACCGTAAGCACCAAATTGCCAACTCCTATGGTTTAGGATTGAAGTACCCCTTCATCATCAGGGTTGAGGAGTTGAAGGTCAAATTTTTGATTTTATATTTTTGCTTAGTATTTTCTTTACATAACCGTAAGCACCAAATTGCCAACTTCTATGGTTTAGGATTGAAGTACCCCTCCATCATCAGGGTTGAGGAGTTGAAGGTCAAATTTTTCATCTTATGTTTTTGCTCAGTAATCTTATAACATATACGTAAGCACCAAATGGCTTATTCCTATGGTTTTGGCTTTAAGTACCCCTGCATCATCAGGGTTGAGGAGTTGAAGGTCAAATTTTTGTCCCATGAATTTGCTTAACAATTTCATTATATATTCGCAAACATCAAACGACCAACTTTTATAGTTCAGGCTAGCAGTACCCCTGCATCATCAGGATTGAAGAGTTGAAGGTCAAATTTTTCATAGTAAATACCTACATAGTAATTTTATTCTATATTTTACTCAATTGGACTTCTCCAGCTAAGGTTCGGCCGACTATCACTAATTTTATTATTTTGCTCCAAAAAGTTGAAGATCCTATGATTAGAACCTTATCAAACTCTTATCAGACTACCCCTGGAGTACATCCTTTCTAATAAAAAAAGAATCATCAAAATCGGTTGGCGGGATATTGAGTTATTCATACATTTATCGCGTACATTGAAAATGCAAATTTAAGACTTATGCGTTTTTCTTATGGATGCCCTAGTCAAAAAAATACTAAAAAAAAATGGGACCCTATGACACGCACTACCTTTCAAATAAAAAAAAAATCATCTAAATCGGTTCACCCAGTCCGGAGAAATGAGGTAACAAATATAAAAAAAAAAAAAAAAAAAATACAGACGAATTGATAACCTCCTCCTTTTTGGAAGTCGGTTAATAAAATCGCTAAGTTTGCTTTGTGCACCAAATGGCTTACTCTTGTGGTTTTGGCTTGAAGTACCCCTGCATCATCAGGGTTGAGGAGTTGAAGGTCAAATTTTTGTCCCATGAATTTGCTTATCAATTCCATTATATATTCGTAAACATCAAATGACCAACTTTTATAGTTCAGGCTAGCAGTACCCCTGCATCATCAGGATTGAAGAGTTGAAGGTCAAATTTTTCATAGTAAATACCTACTTAGTAATTTTATTCTATATTTTACTCAATTGGACTTCTCCAGCTAAGGTTCGGCCGACTATCACTAATTTTATTATTTTGCTCCAAAAAGTTTAAGATCCTATGATTAGAACCTTATCAAACTCTTATCAGACTACCCCTGAAGTACATCCTTTCTAATAAAAAAAGAATCATCAAAATCGGTTGGCGGGATATTGAGTTATTCATACATTTATCGGGCACATTGAAAATGCAAATTTAAGACTTATGCGTTTTTCTTATAGATGCCCTTGTCAAAAAAATACTAAAAAAAAATGGGACCCTATGACACGCACTACCTTTCAAATAAAAAAAAAATCATCTAAATCGGTTCACCCAGTCCGGAGAAATGAGGTAACAAATATAAAAAAAAAAAAAAAAAAAAATACAGACGAATTGATAACCTCCTCCTTTTTGGAAGTCGGTTAAAAAACTTAATTAAAGTATTATATTTTCTTTTTTTAATTTATTTATGTATTCATATTTGTTCTGTGTTAATCCTTATCGCAATAAACGTCCTGTTAATTACAGTTGTTAATCAACTTGCTAGTTATCAGATGCCGTTTCAAAAAAGAATTAAATAAATATTTAAGTAGGCCTCCTACACAACAAAAAATACTTTTTACCGTTTTTCATAAACGTACGGAACTCTTAGTGTGCCAACTCTCACTTGGCCTATTTTTGTGACATTAAAATTTATGTCTTGTTTCACTACGGGTGATTCTGATAGTAATAGATTAACCAAAGCCGAAATCTTCAGGGTCGTTTACTCTTAAAATTCTATTCTACTCCACCCAATGTCTATGTACAATAAGTTAGTGCTTGGCCTTAAGTTGACGTCATTGATACGTGCTTAGGAATTTAATGATTCTAAGGTTAGTTACGTAATAACGTTGGCGTTCACGTTACAACGGCCGCACGGATTGTCGCAACGACAGTTCAAGTTGAATACTTCAACCACAGTATTATTATCATATATTTATTATCATATATCATCATAGATATTTGTACCGTGCTTCAACGGACCTGCGACATGACCTTGGTCGTACAGTCTACCTTAGGATTAAGCCATTCACGATCGAACTTGTCGCATACGACCGTAGTTCGTACAGTCCGTGCGACCGTCGTAACGAGAATGCCCACCTATAATTATCTATCCTACGTTCAAGTTTATTTTTAAAGGTAAACACGGAACCGTAGTCTGTCATTTAACTTACCTTCACCCGCTAAGTTACCTATTCTGAATTCTGTGTTACTATATGAAATTTGTAGTTTCCTTGCATAAATTACCAAATAAATTATGGTCAGATTTGTGTTATTGACAGCATAGGTACTCAGGCAGTTAATTTAATCTATTTTATTATATAAATAACAAATAACATAAAATAAATAAAAAACAATATAAAATAAGTAAAAATTAAAGAACTATTTATTGGTTTTAATAATATTTATTTACAACACGAGTGACCTATAACAGCTAGTGTTTATAAATCGCTATCTGATAAATAAAAAATCGTTAGAACTGCTGTCAGATTCTGTATAAATTTTATTTTTAAGCAGTATTACCTTAAAAGAATAAGTTTTAATAACAATTACATATGTTCGATTTATTAAACAAAATCCAGACTAAAGTACTCACTTTCGATTTCACTAATAAGCGGTAAATACGATTAGTTGATAATATTACATACTTTAATTAGAGAAAAAGAGTAGGAAAAAATTGTTATTTTTTTTCATTACTTCATTTTCAGTATTATATTAATACTAGCTCTTACCCACAGCTCGCCCGCACGGTCAATGGGAATTAACATTAGCATTTAATAGCGTGATTCAGAATTTGCAAATTAATTTTACTAACGCCATCTATTAACAACGCCTGGAACTACAAAAAATCTAGTAACTAACAAAACATCGATATTCTCATGGGAACAGCGCGGTAAATGTAGCCTACGTCACTCTCCGCCCTCCTAGCTATCTTCCAGCATATAAACCATGTCATATAATAGCTATTTGGCAACGTGAAAGAGGAACAAACAAACACACTTTCACATTTATATTATTAATATATAAATATATATAGTATATAGTATGGATAGATATTTTAAATAAAAGCTAGTAGTTGACTATTACAATTGTACTTTTACTCAGCCATTTTAACAAAACCAATGGGTTAAATTTAATAAATTATCAAAAACAAATACTCCACTGCAATTTTCGCAGTCGGCCTTTTGTTTTCATTATATTTTCTGCTTAATTCAATGTTAATGACGCATACAGTGTAAATGTATATTATTGTCTATTTACATAGCATAATTTGAAGTACCTATATGATGTTTATTTAACAGTAAAACAACAGTACTAGTATCATACAGTAATCTAACTCCGCCCTGTCCATGAATTTTATACCTACAGATGCGCTGGACGAGAGTATGCGTTAGGGCTACCCGTCTAAAGTATTTTAATTACATCTGTATACTTGACTTTCTTTCTTACTTATTTAGCATTTTATTCAGTAGATTAAGGTAAAAAAACAACGCGTTCTTTTAATATTTAAGAGACTTAATAATAAATCGTACACAAATAATAGTTATAAATTTCACACTGAATAATATTTTACCAACCTAAATAAAAATTATTAACACAGGACGTGTTTATGCACAATTAAAGCAATCAAAAACAGCCTAACATGGTATAAACTGCTCTTTGCTACATTATTATTTAAATAAAAAGATACACTACTTAAAAACCTCACATCGCCGGCTCGTCACTACGGCACATTCGCTAGCTATTGGGTACCTAGTGCACACCGAAATTGTGGCACGTAGGTACGATTTGCGTTTCGTGCGTTTGTAAGAAGTTAGAATACTGTAGATACCATTACCGTGGTACCTTTACATACATTTACGTAATATTAATTTCCTTTTAAAACATCTGTATAAGCAAATGCAAGAAATAATGAATTAACTTAAGACGAGGTCATTTTTATATAATTAATAAATTTTTTTTTTTTTTTTCGAGGGGGAATTTTTTCGAGGGGGGGAATTTTTACCGCACTAAAACGGCGCTGAAAAGGAGGACTACGGGATCTCGAAACGACTTCAACCGGAATCCTCCGAGCGCGTTGCCCCATCGGGCTCCTCCCAGATGGGCGGCTGGGCCCACCGCTCCGTCTAGTCTTTACGACGGTATGCGACCACACGTACCGCCGTCCTTCCCGGAATTGCCTGACCGAACGTTTCGAGCTCCCACTCTAGCCGTCTGCAACCCCGGAACTCCCGGAAGCCCCTTTTAGTCGCCTCTTACGACAGGCAGGGGATGCCGTAGCCCTATTCTGATCCCGGAACTACAGGGCGATAATTAATATACTTAGAATAATATAACTATTTCTTATCAATGCTTACATAGTTTATTTTTTATTGAAGTAGCAAACAAGCATGCAGTCCACCTGATGGTAAATGGGCACTGTTGTCAACGGACATATTTAAACAACCTTATACAATACATGGGTTCAATCTGAGCTAAATAACAGATGCGTTGCTACTCCCGAGGACTATGATGGCCGCCTCATATAAAAGTGGCAGTGGCAACCACACCCTTCCGTCGAAACGCAAGAATTGCTTAAATATGTGTGGCGGTGGTATCTCCTCAGTCAAACTACCGTTCCATCACCTTACAAATTTTATATAAACCTACTTTAACGATCGATCGATACTAACCGATTTGCAGATCTCGTTTTAGAAAACGAATCGTTTTAGAATTGCGTTTAGAAAAACGGATAGATCTCCGGTTTATCTTCCGTTTTCACAAGAAGCACAAATACGCGACTTGTAAACGTACAAAACCTCCACTAAAACCTCCTCGGTGGCCTTCCTCAGCGCTTGTAGTAGGGGACTCGGAAACTCCAACGGAACGAACCGGTGGCCCCTAGCGCAGCGCCCCTCACGGGCTCATCTCTTGGGGGACGTGTACCATCCCCTTTCACCATCCGGTGCTTACGGCGAGATGCAGCCACACATACCGCCGTCCTTCTCGGGGTTGCTTGTTGGACGATTCAAGCTCCCACTTTACCCGTCCGCAACCCCAGAGGCCCCCTGTGACTAAATGCACCTACCCGATTGATAGTACACGAAATGAGATCGATAAGCATCAAGTCACACTGTGTATGCATGACTGTGTGTAAACATCACATGGTCTAAAAATAGCACCAATCCTTAATAATATGATTTTAGAATCACACACGCTTTCCACACTCATAGCCCCACATTAGGATTTACTCCTGTGTCGTGAGTATCATGGACAGACACAAAGTCGAATACACAAACCAAACCAAGAACATTAATCTAAACTATCATTCAGATACCTGTCTGGCCGGGAATCGAACCCGGAATCCATTGCGCGTCAGACCGGTATTGTAACCGCTCCGCCACGCAGGTCGTCATTATCGTTATTCCCGCTCCTTCGCTCGCGTCGGCCATGACAATAGTGTATGCTGTGTTAGTCAAGCTAGGGTGTCGCAAATTGGGGTACGCGAACCCCTAGAGGTTCGCCATTCGATGGCAAGGGGTTCGCGACAAGATTTACGTAAAGGTGACTACTGTCAGGCACGTCATTTAAAAAGCTCGCTTGCACTTCAAGCCTTATATGGAACGCCTCAGAGCGAGGTAACACCACATGAGTCTTTCTCTGCCTGGCTTTATCTATATCTCTATTTTGATGGTTCTTTTTGACAATTTAACAATGTTTACATTGTTCGGGCAGATCAATTAGTACGATTTGATATACAGCCAAGAAATAAAATTTTTGAGTGGCCGACTTATTTGAGATACGTGCCAAGTAACATATATAAGTAACATAATGTAATTACATCTAATATGATTAATTGGCTCAATTAAGCCAAGCCCATCATAAGATGTGGCAAGCTATTGACCTAATTTTATATCGATTTCACATTAGCTGAGCAAACATCTCTTTACCCGACCGCTTTTAACATGCGTTTAATAACTTGGTTTGTATGAATGTATGTATGTAACGGTAATCTTTGAGCTCAATTTTCACGTTTCTAGAATTCTGATTAATTTGGTACTTTGCACACGTATCAAGAACCGGTGACAATGCAATAAGAAAGAAAACGTGCGACTCGGGGACTGCCGCGGTAAAGCTATTGCATAGCATTTTTTATCAACTTCTGTAATTATAATTATTTATTTATGCAGTATTTTTTTCTTTGATATTAATTCAAGTTTTTTTCTTTAATACTACATAGGTACTTTCTAACAAACAGCTGCTTACATATTCGTCCGATTTCCGAGCAGCTCGTCTCGATCCGTGCGAGTCACTAGGTAAACACTGTAAAATGTAGCCAGCGTTTAAAACTAAGTAATAGTTAACACTTATTAATTAGTTAATTATTATTATTATTATTAAGGCCTGTTGTACATGGCCCGTTTTTTGAGCCGTACGGCGTCTTTACCTCACCGTGAAAAAAACGTGCTAGCATGTACATGGCACGGCAAAGACATAGTACTAGTATCATACAGTAATCTAACTGTGCCATGTCCTTGAATTTATTACCTATAGACGCGCTGGACGAGAGTATGCGTTATGCCTATGCGTTAGGTTCACAATTAAAGCAATCAAAAACAGCCTAATATAGTTTACAACTGCTCTTCGCTACATTATTATTTAAATAAAAAGATCCACTGTTTAAAAAACGTCACATCGCCCGCTTGCCACCACAGCACATTCGTTGCTCGGCATACCGAGTGCATACCGAAATCGAGGCGCGTAGGTACAACTTGCATTTCGTGCGTTTGTAAGAAGTTAGAATACTGTAAATACCATTACCGTGGCAAAGATCAGTGCATGGCAGTGATCCATACAACACTGACAACCGTGCCTACACACGGCGAATTAACCACCCTCCCCGCATGGATGGTAGCCCTTTCCCTTTTGTCTGGGCACAAAAAAAACATTCTTAAGGTACTATTACACCTACTTAAATATTTTGAAAATACGTAAATTCTTGTACGATTTGGATTTGTTTTATAAAGTATCACTGTCAAATGCGTACATGGTTTAATGACAATACTGATACGGAAATTACAAAAAATAAATAAAATTGCCCGGTCACGTAACTTGTTGCTTTAAGATTAAACTTATTTGCTGAAATCATTACTTGCGGCTTCATATTTACATAAATGATGTAATCACCGGCTTTTAGAGTTGAGGTCATACGGTTTAAACAGATATTATATTATTGCAAAAATGGAGTTTCGATTTCTTTATTATTTTATTATCAAATCAGCAAAAAAATCCTGAACTATAATCTTATACCTACGTAATTATAAAAAATGGGTCATCATTTTTAGCGGGAAATGTCTTATTAAAGAAAAAAATACTTACGTTTCTTTTTTAAATTACACCGCACTGACCTAATATCACAAACGGACTAGTAATAAAAATATATTTGCCTGTATTTAAGGTATAGCTTCCTACTTTTTATTTATAAATAAGTACACACGGGCACAAACGTGGCCTTCTTTTGACTAGTCTGATCAATTCAAATACGACTCGCATTGAGCGGGAATAATATAAACATCCGGCTTTATTAAGACGTGTTGCAAGCAAAACACATGTACAGTGAATTAGAGCCTTTTCAATTTGGTCACTTAATGTGTAAAGACGACAAATCGACAAAAATAACGAAGTGACGTCATGTTATTTCGATACCGCTTTGCTCGGCTATTCCAAGGCCATGTTTATTTCTTTCGGTGTGACATCATCCTCTCTGGAGGCCGCGCTTTGCCGATTTGATAATCGTATACACATACCAAATATCAAATGATTAATAGCTTCGAATTTACTAATTTCTTGGCAACTTGTTAGCTTTGTATTATTGGCGAAATGTCTGGCTGTCCTATGTTTGTTTTTTAATTTTTGTACAAAAAAATATTGGTTTGTCAATTTCCGATGGCTATGTTTAAAAACTAAACTCTTTTTGTAATTTTGATAAAAACATTTTGCTCTTCTAGACAATTATAGGAATTATAAAACTTGCACAATGTTGATCGTTTAAGTTCTTAATATCGAATCAAAATGAAATCGATTAATGAGAAATAAATAAAAAAATGCAGTTATATAAAATCAAGTCTGTTTATTTAAAAAATACAAGATACGATAAACTTTATGAGCTAATAAACATACGTTCTCAATATAATACATAATACATAATCTGTGAGTTATTTTGACAACTGTCAATGACAAGCCGGGTATAGTCTGTGTAAACGTCAAAAGTTACATGCAGTAAATTGCCATTGCGACTTGCAGTATTTGTCGTGTATGTTCACTTCTTGAATTAAATTTTCGTAAATTTCTGCAATAATGTGCACAACGACACAGAAGCCAGTGTTCAGGGACCTGAGCGCTGACGACCCGGACCCCGAAGTGACTGAAATTGAGTCGTTCTGCGTGAATTGTCATGCTAATGTGAGTTTAGTCGCGAATTTTCTCGAACGTGTTTATGCGGCATATTGTATATTGGTTTAATTTGTTCTAAATTTGAGGTTTTACAGAGAGTTTTGTTAAAGAACGGTTTAGTTTTGGTATAAAAATGTTATTTATCATATCTTCATTCATATTTTGATATAACCTACAAATACTAATAAAAAATGAAATGTAATTTTATGCTGATTGATGAGAGGCTGATTCATTTATGAGCTTCGATACGGTTGAAATTCGTCCTCTCAAGGGTCCGAGGTTCGAATCTCAGGCACGTACCACTGATTTTTCTAAACGGATATGCGTATTTTAAATTGATTGTCACTGTTTTATGGTGAAAAAGAAATCGTGAGAAAACCTACACATCTGCGAGTTCTTTTCCTCAAGGGTATATGAAGTCTGTTAATGCGCACTTAATTGGAACTATCTAACCCGGCGAATTTCGTTCCTCCTAAAAGTCAAAAATCGAAAATTATCAGTGTTTCTCCGCTATACATACATAAAAACCTTCCTTTTGAATCCCCCTATCTATTAAAAGAAACTGTTTTAAAATCCGTAGCATAGTTTTAAAGATTTAAGTATACATAAGGACAGACAGTGGGAAGCAACTTTGTTTTATACTATGTAGTGATGGTATGACCTAAATCTTTCTTAGTTGTAAGAGAATACCAGTGTCCAGCAATGAGACAATAATGGGTTGACATACAAATGAGATAGTATGGAATATTTGATTTTAATTTAAAAGTATAAAAGGTTGGAAAATAGGCGACCTGCGTTGGAGAGCGGTCACCATACCAATTTGACACACAATGGGTACCGAGTTTGATTCCCGGCGAGACAGGTGTCTGAATGATAAGTTTAGATTTTTGGTCTGGGTGTTTGTGTGTGTCCATAGCACGCATTGTTACACCCCATCCATGTATATGTTACTTCTGTGATGCAGTCTATTATTTGCTGCATCATCATTTAATTTCATATATAATGAGCCCTCCGTAGCAAGATAGAGAAATGGAGCAAACGTGTAACAGTGTGGCATCCACGGGATGGTGCTAGGAGCCGAGGTCGGCAAATAAGAAGATGGGAAGACGACCTTAAACTTACCCTAGGCTCCTTGTGGACGAGAGTGGCAATCGACAGAGCTCAATGGAAAGCATTGGAGGAGGCCTTTGCCGTAAGGCACACAGAGCAGAGAGACATAATCTAATATATAAGTTAATGTTAATATCTAATATATAAGTGAATGTAACATGTATGAAATGCTCTGAAATAAAGGCTATTTTATTTTATTTTATAATGAGCCCCAGTGAAAAGGGACCTCAGTTCCCTCAGATCAGTCCAGCCAGGTTATTATAGTCGCAAGGTCACACATCTTTCTAAAAAGTAATAAGTGTAAAAGTGAATAAAATTAAAGTGCTATTTCTTCTTCAGTTGTAACTATCCTTTTTTAAAAACTCTTCTATGAGGACCCATGTAACAGCACGACACAGGGGAAAATCCTAGTGTACCCAACACTAGAATTTTCAAGGATTTATGGGTGCAGAAGGTGTTTATTATAAAAAAGTATGTTTGTTCAAATTTATATGTTTTAATACATAACAGGCACTCAAAGTTAATATTACTAGTCCCATCTCAACGGTTGAAATTCAACCGTAATTTAAATTAAAAAACAAAACTTCAAGTTGTACAAAGTAGCATAAATATTTCAAGTTATTTTGAATGCACCCGTTAAAGGTAAAAAGAGGTTTAATTAAGAAATTTTTTATGCGTTATTTGAAATATAATATTAGCATTGAGTAATCCTTCTCTACATCAACTATAACTGTGTGTAATTTCATACTCCTCTGTCTGCAACAAGTATCTTAAAAACAAATCACAAGGTTTTGGTTTACATATTAATATATAGATTTTATTGTTTCAGGGTATAACCCGTCTCCTGCTGACTCGGATACCTCATTACAAGAATGTGGTGCTCATGTCCTTCTCCTGTGAGGAGTGCGGCTACGAGAACAATGAGATCCAGCCGGGTGGGGCCTTTGCTGAACTGGGTGTTAAGTATGTTGTCTGATTATTTGAAGTTATACTTTTTTAGGTGTTTTATAAAACAATGATGAGAGTGATATTTTGAGATTCATCACACAAAAATCACAGTATGAAGTTGAAATGAGAATGAAAATGAGAATGCAATAGCATTACTCAGCGGCAGTACCCAAGTGCCGAACGTTCTTTTTTTGAAGTTACACTTCCATAGGTGCGTTATAAAAAATGATGAGAATAAGGCGACAGATAAAATAAAAAAAAAAATATTTGTTACGCCAAAGAAGAATAGCTTCTAACACATGTACATAAGTACACAAACACACTTTTTTTTTCTGAATAAGTGTAGTTCGACCGGGGAAATGCCACTGCCACACCTATTTCTAGTGTGAAGCATTTCTTGCATTTTGATGGACCGCTGTGGTTGCCGGCACACTTTTATATGAGGGTAACATCTCCTCAGAAGTAGCAATGCATCTGTGATCTGTGCACCGAAACGCAAGAAGCGTTGTACGCTAGAAATAGGTGTGACTGTGGTATCATCCCGGTTGCACTGTACTGTCCAACAACTTGCCAACTAAATTCTTTACATACTCAAAAACATCCGGGTTCGAACTTCCCACCACTGAGTTAGAAATAACAGAATATTCGTTTGAAATAACATTTCATTCCTCATCAGATGGAAGCTCCGCGTGGAGACGCCAGCGGACCTGAACCGGCAGGTGGTGAAGAGCGACTACACCAGCGTCAGGATACCGGAGCTCGACTTTGAGATACCGGCACAAAGTCAGAAAGGAGGTAATTTGCCCCGACCATTAAAAACTCACTTTCTACACTCACAGCTTCTCAGTTAGGTACTCATCAAGCGTTTTGACCGTTAATTGAGAGTGCATTATTAACACTTATTATTATTAACACTTATTCCCTTAATCAGTGGAGCGCTGGAGTGAACAGCACCTATTGATGTTTATTGCGTGCATTCTGGTACTCATCAAGTGTTCTGAGGATGTATATTGGTCCTCAAACTGCAGTTCGACTTAAATTTGTATAGATTTATTCGTCAATCCTCGTGCCCTTGGCTGCAGCCTTATTAGCCCAAGGGTTAATCAGGCCCTGCCCACAGTAATATTTACTGCTGTGTCGTGGGTGGACATACAAGATGGAGACACAAACATAGATCCAGAACTCTAAATTCATCATTCAGATACCTGTCTGGCCTACACGCCACGTCATGTCAAGCTTGGTATCTGGGATACGCTAAAAACTTGACTCTCTGATAGGTAAGTGTATTATACCCTCAGATAAAAAGACACACACACGTTTGAGAAACACTACATACCCTCATACATTTGGCTATAATCCCATAAAATCCGTTATGCATCACACACATGCGCAAAAACACCGCCACGCGCTCGAGAAACACTACCTACCCTCATACATTTGGCTAAAATCCGCCTCTCGGAGGTAACAACACTGTTAGTTCACTAGACGCTCAACAGATGGCGCTATTTACGGTTATATGAAGCGTTCTTTTTTATCTAAATGAAGTAGCAGATGAGCACGCAGTCCACCTGATGGCATTGACATCTGTAATCAACTTCATACAGAACATGGGTTCTATCTGAAGTCAATCACAGATGCGTTGCTAATCCCGAGGACTATGATGGTCGCCTCATGTGAGTCTTAAAACTTACTCCCCAGAGGTGACGACAGTGGAGGGTATAGTGTCCTGCGTGATGACCGGCCTGGCGCAGGACCAGGTCGCCAGGCGGAGGGAGCACCCCGCCGCCGAACAGATCAATCGCTTGTTGCTGACACACACACACACACACACGCACACGCACAAACACCCCACACGCTCGAGAAACACTACCTACCCTCACACATTTGGCTAAAATCCGCCTTTCGGAGGTAACAACACTGTTAGTTCACTAGACGCTCAACAGATGGCGCTATTTACGGTTATATGAAGCGTTCTCAAAACCCACTCCCCAGAGGTGACGACAGTGGAGGGTATAGTGTCCTGCGTGATGACCGGCCTGGCGCAGGACCAGGTCGCCAGGCGGAAGGAGCAACCCGCCGCTGAACAGATCGACCGCTTGTTGCTGACACACACACACACACACACACACACATGCGCACACACAGCCCCACACGCTCGAGAAACACTACCTACCCTCACATATTTGGCTAAAATCCGCCTCTCGGAGGTAACAACACTGTTAGTTCACTAGACGCTCAACAGATGGCGCTATTTACCGTTATAAAAAGCGTTCGGTGACGATGTCGTGAATGTCAGGATTCTTGTTTGCTTGCTCGTTTGCGCTCACTGTACGCTGTTTGCAGCGTTAACAGCGAGGTAACAATACAATGTTGGTTCACTAGACGCTCAACAGATGGCGCTATTTACGGTTATATGAAGCGTTCTCAAAACTTACTCCCCAGAGGTGACGACAGTGGAGGGCATAGTGTCCCGCGCGATGGCCGGCCTGGCGCAGGACCAGGTCGCCAGGCGGAAGGAGCAACCCGCCGCTGAACAGATCGACCGCTTGTTGCTGACACACACTCACACACACACATACACATGCGCACAAACAGCCCCACACGCTCGAGAAACACTACCTACCCTCACGCATTTGGCTAAAATCCGCCTCTCGGAGGTAACAACACTGTTAGTTCACTAGACGCTCAACAGATGGCGCTATTTACGGTTATATGAAGCGTTCTTTTTTATCTAAATTAAGTAGCATATGAGCACGCAGTCCACCTGATGGCATTGACATCTGTAATCAACTTCATACAGAACATGGGTTCTATCTGAAGTCAATCACAGATGCGTTGCTAATCCCGAGGACTATGATGGTCGCCTCATGTGAGTCTTAAAACTTACTCCCCAGAGGTGACGACAGTGGAGGGCATAGTGTCCCGCGCGATGGCCGGCCTGGCGCAGGACCAGGTCGCCAGGCGGAAGGAGCACCCCGCCGCCGAACAGATCAACAGCTTGTCGCTGACACACACACACACACACACACACACATGCGCACAAACATCCCCACACGCTCGAGAAACACTACCTACCCTCACACATTTGGCTAAAATCCGCCTCTCGGAGGTAACAACACTGTTAGTTCACTAGACGCTCAACAGATGGCGCTATTTACGGTTATATGAAGCGTTCTTTTTTATCTAAATTAAGTAGCATATGAGCACGCAGTCCACCTGATGGCATTGACATCTGTAATCAACTTCATACAGAACATGGGTTCTATCTGAAGTCAATCACAGATGCGTTGCTAATCCCGAGGACTATGATGGTCGCCTCATGTGAGTCTTAAAACTTACTCCCCAGAGGTGACGACAGTGGAGGGCATAGTGTCCCGCGCGATGGCCGGCCTGGCGCAGGACCAGGTCGCCAGGCGGAGGGAGCACCCCGCCGCCGCCGACCAGATCGACCGCTTCCTGCTCAGGCTGGACGCTCTGCGGTCGCTGGACAAGCCCTGGACGTTGGAGCTTACTGATATTAGCGGTGAGTTACCTGCTCATGTATGCTGGAGATAATAATGTGTGTGTGTACTGTACACGCGTTAGAAGTTATACTTATTTGGCGTAACAAAATAAAAACCTTTAAAAAATATATGTCGGCAATTGTTTTATATGCAACATCAATATCTTCATACATGGTGTGGGCGACTATGGGTCTCGTGCAAAATAATAAATCTTGGTGTCAATTCTCTTGATATAATTATTACAAAGACTTCTATCACAAATACAGCGCCAAATACATTCAATAGTAATTAATTTTATAAAAGACCGAAACGGAGAGACAGTTCCGTGTTGTCGCTTTTGAGTGACGTTCACAATAATGTGTCTGCCCGCGGCTGACTTCACGACTCTGCCGAGACGCGACGATGTGAAGTTAGCACCGCTCGACGCACCTTTCCGCTTCGATTCAAAATAACCGAATCCGACATATATATCTTTCGCCTTATTCTTCGTTTGTAGAAAAAACGACAATAACAATTGAAAAAACTAGAATGTTGATATAGCTAACTTTAAGATGTCGTTATTTCGTGACGGTGCGTGCGTAAAACTAAAATGTTGACTATAGCTAACTTCAGGGTGTCGACTTTTCGTGACGGTGTGCGCGCACATCGTAAAACTAAAATGTTGACTATAGCTTACTTCAAGATGTCGGGTTTTCGGACAGTGCGCGCGTATCATAAAACTAAAATGTTGACTATTGCTAATTTCATGGTGTCGGTTTTTCGTGACGGTGTGCGCGTACATCGTCAAAATGTACTCTCATGTTTTTTCCCTAACACGCCATAAGAAGTAGAACTTCAATAAGCGCAATTGTATAGCATTGAAGGAATAAAATGTGTGAATTGTGTGATAGCCTTCTCACTCGGGAGGTCCGAGGTTCAAACCCAGGCACGCACCACTGATTTATGTGCGTATTAGAAATTAATTATCACTGTTTTTCGGTGAAGGAAAACATCGTGAGGAAACCTACACGCCCGAGTGTTCCTTAAAAAATAAAGAAAAAGTTCTCAGAGGTGTGTGAAATCCACCTATTCGCACTTGGCCAGCGCGGTGGATTATGGAATAACACTCTCTTATTCTGAGAGACCCGTGCCCAGCAGTGGGACAATAATGGGTTGCCGACGAAGGAATAAATAAGTATGCAGTCCACCTGGTGGTATGTGACTGTCTCTATCTGAAATCAATCCCAAAGATCTTTGCTTAATTAACCCCAGATATTTCACCTTAGGTTATCTAACCAGGTGGTAGAACCAGTGTAGTTCGACCGGGGAAGTACCACCGCCACACCTATTTCTAGCGTGAAACATTTCTTGCGCGAGGTGGCAGGGTGTGGTTGCCGGCACACTTTCACATGAGGCGACCATGTTAGTAACAACGCATCTGTGATTGACTTCAGATAGATCCACTTAAGTTATACAGATGTACAACTGACATTGAAAGGCGGCATAATGCAGTAGCGTCAAAATTATGTACATGAACGTCAAATCACATAATTTTGACGCTACTGCATTATGCTGCCTTTCAATGTCAGATATTTTAGCTACGTTCGTGTAGTCAGATATCATCAAACTCCTTCTTGGGTCAGATACTTTTGCTAATCTGTTCGTAGTCACATCTTATTGCTCGTGACTGTACATACGGTAGCGACCACTTACCACCTTGTGTTTTAAATCAAAAACCTTCCATTTTCCTCAGGCAATTGCTTCGTGGAGAACCCAGAGATACCCAGACGGGACCCTCGCTGCGAGAGGAGGGACTTCAAGCGGACGAA
Organism: Spicauda simplicius; assembly: GCA_949699795.1. Classification (NCBI taxonomy): domain Eukaryota; kingdom Metazoa; phylum Arthropoda; class Insecta; order Lepidoptera; family Hesperiidae; genus Spicauda; species Spicauda simplicius. Next base: position 440,967 of record OX453086.1, on the reverse strand, counting down.
AGAGGAGAACCACCAGCTCGGTATATTCACTCATGATGAGGTAAATATAGTTACAGCATAGCGCGCTATCTGCTAAATAGCGTTTGATAATCGCGCGCTATTTTCTATCTGCTGTTTAGCGTCTATAAAATATAGCAATGCATAGCGCGCTTTGTCTGCTATATAGCGTTGTAAACACGTGTTGTATTTTATAGAGAAAAAATTGGGTACTATTCTCTCTATACAGCTAATAAATCAATAACCAGGGTTCCCAACTTAGGGGTTTTTCCCCCAAATTTAGGGGATAATCAAGTAGGATGGGGATTTTTAGGGGTGTACAATTTTTAGGGGTTGACGACCCGCGTGGCGCAACGGTTACCATACCGGTCTGACACGCAGTGGGTCCTGGGTTCGATTCCCGGCCAGACAGGTATCTGAATGATGAGTTTAGATTCTTGTTCTGGGTCTGGGTGTTTGTGTATTCGTCTTTGTATGTGTCCTGGGCACCCATGACACGGGAGAAAATCCTACTGTGGGGCTATGGGTGTAGAAAGCGTTTAGGGGTATTTTCAGGGGTTTTAATAACTTCAACATATAGGTGTTTTTAAAGGGAAATCTCCCCGCCAGGCTTTATAATCATGCCTCAAAAAAAAGGTGCACTGCACCCGAAGACCTTTTTTTATTTTCGTCGTCAGGTAAGGTTGCCACGAAGAATTCCAATTAATAATTCATTATGGGGGATTTTAGGGGTTTTTAATGCAGGCTTTAGGGGAATACATTTTTGAGACTTGGTAACCCTGGCAATAGCACCTTGCGCTATGATTATTATTTAGCATTTGAAAAATCGCGTGCTATTTCTGCATACGGCTAATAGCGCGCTATGACTGGTATGCAGCGTTGGACAAAATATTTGACCCTATAAATCTAATCCATCCATCAGCCCTTTGTGGTCCACTGCTGGACGTACCTCCCCTAAATGGCGCCACTCCGGTCCTGTGCCCTCTGAATCCAACGGTTTCTTGCTGTCCTCTTCAGGTCATCGGTCCACCCGGTGGGGGGCGACCTGTACTCCTTTTGCCTAAACATGGTCGCCACTCGAGGACCTTCCTTCCCCATCGGTTATCGGTCCTACGAGCGATGTGGTATGCGACCGTTATAACTGCTATTTAGATAAATGCGTTATGATTGCTACTTAGCGTCGGACTTATAGCGTGTGACTGCTTTTTATGTAAGAAAAATCGCGCGCTATTTTATATTAATCGATCCTAGCTATTAATCTTAGTACTATAATAGTTCATGTCGCTTTGTGGAGACACTTTAATAGTAAATAAATAGTTTTCGACTAAAATATATCCAATCTGTTACATGCCTACTTAAAAAACTTTGTTAGGATGAGGTATGTGGAATTATTATAAGTATATACTCAGGGCAAATTCGATATGGAATGTTTAATAACGTAATGTAAAAAAAAATATATATATACGTGACGAATAGATAACCTCTTTCCTTTGGGAAGTCGGTTAATAAGCGTTGCCTAGCAACCACTGGCAGGCAGGGGAATGCAACTTTTTTTGTTTTATCATCCGTCTTTTACATAATATTAAATGTTGCAAATCCCTTCATGGTTAATTAAGGTTGTAACATCATTAGTTATACAATGAAGATGATGGTAAATAAATTTTGTTTGACTGGTTTTAACATATTATCTTGCAATTGGTCGTTATTAGGTAATCAACTCTTCTTAATTAAATTACTTTGTGAAAATTTAATGCATAATGTGGTTGAATATAAAATGTATTTGTGTACAAATTCGTGCAAGTTGGTGATAACCCTACATAGGATTTTTATGGTTTGTTTACATTTATTCCAGATGGAATTCGCCCCGAGTATAGGTATACTAGGCTTTTTCCCGCGGCTTTGCCCACTGCGGTCACGTCTTCCACGTCAGTCAGCATGCAGTCCACCTGATGGTAAGTGGTCACTGCCGCCCTGCGACATCTGTAAACAACTACATACAGAACATGGGTTCCATTTGAAGTCAATCACAGTTGCGTTGCTACTCCCGAGGACTATGATGGTCGCCTCATATAAAAGTGAGGCAACCACACCCTTCCATCTCGCGAAAGAAATGCTTCACGCTAGAAATAGGTGTGGCGGTGGTCCTTCCCCGGTCGAACTACACTGGTTCTACCACGTAACGTAATTTTTGACCCCCCAACGCCTGTACCCCCAGGTAACAGACAGCCCAGTGGAGTCCCTGCCGGGCGCCCTGACCCCCGCGGACCCTCGGGAGGGGACCTTCGAGCAGATATCCACGGACGAGGTGCTCCACTTCAGCACCAACTGTCCGGAGTGCAACGCGCCAGCCACCACCAATATGAAGGTCACCAGTGAGTATGGGCCAGCGTGGGCCAGCATGGGCCATTGTCGGCCAGTTTGTTTAAAAAGTGGTGTGTCAACGATGTGGTGATAGATTTATATATAGTGATGGATGCATGTTGGGTCAGTCTCGTATTATCCATTTAAATTACGGTCGAATTTCGACCGTTGCGAAGGATGACTGGTATATAACGAAGTGAGAAGCTTGATATGTGACGTCAGGAAGGCCAGGAATCTTCATTACTGTCCATTCTTGAAGATTTTAAGTAAAACACACGAGTAAACTTCTTCGATTTATTCACAGTTTAGGGGGTCCGATCGCTTCGACGGTTAAACAAGAATCTTTTTCTACCGGCGTTCGCTCGCCTTTTTATAACAATGTTTGGTGGTGTGACAATAACAAATTTATGGAGGGTAAACTAATTACAATTCTAAAAATCACTAAATATTGCTAATTTAATAAACAAGCAATTTTCGATGTTTAAACTAAGTAAAATAATTATTATCGGCGACGTGTTTTTCATAAATACGCGGTATCGCGCCGACATATATAATGAATATATAATTGAAATTGAAGTAGCAAACGAGCATGCAGTCCACCCGATGATAAGGGGTCATTCCCGCTCGGTAACACCCCGTCGTCCACACTGTTGACGAGTGGGAATTAAAAGTTGCAATTGTGCACAGTGTTGACGAACGCTACTTTTTTTTCCCGTTCGTACACGCGTATAGTACAAGAGACAAGATTTAAAAAGTAACATAACAAATAAACAATAAACATTAACAAATAAAAGATAATGTAGATTTTAAGTAAATCTTTATCATAATGCTTCGTGAATTAGAAAAAATATTGCAGATAAGTACTTAACTTCCGTACAATATTTTTTTTCTAATTCACGTAAATTTTTAATCTATACTAAGATTATAAAGCTGAAGAGTTTGTTTGTTTGTTTGAACGCGCTAATCTTAGGAACTGGTTCGAATTGAAAAATTGTTTTTATGTTGAATAGACCATTTATGGAGGAAGGCTTTAGGCTATATAACATCATGCTGCAACGTATTTTCAGCGGGCGAAGCTGCGGGTTTCAGCTAGTTAAAAATATATAATTTGGTAGAATCTTATTTGGTGGATAATACTAATACTTTCTTATAAAGTAGGTACCTAATCATGGCGGTACATAATGCGCTCGTATTAACATTAGCATTGTTGCATGTTTCTGGAACTTTATTTAAAAATGTGCAGTTCAGGATCAACCTTCATGTAAACGATAGAAACCACTTTGTTTATGTACAAACGTGCGACGGTCGGGAAAAAATAAATTCAAAAGTAAATAAAAGCGAACACATTCGGTTTGACGTCTGTCGGAAAATTTTCTTCTCTTGTGCCCGCCGCTCGCCTTGATCTTTTCTGTATAAGTCTATCTATAAGTTCTCTTTCTCTCTTGCTATCTTGGCTCTACATCTTGCACTTCGTAGTTATGTCCTCAAAACCAGGTACAGCAGGTAGTTCAGGTGGAACATCTGTGTTTAACTACATAAAAAGGAAACATGGGACTGTTTTACTTCATGGTGGTCACCAATACTACACAAGAAGGAAACATAATAGTGGATTAGTGGTTTGGAGTTGCAGTCAGCGTAAATTAAAGTGCAGCGGAGTTGTCAGAATCAAAGTAAGTTCATATTTTTTTAGCGTTATATTATCCCGGATTATTGACGACCCGGATGGCGCAATGGTTAACACGCCGGTCCGCTAATCCGAGGGTCCTGGGTTCGGTTCCCAGCGAGGCGGAAATTTTAATGATGAGTTTAAATTTCCGTTATTGGTCTGGATGTATGTCCTTGTCTTGTGTGTTGTCCATGGCACCCACGACACAGGGAATCCTTGTGTAGGGCTATGAGTGTGAAGCGTTATTTATTATTTATTTATTATTATCTTGGGTAACATACCTACTTGTAAAAAACTGCTACCTATGAACGTACTTAGCTAGGCCTTAATATGTAAGTACTTTCAATATGAGCAGTGATATGAATAGTATTAGTCTCGATGTTTTGTTAATATTATTAGTTTTATTATTATTAGCAATTCATTAATCATGAATATCGATACCTACTTGATTGGTTTTTACTTCATTAAACTAATAGCTTCCTATATATTTTGCTTCAGAACGATAAAATCATCGAAGAAACGCCACATAAATGTACGCCAGATTTTGAAAAAAATCAAATTGACACATCGCTATACAACATAAAGCAAAAATTAATAACACCATCGTTTCCCAGTGTACCGAATACGTATAACTCCGAAGTCGCGAGTTTAAAAGAAGCAAGCACAGAGCTACTCAGCAAAATACCAAAATTTAGTAGCATAAAGAGTTCACTCTATAGGTACAGAAACTCTGCAGCTGAATTGTCGAAAATACAATGTCGACTTGTACAAGATATACAAGTGCCGTCAGCTTACCAAAATTTTCTTTTAGCCGACTATACTAATGGTAATACAAGGATAATCGTATTTTGTTCAGAAAAAGCAAAACAAATAATTTGTCAAAATGAAGACTTTTTCGCTGACGGTACGTTCAAAAGTTGCTCTCCCCCCTTCGAACAACTGTATAGTATTCATGGAGATATTGGGAGCACAATAAATCATACAAATTTGATGCCTCTAGTATATGCTCTCATGAGTAATCGATCAACAGAAACATATAAAATATTATTTATGTTGATCAAGGCACAAATTCCTAAATGGAAGCCGAAAACGTTAAGAATGGACTACGAGAGAGCAGCCATGAAAGCCATTACCCAAGTTTTTCCCCAAATTGAAGTCAAAGGTTGTTATTTTCATTATAACAAAGCGATTTGGGCTAAGGGTCGAGAATTGGGTCTTGTGAAATCAAAAAATATTAAAAAGAAACGTTTGGTGGCACTCAGTGCAGTTTTACCTTTATTGCCACAGAGTGAAGTGATGAACGGATGGGCTTACATCACACGTCATGATATGGAAGATATGTCTGTGGAAAAGTTTAAAATATATATGGAGAAACAATGGCTGAAAGAAAAATTCATACCAATATGGAATGCATATGGACAAAAACACAGAACTACAAATTTTTTAGAATCTTGGCATCATAAATTGAACTCTGCGGTCGGAAAAAAGGGACCAAATTTGTTGCATTTACTAAACATATTGCTTGAAGATGCTGCTTTCTACACTGTTCGTAGTCGTCAAATTCATAGTAATATGACTTCTGCGCCAGCAAGAGATGAAAAATATAAGCAAAAAGATGAATTTATACATAACGCTCAAATAGAGCTAACACTTGGTAATTTGTCAGTAGGACATTTTCTCGAAATGTTGCGCAGTTAATTTTTTTATGATTTAAATAGCAAACGAGCATGCAGCCCACCTGACTTAAGTGGTCACTGCCGTCCATGAACATCTCTAAGCAACTTCATATAGAACTTGGGTTTTGTAAGGCAATCAATCACAGATGCGTTCTTACTCCCGAGGACTAAGATGGTCGCCTCATATGTCCTGTTTTATGGGTCGGTGTATACGCTTTTATAATAAACTTCCAATCAAAATCAGAAATTTGTCAATTAATAAGTTTAAATCATTTATTAAGAAGTCAAGCTTAGTCGTAAAGTATATTATAAAATTTCTGGTTATATAGAAGATAGAACAGCTTGGGACTGAACAATACGTTTTAATTAATTGAATGTCAAAGTGTAGCGTATCGTGCCAAATATGGTTCTTGAGCAGCGAATTGTAAGGCTGGAGTTAACTTTTATTACAAACTAGTTGACCTGGCGAACTTCGTTCCGCCTAAATAATGTTAACTTTTTTTAATTAGGGATGACTGAGAGTGTTATAAACGTAAGAGAAGACAAATATAATCAGAAAGCATTGAACTGCTACGCTATCGGGAGTTACACGTGTTATTGTGAGTCAACCGTAAAAGATAGACATATGCTGTTGTCGGATATTTTTTTATGTAATTTTAAGGAAAATATTTCCGTCATACATGATCTCTGTGTAGCTTTAAGCATTAAGGTTGCACACGCGACGAAAGCTTAAAAATGGAGTAACTTCTCCCATTTTCCCAACATATATTTAATGTACAGAATTGACCTCTCTACAGATTTATTATAAGTATAGATATAGATGTAAGATAAAAACAAGATGGCCAAAAAATACAAAGAAAAAACACATACCCACCGCTCTAAAAACCCCCCGGTGGTCGTCCTCGACGCTAAAAAAAAGGACTCTAGGATCTCCAACAAACACCACCGGAATCCTCTGAGCACGTTGCCCCATCGGGCTCCTCCCAGATGGACGTGTGTATCAGAATCGCGGGTGTACCTCACGGATTTAAATATGTCTTTTATATTGCAAACGTACTTGCTGTGTACCTTAGTGTACCTAACATAAAATCCTGTTTACCTCCTTCTATGCATAGATTTAAAATGAAATGTTTTTTTGTTACCATTCGAATTACTTAATATTAAAATAATAAAAAAAACTTCAAAACTCGTTTAATTTTCATTCCGAAAAAACCGGTAAACATGCTAATCCTAAATCTTTTACAATAAAAAAAAACAAACGCAATATATTTTTTTGTTATTCTAACAGATGCAATTAATATTTAATTTCAACTTTAGTTATTAATACAGTAGTTATTTTTATAAAATAAAAACGACGTCAAAGAAAGAAAACTGTTTTTTTTTTTTTATTTTCTCAGCAACCTTCCTATTTTTTATTTATTCAATATTTTGTTTCTGCAGGTACACAGGAGGTACCAAATCTACGTATACTCTTTACTTAGGTACATATGCTGACTAGAAGTACACCCGCGATTCTGACGTCAGGATGGCGGGTGTACCTATTTCATTTTAAATCTATGCATATAAGGACACAGAATTTTATGTTAGGTACACTAAGTTACACAGCAAGTACGTTTGCAATATAAAAGACATATTTAAATCCGTGAGGTACACCCGCGATTCTGACACACACAGATGGGCGGCTGGCCCATTTACGGCGATATGCGACCACACATACCGCCAACCTTCCCGGGATCGCCTGGCTGGATGGTTCAAGCTACTTAGCCGCCCGCAACCCCGGAAGCCCCTTTCAGATGCCTCTTACGACAGGCAGGGGCTACCGTAGCCCTATTCTGATCCTGGAACTACAGGAACGATGTTGTAATACCTACTAAATATTAGACTATTATTTATTAAGTATTTGTAAATGATATGATTTTATTTGTGACGTATAAATAGTAACAGTTCTGTTAAATTAGAACTTTGCGTGAATTACAAAAAATATTTAGTACTTATCTACGTACTTATGAAGCATAAGTATATTTTTAGCTAAACATTATGATAAAGTTTTACTTGAAATCTGCATTATCTTTTATTTAATGTTACTTTTTATATCTTGTCTCTCGGACTATACACGTCGTGGACGAACGGGAAAAAAAAGTAGCGTTCGTCAACACTGTGCACAATTGCAACTTTTAATTCCCACTCGTCAACAGTGTGGACGACGGGGTGTTACCGAGCGGGAATGACCCATGATAAGTGGTCACTGCCGCATGGACATGGTCTAAAAGAGACACACATGCATTCTCATAATATCTCAGTACCTGGATTACTGAGCTTTGCTCGGATTTTTGTTTACTACGAGTACATCATGTTTTTTTGGAATTATATTTTTTATAACTATGCAAATTTCTTATTGATAATATGAATATTTTGATCTTACCGACATAATAACAATAATAATACAAAAATACCAAAAAAGAATTAAAAAGAAAAAAATGTAGAGCTAAAAAATAGAAAATAGAATTAAAAATAAAACTAACAAAATAGAACTCGTGAAGTGAAAGTTCTTTATGACGTTATTTTTCAAAAAATAATTTACTATATGCAACTTTACAGAAATTGGTTAAATAAAGTTAAATTAGATAAAGTTTAATAAAAGGCTTTTATTAAACTTTATCTAATGATCTAATCTATAATAATCTATCTAATATCACGCGTGGTAGGGATAAGAAAAAGATGGCGCGTAACGGAAAAAAAAGATGGCGCGTAACAGAAAAAGATGGCGCGTAACGAAAAAATGTTACACTAAATTTTTTTCCAACCCCGATAAAGAAGTTTAACTTCAAAAACAATCGGACCGAGACTAGAACCCCGACTTCCTGCGTTTTAAGGTGTGAGATTTCCCAACCGAGCTATTCTAACATCGTTAATGGTGACGAAATTTCTCTTCGTATTCTAATAATTTTGTAGAAGGTCTTTATGCAATGAAAACACTGATAAAAGGCCTTTTTCTGAAAATTTGCCTTGCTAGATCGATTTATCGCCCGTAAATCCCCTAAGTACAAAATTTCAAGAAAATCGTTGGAGCCATTTTCGAGATCGTTGATATATATTTACATATACAAGAATTGCTCGTTTAAAGATATTAATAAATAGATATACAATATTAATAAGATATTTTTGTTTCCAGAAATCCCCCACTTCAAGGAGGTCGTCATAATGGCAACACTGTGCGATGCGTGCGGACATAGGACCAATGAAGTGAGAAACTTTACATATTTTCACTTTACTTGCTTTACGTCGCAACGGTCGATATTCGACCGTAATTTAAATTAATAAACTAAATTTCATATTGTCCAAAGTAGCACAAATATTCCTCAAATCCAAATAAATTGAAATCATTTTCAAGTTATTTTGAACGCGTCCGTTAAAGGTAAAAAGAGGCTTAAGTAATTAGTTAAGTTGCATTTAAAAGCAATAGCGGGTATTTTTACAAAGGCATCTGAAAATTTTGACGTTATGTGTTTTCATAGTAAGACATTGAATGTTCTATTTCGTTTGTTATGTATGTGTTTGTGTCAAATGCAAGGTAGAGCGTGTAATGTGATTTTAGTTGATTTAATGTACGTTTTATGCATTATTTGAGAAAATATTAGCATTGCGTAATCCTTCTCTTCATCAACTATAACCGTGCGTAATTTCACACTCCTCCATCTGCAGCAAGTATTTTCACAAAAGATCACAATTTTTTGCTTCACGTATTTATATATAGAGAGAGATTTTACACTAGTTGACCCGGCGAACTTCGTTCCGCCTATAAGTTGAAAGTCTAAAACGATCAGTGTTCCTCCACTATATTATGCATGTATTATACATAAAAACCTTCCTCTTGAATCACTCTATCTATTAAAGAAAACTGCATTAAAATCGGTAGCGCAGTTTTAAAGATCTAAGCATACATACAGACAGCGGGAAGCGACTTTGTTTTAAACTATGTAGGTTCATTTATTCTATTCTATGTAGTTTTCATTCATTTTCTTTTAAGGTGAAGTCTGGTGGTGGAGTGGAAGAGAAAGGCGTGCGATTCGAGGTTCGAATCGCGAGCAAAGAAGACTTTTCGAGAGATATTTTGAAGGTATGTGAAAAGATATGGCAGTGTTAAACGCTCTTAGTACGATTAACATGTGTAGAACCAGTGTAGTTCGACCGGGGAGGTACCACCGCCACTCCTATTTCTAGCGTGAAGCAGTTCTTGCGCGAGATGGTAGGGTGTGGTTGCCGGCACACAATCACATGAGGCGACCATCATAGTCCTCGGAGGTAGCAACGCATCTGTGATTGACTTCAGATGGAACCCTGTTTAAAGTTATTTCCTTTAATTAGACTTTTGTCACTTTAAACACTTTTATCGTTTGTAACTGATGTGTGTGCGCTTAAAATTAATAAAGTAAGAAATCCTAGTGAAATGAAATGAAACGTCTTTATTTTGTATAGGCCTACGGGGGCACTTACAAATTGTCAGTTACACATTTTTCTTACACCACCACCGGATCGGAACACGACCCCAACTGAGCAGATCCGGTAAGAAACTTAGCGGGTTTGTCTATTTTATGTAGTATTTTTTTTCCAATGATGTTTTTTTTACATTGTAATTGAAAGATAGCTCCAGTATCTTGCCTACTGTTATTGTATTTAAACAAAATGTAACACTCATCCCTAGTCGGAAACATGCTGCATAAGTATCCCAGAGTTGGAGCTGGAAGTGGGCGGGCGGGCGTTGGGTGGCCGGTTCAGTACACCCGATGGTCTACTGAGAGCCGCGGCAACCCAGCTCCAGGGAGCCCCAGCGCTGGGCGACGCCCCCGCCCCCACCAAACAAGCCTTCGAAAAGTAAGTGGCATTGATAAAAAAAAAAGAGTGTGTGTGTCAGCTCCGACGCACGACTGGAGTTTACTCGCATTTAAAATAGATGGCGCCGTACTCCCACACTAAAGATAAATAATACCTACATAAATATAAATAAATAATACATGGTTCATTTTGAACAATTATATCTAAATATAAGTACGTATTAAAATATTAATATTGTACGTATTTACAGAGTATTTACATTACTTATCTTAACGATTTACCATTTTGAATACCATTGAGATTTCGGTAAATCGTAATCACGAAACCTAAGCATACCATCCACGCGTACTGATAAAATAGTTCTAAAGTTTTAACTAGATGGCGTTATACTCAATAAAAAACGTAACGAGGTCGTTTATCAGTAGATTTTACTCCTCACATTTTTCTCATACCGGGCCCTTATATATGCAAATCTGTGTGGTTGCCGGCACACTTTCATATGAGGCGACCATCATAGTCCTCGGGAGTAGCAACGCATCTGTAACTGACTTCAGATGGAGCCCATGTTCTGTATGTAGTTGATTACAGTTGTCGCAGAGCGGCAGTGACCACTTACCATCAGGTGGACCGCATGCTCGTTTGCTACTTCATTATAATTATTACTAACCTAAGCATGTGTTCCCCAGGTTCCTGGAGAAACTAGACGAGGTGCTGGAGGGACGGCGGGCCATCACACTGGTCCTGGACGACCCCGCCGGGAACTCCTACGTGCAGAACCTCAGCGACGACCCTAGCAAATATGATGATGGTACACCTTTCTCTATGTCCACCAATTCGCACTTGGCCAGCGCGGTGGACTATGGCCTAAACTCTCTCAATCTGAGAGAAGCCCTGTGCCCAGCTGTGGGACGATAATGGGTTGATGAGACACCTTTCTCTTACCAAGAATGTTTTTACTATAACGCGGCAAACACGCTTTTTACACTCATAGCCTCACACTAGGATTTTCTCCTGTGACGTACCATAGACACAAACGGCGAATACACAAACACCCAGAAGAGCAGGAATCTAAACTCATCATTCAGATATCTGTTTGGCCGGGAATCGAACCCGGGACCCATTGCGCATCAGACCGGTATGTTAACCGCTCCGCCACGCGGGAGAGACGTGGACGCGGCTCCAGAAAACAGCTGCATGCTTTTTGGCAGGTGGTAGAACCAGTGTAGTTCGGAGGGTTACCACCACCACACTTATTCTTGAGCGAGCTCAGTAAAGAAGCAGACGAGCATGCATTTCACTTGATGGTAAGTAGTCACTGCCTATGAACATATGTAAGCAACTTCATATAGAACAAAACAAAAAAACGTGTGGCCCTCGGGGACTGCCGCGGTAAAGCTATTGTATAGCATTTTTTTATCAACTTATGCAATTATAATTATTTATTTATTTATGCAGTATTTCTTCTTGATCTAATCTTGATATTAATTAAAGTTTTTTTCTTTGATACTATATACTTTCTCACAAACAGCTGCTTACATATTCGTCCGATTTCCGAACAGCTCGTCTCGATCCGTGCCAGCTTCGTACTGTCGTACCATATACATACACGTTAAGCGAACGACCGCGCTACATGGTAGACGGAGTGGGGGTGTTAGGTTTTTTCGTTACGGAATTTCTTGATTCGTCGCGCTCAAAGCCCGCGATAAAAGCTATGCTAGCTTAACAATATTCGCATTCCTTACACCACTAATCCACATTAATACAAAATCTAATATGCTTTATTTTTTTTATTATAATAACCATTTTCTGAATACAGGTCTCAAGGTGACCCACTACGAACGCTCATTCGATCAGAACGAAGAGCTGGGCCTGAATGACATGAAAACAGAAGGGTACGAAGAAGACAGCTGAAGGTAGAGGGAGAGAAGAGAAGAGAGAAGAATATGAGATGTAATCAGCGGCTTTGTACTCTTAGGCCAATAATAAGCCTCGGAAATTTATAAATAATAAATATATATACAGGCAGGGTGGCCTATCCTATATCACACTAGGATTTTCTCGTGTCGTGGGTGGTGGACACAAATAAGACGAATACACAAACACCCGGATCATGAATCTAAACTCATCATTCAGATACCTGTCTGGCCGGGAATCGAACCCGAGACCCATTTCGCGTCAGACCGATATGTTAACCGCTCCGCCACGCGGGTCGTGGGAGTGTTTAATGTAAAGTTTTTAGATATTTCTCGTTTTGTTTTTAAAAAGATATTGTATACGGATGTAGGGGCTTCAAGTAAGACGTCGGAATATATGTCGGAAACACATCCCAGACATCAGAAGGTCCATACGTGTGAGCGGGACATGTATTCTACTTGATTTTAGACTAGTATTATCGCGGAATTGATACATTATAATACTTAACGGGTACTCACGATATGCGATTTATGAATCCTTATAGAATTCTTTTTGCCGATATTTCGACCCAGTTGCATGGATCGTGGTCACGGCCAAACTGCGGTAGCGGGGAGAAACCGTTGACAAGCACTAGTGGTAAATTAACCTATCTACCCTACGTCTAGTTCGTTTTTCTTTTTTAGGTTCCATATCACGGCACACAACACTAACTGTATCCTTACGCACCACACTTTGCACTATTTGCGATTTACATAAATGTATTCTACTTCTTTTTCTCGCCAACTCAATCCCCAATCATTCAACGAAAATAAACAACCCCATGTTATGTTTATTTCTCGTGACACATTTTCATTTCATTCAGTTTTAATTTACAATGATTCTTAATAAGTTTCTCTTTGTTAATATGTTTTAAGGTTGAAATTTTCTTATGGAAGATATTTTTTGATATTTTGTCCAGAGGCATCTTTTGGCCTAAGTTGTCTTTTTTGGCTGTTGAATTTACGCTTAGAATAATATTTAATACGAGACTGAAGGTAATGTAACAATCTTATTCCAGCTTGACATTTGTAATTTCATAGTCACTACATAGTATGAAACAAAGTCGCTTCCCGCTGTCTCTATGTATGCTTAGATCTTTAGAACTACGCACCAGATTTTAACGCAGTTTTTTTTTTAATAGAGTGATCCAAGAAGAAGGTTTTTATGTATAATACATGTATGTCGACGCGACACCGCGTATTTATGAAAAACACTTCGCCGAAAATAATTATTTTAGTTAGTTTAAAGATCGAAAATTGTTTGTTTATTAAATTAGCAATATCAAGTGATTTTTAGAATTGTAATTTAGTTTACCCTCCATAAATTTGTTATTGTCACCTCACCAAATATTGTTATAAAAAGGCGAGCGCCTGCCGGTAGAAAAAGATTCTTGTTTAACCGCCGAAGCGATCGGACCTCCTCAATTGTGAATACATCGAAGAAGTTTATTCCTGTGTTTTACTTGAAATCTTCAAGAAAGGACAGTAATGAAGACCTCGACCATCCTGACGTCACACTTCATCCATTCACTTCGTTATGTATAATATAGTGGAGGAACATTGATAATTTTACCTTTTTTACTTTTACTCAGACCAGCTGTGTGAACAGAGCTTAAAAATCAAAAAGCTCGGAGAGGAGAGCAGATTTTTATCATGTTGGAAACAGAGTTTTGAGTAATTGTATTAAGGTTTATTTTTATATGTGCACTTCGTTTGTCATTAGAAATGTTTGACCACGCTTCGTGTTAAATAAGAGGAGTCGACCGGCTCTGATCGCGTGCTCCTTCTCACTCTCGTAGCGCGTACTCTCCGGCCACTTCCAAGCGTATACGATCCGATCTGTGTGAAAATAAAAATGCGAGCCGATGCTCTCCGAGCCGGTCGGTCTGAACGGTCGCTTAGGCGGAACCACAGTATTAATATCATACAGTAGTCTAACTCTGCCGTGTTCTTGAATTTTATACCAACAGACGCGCTGGACGAGAGTTCGCGTTAGGGCTACCCGCCTAAAGTACTTTAATACATCTGTATACTTGACTTTCTTTCTTACTTATTATGTATTTTATTCAGTAGATTAAGGTAAAAAACAACGCGTTCTTTTAATATTTGAGAGACTTAATAATAAATCGTACACAATTATTAGTTATAAATTTCACACTGAATAATATTTTACCAAGCAAAAAAAATTATTAACACTGGACGTGTTTATGCACGATTAAAGCAATCAAAAACAGCCTAATATAGTTTACAACTGCTCTTCGCTACTTTATTATTTAAATAAAAAGATCCACTGCTTAAAACGTCACATCGCCCGCCCGTCATTCGCTAGCTGTTGGGTACCGAGTGCATACCGAAATCGTGGCGCGTAGGTACTACTTGCGTTTCGTGCGTTTGTAAGAAGTTAGAATACTGTAGATACTTTTACCGTGGCGGAACGAAGATCGCCGGGTCAACTAGTAATATAAAATGGATCAACAATGCATTTTTATTATTTCCATTAACCACAAACTTGAAAAAATACAGCTTTTTGATAACTAACTTTACTGTTGAACGCTTTAAGCTTCAGTTTTGTACTTATTATGTAAATTTTGTAGGTAAAATATAATTATATTATATGTTATAATGTAGTTTCATTTAAACAAAACCTTAATTTGACTATTTTTTGGGACAAGTAATGCTGTTATTTGACGCGAAGTTGATTTTTTTTCAGTTTTTGTGTTATTGGTGAAGGGTGCCGAAGAATATAAATTTTGAAGACTTATTTTTGATAGCAAACCATAGTAGAACATATTCAAATTAAATATTAAGTATTTATCTAACTATAAATATTTAAATTACAGAAGAATTAAATTATTATAAATTTGGCGACTTTTTTGCAAAACACTGCAATTTCATATTCACAAAACATTCGAACAATTCTTGCGAATGCGATTATTTAATCTAAAAACATGCCAATATTAATTACATCACTAATGTATACCCTCTTTTTACCTCTTTGGTGTATGAATATTGAAGAAAATTCTATTTTATTGGATGACTGATGTATACTACATACCTATTTAAATAAATAAAAAAGCCTTTTATTTCATTGCAGATTGCTTAGATTAATTACATTTGAATATAATTTGAAATTACATTTTATTATTATTTTTAAATTTAATTAATTATTATTAGTAAATTTATGTTTGTTATTATTTTTAATTAGTCCAATTACTTTTACTATTATTATTATTATGTATATATATTAATATTATTTAGGTGTCTGCAAGAACCCCTCTGCAGGTGAAGGCCTCCTCCAAGGATTGCCAGTACTCCCTACATTGTGCTACTTCAATCCAGTTCGAGCCAGCGATTTTCTTAATATCGTCTTCCCAGGTAGCTACCGGTCTGCCCTTTTTTCTTTTGCCTTGTGGCCCTGCCCATGTGGTCACCTTTTTAGTCCACCTTTGGTCTTGAATGCGAGCCACATGTCCGGCCCACTTCCATTTCAGTTACCTATTTATCAGCCCTAATAATATTTGAAATGCATTTTATGGTACATACCTGCGCTCCTAGTAAAACAGGTACAAATTTGATTTTTGCGTTTACATTTTTAGAGAAACATAATAAATATAGATAAATTTCAGATTTAAAACGAGTTAAATTGAGAGATCTTCGTGGAGAACGTATAATTATCTTCTGTGAATGTGAGATTTCCGTTTCCCTAACAAGTTTGGTAGAAGAAATCAGAATAAAAAAAAACAGATTTATGTTCTAGCTGGAAAATATTTGGCGCCAAATTTTGTTTTTTCTTTTAAAAAACAAAATGCCAGAAAATGGCTGCCTAAATGCCAAGAATATTAAATTTTGATTTTTAATCATGAATTAATTAGCGAACAATTAGTTTAGCGAAGTAAATATATATTTCGAAGGAGGATTTCAGGAGCAATGTTTTGGCAGCTTCGTTTAAAAAGAAGGTTGGCGCCAACTTGATTTCGGTTTTCGTTCAATGTACTAAATGACGATTTAGATAGTTTATCCACAAGGATTACAAAACCAATATAGTTTCTGTATTCTTCATCATATGGAACGATTGGACGAAACATTTAATTCTAAAATTATCAAAAATAAGATCAAGTACCTACGTCTCACACACTATTTCCCTTACAATATGAATTCACTTTACTCAATTTTGGAACGGAACTGTCGTAAAGTAACAACTTAAGACAGGAGCTCACTACTTAAAGTTGCAAGCAGTTGGAAGATATCCTAAGTTTACCAATTTTATATGGCAACATTAGCTAAATGTCTGCATTAGTGATGCGACTCGATTATGATTTTGTTAACTTGCATTCGAGCAATTGTACGCCCTCATTCGAGTGTTACTTGAGTTTTCGAGTTACTTGAGTAAAATCTCAATCGAATTTCTTTGAGTTTATCAAAAATAATTCTATAATAAAGTACTGTAATTGTCATGGTGGAATATGGAATATAATACACATTAAGAGAGTTTTATGTATATTTAAGTAATCAGTAAATTAAAAACAAGTCTTACTGATAAGTGTAAATAATTAAATTTCATTGAATTAATAATAAAAGCTTTTAATCAATCAATTTTCTTACTAATATACCTTATTAACATAATTTTACCCCTAGTGCAGGTAAAGTTTTTATTCAATCGAGTATGAGTTTGACAAATTTACTCGAGCAACTCGAACAAAAACAGTGATCGAGTCGCGTCACTAGTCTATTGAAAATTGAAACAGTGCTGCCAAGTTACGGGCTTTTCCCCCAAATTTAGGGGAAAAAAGTAGGATGGGGTTTTTACTTTTAGGGGTTTTTATAACTTTACCTTCAAAATATAGGTGGTTTTAAAGGAAAATGTCCCACCAGGCTACATCATCATGCCTGGGGAGTTTTAGACCGGAGGCCGATATCTTCCGCTAAGTCCAAGCCAGCCAAGCTTTCACTATGATGAAGAACAAAGCAAGACCAAAAAGGTCATGCACTACATCCGATGAACTTTTTTTGTCGTTGGGGAAACTTACAAACTGATTCAGAAATATGGGAAGTCACCAGGAATTTAAATTAATTGTGGGGATTTTAGGGATTTTTTTATGGAGCCTAGGGATACATTTCTGAGAATTGGTAACTGGTAACCCTGAATTGAAATAATCAATAACAAAAACATGTCAATGTACGTAATATCAACAAAACTTAAAAACAACTCTAGCTTCGAGTATTCCGTTTACGAAGAATGGAAAATGAGGAAGATAAAGCCAAAATCCTACTGCCTCATCACGAGCAACAAGAACTATGCGCGACAAGACTTCCATACCGCCAAGGGAGGAAATTAACAGCAGTAAAGGTAACATAAAGATTTTTTTCAAGAAAGGCGCGAAGAGCGCTCTCCTACAAAGCCGGCGATGCATTGGCGACTCCTCTGGTGTTGCGAATGTCCATCGGCGACGGTGACTACTTTCCATCAGGTAGCCCGTCTGTAGTTAGGTTAAATTAAAAAAAAAAACACGCTTTCTACACTCATAGCCCCACACTAGGATTTTCTCCTGTGTCGTGGGCACCATATACACACACAAGACGAATACACAAACACCCAGACCCAGAACATGAATCTTAACTCATCATTCAGATACCTGTCTGGCCGGGAATCGAACCCGGGACCCATTGCGCGTCAGACCGGTACGTTAACCGCTCCGCCACGCAGGTCGTCAAATTATAAAAAAATAAAGACTAGCATAGCCATTCTACCATGTTGAGAGCTCCTTGAGCTGCGCGGACGAAGAGGAGACTCCAGACCTATATCCTTATCCCCCCTCCCGCCTATACCGCTGACAAAACCGTAGTGGAGAGGCAAGGAGTAAAAAGTTCCGTGTCAGGTAATATCATCTTGAGAGCATGAGAGCAAATTTTTTTTTATCTGATTGAAGTAGAAACAAGCATGCTGTCAACCTGATGATAAGTGGTCACTGCCATCCATGGACATCTGTAAGCAACTTCAAACAGAACATGGGTTCTATATGAAGTCAATCACATATGTTTTGCCACCTGGTAAATGTGGTAATGACAGCAGTTCATGAGAGCTATTTCATACCACATATTTTAGTGTAATAGTTCATCTCTTAATATTATCAATGTGAATCTTAACTTTTCGAGGAATAAATCTACAAAACACTCCCTACAGTTACACCCTTGCATTGGAATAAATCGTTTGTGTGTTTATATTCCCAAGGATTGAGATGATCCCCTCATCTGAAAGTGAGCCGGCAACCGCACCAATTGGTTGAAAAGCAAGAATTGCTTATTTATTTATAACTAGGTGGTAGAACCAGTGTAGATCAACGTTGGAAGTACTACCACTACACTTATTTTCAGTGTTTGGTGTTTATGGAAGGGTGTAGTTGCTGTCATACTTTCATGTGAGGCGACCAACATAGTCCTCGGGCGTAGCAACACATTTTAATTGCCTTCAGATTGAACCCGTGCTCTGTATGTAGTTGATTACAGATGACCCAGGGCGCCAGTGACCGCTTACCAGTAGGTGGACTGCATGCTCGGTTGCTACTTCAATCAGATAACAAGAAAATGTGTTAGTCCAAGTCACAAACTATATTTATATTAAATTTAAACACAATGTGATCTATGGTTTTCCGTGAAAGAGTTACAAACACATATATCCTCACATTCTCTCTCATTTATCTATCTACTAGCTGTCCCGACAAACATTGTTTTGCCATATAAAAAATAAAATTATGGGTGGACAACCCTTAAGGGGTATGAAAAATAGATGTTGGCCAATTCTCAGACCTACTGAATAAGCATACAAAATTTGGTAAAAATTGGTCAAGCCGTTTTGGAGGAGTATGGCAACAAAAACTGTGACACGAGAATTTTATATATTAGAGAGGTCAATCCTGTACATGAAATATATTTTCAAAATAACTATCAGGGGGTGATTAGGGATTGATACTGATGCCAAAAATGCAATCAGTGAATTTTTTGTCTGTCTGTCTGTTTGTTTGTATAACCGTCATAGAAACAAAGACTACTCGATGGATTTTAACAAAAGTTTACTCCTGAGTTGGTTATAATATACATTTCATCACGCTACAATCAATAGAAGCAGAGCAGTAATGGGAAATGTTGGGAAAACGGGAGAAGTTACTCCATTTTTTTTGGCTTCCGTCATCCGAAATCATGTATGACGGAAATATTCTCCTTAAAATTATATAAAAATATCTAAATATAATATAATTATATAAATATAATTTTATGGTTGACTCACAAAAACACGTATAACTCCCGATAGCTTAGCAGTTCGAAGCTTTCTAATTATATTTGTCTACTCTTACGTTTATAACACTCTCAATCATCCCTAATTAAAAAAGTTAACATTATTTAAGTCAACTAATCACATTAATAAGATATATTGTTTTAGGTATATTCAATAACGACCGAATCAAACCACCTACTAATCTTTGGCGTGCCCTCCTTAAATCTACGTCAGGAGATCAGAGCCCTCTTTGTCAAGTTTGGGAAACTTCTCCAGTTCAATATAAGCAAGCATCATATAGCAGAAGCATTCACGGAGACATACCATGCACAATATGAAAGAATCCAGTCAGCGCGGATTGCCAAGAAGATTTTGGATACAAAGAACTTCTATGGGGGCTCATTACATGTATGCTACGCGCCAGAGATGGAGAGCATTGAAGAAACGCAGAAGAAGATACAGCAACGCCAGAAAGATGTGTTGTTTCGACTAAGAAACTTGCAGAATGAAAAGAAACTAGAAACAGATGCAGTGGACATTAAAAATAATCCTGTAAATGATACAGAGACTCAGAATAAAGTCCTTCTAAACATGGGAGAGTTTAACGTGATAGATTCAGAGTTAAAACCAACATTTAAACGGAAAATTGACAATGAAGTTGTTATAGAGAAGAAGTTTAAACCATGTTTCGTTAATGAAACAGTAGAACCAAGTTTTATACCGTGTTTCGTTAACGAGACATCTGATACAAATATTTCTGGCAGCAATATTACCGTTGGTAATGAAATGAGTGTTGAGAAAGACACAGACGGTCCTGAAGAAGACATCGTAGATTGTACATCAACACAAAGAAATATAATCAGTAATATTAATGAAGCTCTAAATTACAATAAGTTCGGAGCAGAAACTGTTCGCAAAATAAAACCGAAAACTGTAAATAAAATTAAGTTTAATGTAAATAAAAAGCCGTTGATTTAGAAATTGTTTTTATTTAACGTCAAACATGGAAATTGGAAGACAAATGGATATTCTAATTTGATTGCTTGCAAGTTTAATTAGGTACATTGTATTTTTATAGTTATGTAGTATTGTCACTGAGTTTTTTTTTATAAAATATGTTTGCAATTCACAAACAGCAGAAGTGACTTCTAAAGAGTAGCCTATGAGAAATAGGAGAAAGTATAGAATACAAAACAATGATGATAATAATAAGTGATAATTCATCGAGAATACAAAATATTGTTCCGATAAGATTCCGTAATAAAAATACTTAAAGTGACAAATTGCATGTTTCCCTCGTAGGTCTATAAAAATTAATACATTTTGTTATTCAATTTTTTTTATGTGACTGAAGTACCAAATGAGTATGCAGTCCACCTGATGGAAAGTGGGCACTGCCGCCCATGGACATCCGTAATCAACTTCATTCAGAACATGGGTACTATCTGAAGTTAATCACAGATGCGTTGCTACTCCCGAGGACTATGATGGTCACCCCATGTAAAGTGTGCCGGCAACCACACCTTTCTATCGAAACGCAAGGAATGCTTCACGCTAGAAATAGGTGTGGCGGTGGTATATCCCCAGTTGAACTACACTGGTTCTACCACCATTCTACCTCATTCTTTGCCGACTGAATCCTATACATTTATGTTTATTTCTATAATGTGACAAATTTTCATTTCAACTAGTTTAGTTTTAAATTACAAAGATTCTAAAGAAGTTTCACTTCAAAATATACTACTAATATAAGAAACTACTGTCATTAAAGTATCTCATTTTGAAAGTTTTATAAAAATTGGATTTAAATCCCAAAAACTCACTCATTAACATGTCTAATCCGATTTCTTGTAAAATATAAAAATACTCAACATTTTTTTAAAACTGTCCAAAATGCGAATTCAATTTTCACCATTTGAATGAATCAAAATACGACCTTATATAAATCGATCTACAAATGTGAATAAAACCCAAAATATGCCGAAACAAAACTTAATATCTTACAGAACTATTTATTGCACTCTACATAAAAATAGGTTAACAGTCTTCAATTTTATAACCCAATTGTATATAGCATAAGCTCCTTATTCACGGGTTCTGTATTAGAGTTCTGAGTTATTTTTTATGTGCCTGAAGTAGCAAACGAGCATGCAGTCCACCTGATGGTAAGTGGTAACTGCCGCCCTGCGACATCTGTAAGCAACTTCATACAGAACATGGGTTCCATCTGAAGTCAATCACAGATGCGTTGCTACTCCCGAGGACTATGGTCGCCTCATGTAAAAGTGTGCCGGCAACCGGCAACCACATCCTTCTATCGAAACGCAAGAACTGCTTCACGCTAGAAATATTCGCAGGTTACTAAAATTTTTGACCATTTTATTGTTTTCGAGTTGAATATGTTTTTATTTGCGGATGTAGTTGCTTCAAGTAAAACATTGTCTTTTGGGAGCCGTCCATTAAATACGTGGAGTCGAAAGGGGAGGCGTAGTAAGACAGCACGTGTATTTATTTTTACGTCAAACGCGCGACTTGCAAGATCCAGTTAAGAAAAGTCTGCTAAACCTTGGCCCCAGGACAACCTGGTCCTCCGCTACTGCTCGTACCGACGGCCAGGACCAACATTTTAGCTAAGGCACCTTTCATCCAAGCTCTTTGTACACACAATCAGGCTCATGAAAAACTAGATGTCATTTCATGTAACTTGAGTGAATTCGCAAAAGTTGTTTTTGATATATTATCTTACAATAATATGTAATTATGTATTATATTAGAAAAGAATGTTAAGCTTTTTAA